>OZ018403.1:39548134-39855285 GCA_963969585.1 Drosophila helvetica
TTTCCTTTTTTCGTGCAGAAAAGTTTCGCGACTGCTTTTCCCCCAAAGGGGCAAACACGACAGAGCTAACGACAGACGGAATGCATATTACGCATACGCCGCATTTGCCCCAGCAGGAGGCTGCTAAAAGAAGGGAATTCTGACTGATCCCATGCCACGCAGATGTTGCACAATTGCATTACATGTCGCCACATGATGCCTGGCTCTTCTGGCAGTCTCCATTGTTGCACATTTGTGCGGCATGTTGCCCAATATGTTGGCCTCACGAGCGAATGAATGAAAGGAATGCCAACTGCAGGCAGTGAAAGGGGGAAAAGTCATCACAGAAAGGAAATTAAACAAATGAAATTTAAACAGAGGGAAAACTGAGGGAATGCACACGAGCAGAGAAGAGAAGAGAAGAGAAGAGAAGAGAAGAGAAGAGAAGAGAAAAGAGAGCATTAGAGAAGATGAGAAAGGCCGCTCCTATTTCCGCATGAGCAGCATGCACCAAATGCATTTGCATTTGCATTCCACTCAACCAGATCCTTTGAGGTGACTGTACCCCGCGATACCACTGCCCACTTCCCCCCTCTTCCGCCTCAGTCCACGTCAAACACTCTCAATTAGTGGCGGGGATTGGATGGATGGACGGATGGGATCCGTGGGCTAAACGGTGTCAACACGCTAGGGTCAAAGGTTGGAGCTGCATTTGCATTCATGGATTTAAATGGGGAGTGTAAAATGCTAAATGCTAAATGCAAAATGCATAATGCGGAATCCTTAATGAAATCAGACTCGTGGAGGGAGGGTCCTTCTCCTTCTGTCCGGCTTTCAATTAAACGCTTATCGCGGGCACAGCAGTCGCTGAATAAGAATTTCATGCCCTCCGGGCACAGGCACAGGCACAGACCCTGCCCTCGACCTCTCCTAGGACACATCCTTCGAATGGAAAACAATTTTCAAAGGCCACTCCTGCTCCTGCTTCTGCTCCTGCTGCTGCTGCTGCTGCTGCTGCTGTTTTCCCCTGGAATGTGGCTCGCACATCATTAGGCCCTGGTCCGCAGGAGCAGGAGCTGCCTTGAAAAACAAAGCGAAGAAGCGCATCAGAGATTATGAAACTCATTAAAAAAGTTTCGGGGGCAACAAATCTAACAACTAGAGGAATGTGATCACCCCCTCCCCTTCGCATAACTTAACGCTAAAAAAACATGGAGACCGTAGAAGAGGAGTCGGGGGAGGAGAATCCTGTCCACAGCCAAAGTCCGAGTGGGATTTGTGTCTTATTTGTGCTTATTTTTTTGGGCCTCATGCCAGGAACTTTTGCTGACCAAGAAGAAACCAAAAGAGTGCCAGAAATGGGTAGGGAGGATACAGGCCAAGGGATACCATATAACGAAAAGGGACTCTCCTGGAACTTCTTCATCTGTCACTTATACTGTGGATAGATAATCCCGAATGGCCTTAATGGAAATATGGATAGGATCTGATGGCCGATTCAATGACCAGATATCCTCTAATTGTAGATCGCCTCTGAGGAGTAACATTATGGAGCAATACTATATTTAATGAACTCCAAATGGAATCCATATCCTTTTGCTTGAAATGCCATACCAGACCAGTGCATCGCCATATACAGATATCTTCTATAACAATGATACCTAGCCAAAGTGATAATAACACTAATAATAATAATAGCTATGGACTGCTGTATACCCTCTAGTAACCTCATGGGACCAGAGTCCGCCTGTTGCTTGGCCCCTGGCCAACACAGAGCAATAGACTTTCTCTTTTGCTTGCTTTCTTTCCTTCTCCTTCATAAATTAGATGTCAAAACGCGCACTAAAACACACTGAAACACTCACATCCTAACACACACACATGTGGGATATATACGGCGTGTGTGTATGTGTGAAAAGGGTCAAAGAGCAGTCAGTGGAGCGGCAGAAAGAAGGAGTTTGAGCCGGATTCGTGTCGTGTGCTGCTGCTGCTGCTGGCAAAAGTTTTTTGGCCAGCCCTCCCTCCGTCCGCAAACTTATTAAAGCGTTCGAAGCCAAACAAATTGCTTGGGCAACAGAAGGGTTAACGCAGAGAGGGGGCAGCGGAGGAGTTCCGAAAGGGTTTTCCACGAAAACTTGTCAAGGAATTGCGACCATTAATTTCCAGTGGCGGCGCACACGAAATGCAAATGAAACTTTCGCAAAGGAACGGAACGGAAAGGAAAGGAATGTTGCGACTGCCGACTGTCGGCTGCCGGCAGGAGGCCACAAAAGTCAATGAAGTGTTAAATATCCTGCGGTGTCAGGACACCAACACACTGTACACAAACCGCTGCGCCGCTTGCACAAAGAAAGGTGATGTGTGTGTCCTGTCCTGTCCTGTCCGGGCAGACATTATCCTTTATCCATTCGCACACACGCAAACACAAACGAGCACATGTCCAATTCTCTGCGGTATTCCATTTGCATTTCTTCGTGCTTTGTTTTCATAATGCGCAGCATATCATGAAAACATATCCCTGGGATCCTGCGAGTCCTTCCCATATAATTAAAGCCCCGCAACAATGCCAGAACAGAAAAACTCGCGGCATAAATCACTTCTCCAATACTCCATACTCCTATCCTCCCAGCAGCAGCCACCCCACCCACTGTTTTCCCTTCCATCCAACTGGCCTTCTGTCCATCTGACCATCTGGCCATCTGGCAGCTTCATTCATGAGTAGTCTGGATTCCCATTCATGGACAAATACTCCGCTCTGGCACGCACTTTTATGAGGCACATCCCCATCCACCTACCTCCCCTACTCGCTTTCCCCCTCTTTTGGCCAAGTGTGGACCCGAAATGAGAGACACGTTACCAATTTATGCTGAGCCGCTCGTAAACTGGCCAAAAGGCAAACAATTCCACTAACGAGTAAACTCTTTTTTCTTCTTGCCACGCGGCGTATGCTTGATGTCCTGTCCGCCTAATGCTCGCTTTTTGTACGCTTTCGATTCGCTTTCGGTTCGCGGCTTATTCACTCTTTCGTTGCTTTCGTTGCCGCGATGCTTTCGGTTCGACGTGGCCAACGCGACTCTTGGCCAGGCTTTGAGGGAAGCCGCTTCTTATAGTCGGCGTCCTCGGAGCCGCTCGGGACCCGTTTTTCGTCCTGCCTTCGGCTACCAGTTGAGCTTCGTTTTGGGATTTCGGCTTTTGGGCTCGGGCTCGGGCTCGGACTCTGATTTCGTTACGTTTCGCGCCGGAAATTGTTGTTCAACAAATGCAAAGCGTTCCCCGTCAACAGGCAGAAAACAGGCCGAGACCGGGTTGAGATGTGGCGGGCTGAACGCTGAGCGATTGCTCCTCTTTAATCGAATGTTTTAGGTCGAGCAGCAATCATTACGAAGTTTGCTCAGAACTTTGCCAAATGATGATCTGATTTGAATATTAGTTGGAATCGGAATTGGTTGGAACTTCCTGTTGATTTTGCATCGATTTGGTAATAGCTGTGGAACGTATATAAGAGTTTCCAATGAAACTATATGATCCTCTATCAAAATCATTGGAAAATATTGTAGATTTACCGATCTATGGGGCTCAGATTCAGGTTTTTCTTTGCTGAAAGATGATCTACTTTAAAGTGTCTTCTAGAGAAGGTATCTCAGCAAGCATAGTTTTGATAAGATCCTTAACTAAATGCTAGAATTTTATGATAGAATTTCCCATCACAAAAACCATTATTTGCAACACCATTTGTCCCACACTTTATGCCTTGTGGAACCCTTTACTGTATATCTTATCGATCTGTCGGAATATGTAATCACTCTCTCTCTCTCTTTCTCTCGCTTATTTGCATCTCCTCCTCTCCCCCGCAAACCAGTGTTTCCCTTGTGCCTCCCCCTGCCTTGTCATGTTTATATTTTGGCCGCATCATAAGGCAAACATTTTAATTTGTTCTAACCAAAGGCACGGCCTCCCCCTCATGGCAGAGGAGGCTGACAAATATTGACACTCGACAGAGACCACCCAGGGGCGTTAAAGGAGGAGGTGTAAGGGGGTATACTGACCAAAATCAACGTTGACATTGCCTCCCAAAAGCAAAACCCCTACCCCCGTCCAGAGTCTCCTATGAGATCCACCACTGATGACGCCAATCATGTTCTTGGCCTCCCCTTCTTGCTCAATCTTATCAAGATGCCATTGCAGAAGGAGGAGTGAGTGTGAGTGTGAGAGTGAGAGTGAGGGAGGTAGGTCCTTCCTCCCTGGATGTGCCGTCAGTTGGCGTGACAAGCAAGACTCTCCAGCGCAAGGAGTAGGCACAGTTTGTTATTATTTAAATCAGGAAGTCGAACGAAATTTCCGCCTCTACCATGGCCAACAAATTGGCAGCTGACTTCCGCTGCAGCCAAGGCAGAGGCGGTGGAGGTGGAGGTGGAGGCCGACGCTCTGAGGATTCGAGCCTGGTTTCCCGCTGCTGCCGCTGCTGCTGGCATTCCTACAGCCCTGGGTGGTGGCTGAGTCGAGTCGAGTCAATTAAATTTTCCCTTTAAGTGATTTCTGTCGCCATTTCGGATGGTCGGTCGCCTTTAGGCCGGCCCCCCTCTCTGCCTCTTTAACACGGAAAGAAAATGGGTGAAAATGGGGAGCAGTAATCGGCTTCAATATATCGAAATCATATATGGTAAACACATTGTAAATATTCCTCAAATATTGACAAATATTCAATAGAACCCTGCATGAATTCCGCTACCAATAAATTTTAACACAATTTATTAAAATAATAACTAACTTTGTGATTTTCGCCATGTGTTTTAGGGAATAACATCTAACAATAACAATAACAATAATACTCCTAGTAATGATAAAGTAAGTGCACAAATCCGTATACTGCAAGCATGGAAGATTACTATTTGAAGCCACTGTGGCGCCTTCATGGACAGATCTAAATAATATTTTAATATTGAATAAGCATATGCCCATATTTTGAATAATTATAATGTACTCTAACTAAAGCATAAATACACTTTCAAAATTAATAAATTAAGCTCAAGTTGTGTTTGAACACATTTCTTTCAGTGTAGATCCTATTCCTGCGCCTTATTCTGTAACTTCTCTCCATTTAAAATCCTGCTCCTGTTTCTGTTTCTGTTCCTGTTCCAATTCCTGCTTCTGCTCCTGGTGGGGTGCTTCCACCTGTTCCTCCTCTCCTTCCATAATGAGAAATCGATGTGTTGTAATTTGTTCAAATCCAATTTGGCAGCAGAACTGAGACTCGAAGCCAGGCTGTGTCTCAGAGTCTGAGGCCGTATCCTCCATGGACATCCGCACCTGGCCCCAAGACCCCCGCCCCCACCACTCCAGGGGGCCTGGGCCTACCTTTAATGAGTTTTTATTGCGCTTCAGGTGCTTTGATTGCTGCGATTTTTAACTTGATTTACGGGCATTTAGTGAATGGAAAGCGGATGAGTGGAGTGGAGTGTATGCGGGGGGGGTGGGAGAAGCAACAGCAACATTTTCCTGCCCACTATTGATTTTTCAATTAAGCTGGACCCCTTGCCTCCTGCCCCCTCTCTGTCAATGCATTTTGCATGTTTTCGCGTTTACCCAATATTTGTTTGTAAAAGGGAAAACGTCTCTTTGTAGTGGAGGAGGAGGAGGCAGGAGGAGGAGAGTACCGCGCCACTGTCTGTCTTTTGTGGCAAGTTTTATGCGCCGCATCCTGTGCACAAGGATAAAGGGAAGGGGGTGTGGCGCTAGTGGGTGGGCGGCAGTGGTACAGGGGTACGTACCGCGTTGTAGCGCAATTTATGCGGTAATTGCTTTTTTAAGCGCTTCGCATTTATCTTTTCGACACAAGTGAAATGAGTTTTCCGACTGCCTTCTGCAGTGTTTCGGCATCCCCCTGCCCACCGCGCCCTGCCCTGCCCAGCCCTGCCGCTTTGCGTGCCTTTTGTCGATTTGCCAGAAAATAAGGATATACAAAGGATATCACAAGGAAAAAGTCGGAAACAACAAAAGCAGAAGCCAAAGCCAAACACGAAGGAAGAACGCAACTACTTACAATGGCATTTTTATGACGTCTTCTATTTGTCTGCCCCGATCCCGCCCCCGCCACCGCCACCGCCCTAGAACCCAACTCAGAGGCATGCCCCAACCAACACAGAGAAACATGCAACGTTTATGGAAATGCCACAAGCTCTTGTGCTCTCTTTCTCCGGTTTTCCTCAATTTTTCCACCCTAATTAATTTAACGCCAAGAAAATGACACAAACAAAAAGTTGATAAAATGGAAATGAAAATTCTATACGAGGCGAGGAAAATGGCCCCTTGATTTATGGTGTGCATATTTTAATAATTTTGTAATTTTATGTGGCCATAAAAATTACCCGTATGGAAAATTTGTCATTTCCCCTCAAGAGAATGGGAGTTTCGGGTGTCCTTAATGTGTGTTCCTTGGTTTTCCAGCAAAAAAACATAAATTTGATGCTTAAAATTCCAATTAATCAGATTTGGCGGGTAATCATTTTCAAATTTCCAGTGAATGTAAAACATACGCGCCCAGCACCAGCAGTGGCTCTCAAAATGCACTCAACTCTTTGCTGCTAATGAGCGGAGAGAGGAGTTAGGAGAGAAACACTAGCAATAGCAACAACAACACGCACTCAAACGATTGGCTCTGGTAAAAAAAAAAAATTTTAGCGAGAATCGGGTGCTCCTGGCAAACAAAAAGTGAATGATGAGTTTTTCATTTCATTTTCTCCTTTTGGGCTCAGATACCCTTTCGAAATTTTAGAGTACGATATCAATAATTGACTTTACATTCGAATGTCAATGAGGGTATTATTATCATTCAATATATAATTTATATCCCACCGAAGCACAGTGGGTCAAACGTCCTATTAAGCTTATAAAAAATTATATAAACCTAATTTTCGAATACCGAAAAACGTCATTCGTTTAAGAATACATCATGGACTTTGTGGATATTTTTTGTATAAGTTTAACATCGATATTTACGGAGTTGTACGCTCTCGAAGTACACATATGTTTTCCCTTGAGAAAAAAAAAGTTTACTTAATAAACGTAGGAAAGAACATGAAGTCAATATCTCTTTTACTTTCGACGATATTAGTTCATATGTATAAGCTAGATAGACCGTATGACCCACTGTACGAAGCCGACAGCTCCCAGAGCCGATTATTCTGTTGGGACAGCGATATATCGAAGCACCATTGAGTGATTTTTCGTTTACTCTCACGAGCTCGGTTTCAGTTTTTCTCTTTCGCTTCTCTACATTTGTTTGTGTTATTCCCGAGAAAAAAAACTGTTGAGGTATGTGTGTGTAAGCAAGGCACATGAAATGGTGATAGGGTGGTGTGGGGTGTTGGCAAACGAACCCGTGGAGTGGTACTGCCTTACCCTCTTTTGAATATAGCTTGCAGTATGTAAGTATGTCCAAGGTATACTAAACAAGGTAGGCTAAATTTCTCTCTGGCTCTCTTTGCTTCCCGCATACATATCAGTCTGAAAATTTTATAAGGGCTAATAATTGTGCTTTTATTATAGTAAACTCGTAATTGATAAAAAAAAGGGTGGGCAAACAAACTAGACAACCCACCCGTGGAGTTGGACTGCCCTACCCTCTTTTGAATATAGCTTGCAGTATGTATGTCGTGAGCGTCTCTCTGCTTCAAGCCGCCTCACCCGATTCCAGTTTATAAGTATACCTTGGTCCGCGCTGTTAGCAACAAAATTTAAATCAGTTAAACAATTGCACTGGCTGTATATTGTTTTGTTGATATTTTAACTGAAGAAAACTCCTCCACTCGTGTGTGCCTGTGTGTGCTTCCCATAGAACTTCAACTTCTAGAAACGCTGCCCGCCCTCCCCTCTCCGTCGTGTGTCACACCCAAAAACAACAAGCGGTCGTAGGGCAGAAAGAAACTCGTGCGGTCAGAATTTTTGTGCGTGTCAAAAAGTTAAAAAAAAGACTGAAACAGTAACAAATTGTTGCTGTGAAAACGCTAAAAAGTTAACGGTGAACGGTGGAACCTTGGAAGCAACCAAACATACAACAACAACAACAAAGAGAGGCCATGGAGGTTAGTAGTTGATTGAGGAGCTCTCTCTCGGTCTTTTCGAGTGTCTAAATTGTTTTTTCATTGATGTGTGTTTTTGCCGTTTTCCTTGAATGATTTCATTTCATTTTTGTTAATTTATTGTGTTTGCCCGAGTTTTTGCCGTCTCTCTCTCTCTCTCTCTCTCTCTGCTTCTTTCTCCCCTTCAATTAATGTGAGAGAGCAGGCACCGCACAATTCGGATTACGTCAGTTTTGTTTGCTTCTCGCTCTTGCTCTCGGCGTCTGGACAAGGTATATTGATTCGAAGGTTAGGCTCTCCAGCATTCTGGGTATCTAACTAGTGAGTTTGTTGTTCACTTGCTACAACTGTCTTACCTCATATTTAATCTACCCTTAGTCTGGGTTTGTTTTTCTGGAATATGCGCCTCTCTGACTCGCTCTCTCTTTCTGCCACTCCCACCCACCCTCTTCTCGTCCAGAAGGTGCCAGGCCGGCGCAGCGCGACTTCGTCATCAAATATTTTTGACATTCAACTTCAACCCTGTGCATCCCCCTCTCCCCCTCCCTGGCTCTTTATTGATTCCGGCCATAAACCTCCTAATCATGTTCATTATGTCATCGCGACGCTTTCTTTTCTTTCTCTCCTTTCCTATCCTATCTTTATGACTATCTTTTGTTTTGTGTGCCAATTTGAGCATATTTCGCATTTTTACATAATTTCCTCTTCACCCCCTCCCCGCCACTGTCAAGCCCACATTCCCTTTGATTGCCTTATCGCTTGCAACAGCTGTTTGCTTCTGGTTTACCGCTGTTCCGAGGCCTTATCGCTTACTCATTGCACTCGCATGACGTTCGCTCTTTATGATACCGACTAGATATCGACTTCCTCTCTGTCCCACAACCTTCGTGGAGAAAATTATTTACATATTATGGATCGTACATATGGAAGAACTTTCGACCTGCAAGACCTAAGCACATTTTGTACTCGTAGTATTCCTGATCTTCCGCAACATTCGAGTCTTTATATCATACTTCCTTCCATTCATCCGTTTGTTGTTTTTCTTGGCTATTAATTCCCTCATTCTTGAAGTGAATTGCATCAAATTTTCGCTCTTTTTGGAAAAGACTTTTCGGAATCAGAGCCATCAAGATTCGGAACACTATCTATTGTCATAAAAAAGGTCATAGGAATTCCATATGTTTTTGTTATCCATTGTTCCAAGAAGATTTATCATATTCGAATCGTTTTAGTCATATGGGAATTCCATGGCCCCGAATCTTCTTCTATGTATTTCTTTCCTGTTTATCTGATTTATTTTAATTCCCGGCGTTTCGGTGGCACCTAATTAGTTCATGTCCATTCGTGTCTTGTCTTGTATTTTCTCAACCTTTTACCTAAACTTGTAAGATAATCCGCAGTTCCCGCAATTAATCCGAACATTTGAGACCCTCTCCCAACCGGATGGAAGAAAAGACAGACGGACGGACGGACGGGGGCGTTAAAATCGCACTTAAGGTCTATGAGCCGAGTAATTAATCGCGTTGCCGGTCTTGGCCATTCGCCATTCGACGGACAGACGAACGGACAATCGGATGAGCGGACAGTGGGACAGGCGGATGGACAACCATCAAGCAGACATGAAAAGCTTTTTCCAGCTTATGGAATAGGGGCACACAGATTCACAGATACAGATACAGCTATAACGAAAAGTCGTCACAGAACAGCAGCAAAAACGATGTCGGCCAACATAAAAATTGCCCATTTCCGTCATTTAATTGACGCCGGGCCCGGGCACATGAAAATCATCCAAAAGAAGAAGAAGGAAAAAAAGAACATAAGAACGGCACGAAAAAAGATGAAACTTGTTTGCCCACAAAGTGAACTACAAATAGTGCTGACGGACGGACAGTGCGGTTCATTGCGATAGATACAACAAGTCTGTATTGGAATATGTAGAATAAGTGGAATGTGGGCCATAATGGGAAGTGTTCAAAGGCAAATTATATCTAATCTAAAATGAATTAAATGGGAAGACCAGAGGTACAGATGGTATATCTAATCTATGGTTTTGAAATACGATTCAATGGAAGCATATTCAAGGGTAGTTATAGGTCTTTGATAGCCGTGGAATATTGTTGATTCTGACAGCAAAAAATATCTCTTGTTCCAGTAGTAATTTCCCGACAGCGGGATCTTTTGCTTTTCCCATAAAGGAGGGGCTCAAGGCATAGATGGTCTGCTGAAGGTTCTCTGACTATCTAATCGTCTTTTAAAATTACCTATCAAGGGATAGTAAGATGAACAAATATTACCACAATAATCTAACATTGCTATACTCTTACACTTGCGAAACGTACCGTCGTGGCTCTATTAAAAGATGCCTGATAGATGACACACCGCAAAACAAACAAGAATCTTCATTCGAGATTCGAGATTTGAAGTATGGAAATTTTTGCTTTGATGGATCTCTCTCGCTCTCGCTCTCTCTTTCCTCAATTAGCACCTACAGCGTATCGTTCCAATGGCATTTACTATATAGCTTATAGCTTATAGTACATAATAATAATTCTAAAAGCGAAAAACTTGATAATATCATCGCCTGATGCCGTGACACGATTAAGGCTGTTTCCAAAGTGCTGTTTCACTGTCGGACAAAGTTTTTTGGTTGAAAAGTTGTGGCCCACTCAGATTTGGGCCCCTCCACGCTCCTATCTGAGCGGGGGAAAACAAGCTTCAGATTCAGATTGTGGCTTAAGACTTGTGGGAGTTGAGTTCCATGGAAGTGCAACTTGAGGCAGCTGCCACCAGGAGGTGCCGCCATGGCCCCACATTTATTACGCATTTTCATAAATTTCCACTTACTCATCTTTTGGTGGTGGAGGCGGGAGGGGGCATGTACTGCAAACGGGATTGTGTCTCGTACTCTCTTCTGGCCTTATAACACGCTCCGTTAACCGTTTTCTGGCTTGGATGGGCATTCGCTTCATCATTCGCTGCCTGCCGCTGCCTGAGTTCTGCTGAAACTTTGCATAATTTTCATTTATTACCGCAGCAGCAGCAGCAGCAAGCGCTCAGCTCTGTTTTTTATACACATATTTTATGCTCTCCACCATTGAAATCTGCCCCAACATATTATATATATAGTATATATATATATTATGATTCCCAGGGAAGTGACTGACAAGACAAGGCCTCTCTCTGACTGTGCGGCCTTTGCTTGCAACATGCTTCACTCCATCCACTTCACATTTATCTTACAAATTTAATCTTTTCACATAATTTTCTCTCTGCGGCTTTTATGTAATTACCCTGTCCCTTGTGCCTGATCCTCCTCCTGCATCCTGTTCCTCCTGTCTCCTGTCTCCTGGTGGTCTCCTCTCTTTATGGCAAAGTTTTTACCTGGGGCCTGTCTCTGGCCTGGCACTTAATCTACTTGCAACTCGGTCCATCCATGCATTTTCCTTTTGTTTACGACCCCCAAAAGCTTGTCCCTTTCACTTAATAATGCATTTCGTTCGCTCTTTTCTGATTGCAGGTGAGTTCCATTCCAAAAAGGTGACAATGCGATAGAGAGATGGCCATCGCAAAGATTTAGAGTCTTTTGAGGCAACAGTTGGGTAATGTATGACCCTGCAGGTGGGCCGAGGGACTAAGATGAGGATGAGGGCGCTAGTAGATACTCGAAATAGATGGAAGAAAAAGATCTCCATCTAATGGAAATATCATTAGATTGCTCATATAGTTCCTTTCCCTCAGATCTTTAAGTAAAATATTCATTAAGATGAATATTTGCGATTAAAATAATGCTGAAAGTTGTATGATTTGATTCCGCCACTCAAATCAATATGTACGGGCTGGAAAACAGACATATCTTCAAGTAGGGAACTCAAGATTATGAAAAACGAATAAACATAGGCCTCTTCTATGAATATTCATAGTTTTTATGGTTTTATTCGTTTAATCTTTAAATCTTTTCTTTGCGAAATAATATCCGAATATTTTTTGAGCATACATTTTCCCACGTGTGTGGGAATTTCCCATGTTATCGCGTGTTGTATCATCAGCAATTGTAATTTGTGGTATTACAAGTTGACTAACGGACTTGATACTGTGCTTGATACTGGTGCTGCCCCCATCCCCCGGATGATGCATGCCACTGAAATGTGGGATATATGGCTCCTCCACTAGCGTTTTAAATCGCTCGCGAATCGCGTGCTTCGCAAGTGTCTGAAATCGCTAGCGATTGTTGATTTTTAGTTGGGCTTCTGTTACCTCACTTTGGGCGTGGTCATGGCTCTAATTCTACTCCCTTTTCCACTTGGAGAGAAAGTTCATTGACCTTCGGTGCACGGTGCACTCTGCAGAGTGTAGTTCACTATTGTTTAAACTATTCCCAGGGAGCGGGCCGGGGCGTAAACAAATTGTTGCTGGATAATTATGGTTATGGCGGCCTTTCGGGTAAACATCGGCGGGTGTCAAAGACCCGATGGAGGGAGGCAGGGAGGGAGATACTCTGGAGAGAAAAAAGTGCACTGCCCTGGGAAAATTTACATGAATTTCTAATTAATTTTCATTGAAATTTGTCTGCCAGTCAAACTTTCACTTGTTAAATATACTGTCTCCTCTCTCTCTGCTATAGAGAGACCCCTCCTATTCAAGCCAGACCCTGTTTTTCGAATAGATATTGTCCACATTCCTCAGAAAAAAACACAACAAATTCGCCCCGAACGTGACCCAGAGAACGGGCCAAGAGGCCAAGGGGGGGTCTCTCAAAATTCAAAGTCAAATGTAAACTACATAAATAAGCGTACTTCTAAGGGGGTTTGTTGGTTGGGCGTTCCTTTGGGGTGGAGTTGGGGTTGAGGTTGGCGATGGGGGTTTTCCCCCCGCATAATTTATTATTATTTCACTCCCGAGCATCTTATTGATGTGCCTCCTCCTGCCTCCTGCCTCCTGGTCTACGACTCTGAGAATGCGACGCACGTTTCTCATTTTGTCTAAATGCGTCTACGACTCGAATTTCACTTTTTCTTACGAGTACGCCCCTGTCCCGTCGACAGCTGTATATTATGTGTGCCGTGCTGCAGATTTAGTTGAGTAGATCGTTGCGAAAGTTGCTTGGAAAAAGCCTGCAACGCCAACTGTCATTTAGAGATAGATTTCTGGTTGCTGTCGCTCTCTGTCCGTCTCTCCGTCTGTCCATCTGTCGTTGCCTTGGCTTTGGTTTCGAATCATTTCGCCCGTTTGTGAATGCAGTCAAACGGAACTATCGAATGTCTCTGCTTTCAGCAGAACAGAACCAGAAATAACGGGGGTATTCCCTTTCCCTTTGCTGACCATTTGGAGAGAGAGAGAGAGAGAGAGAGCTCTGGTTACCAAATGGGATACTCCTCCTCTGGGTGCTCTTCTGGCGCTGTCTGTCTGCTGCTGCTGCTGGCATATGCAAATTGCATGAAATATAGCCATATAAAAGCATATTGGTGTTCACTGAATATTCAATTGCCAGGGCGATGGAAGGATAGGAAGTCCCACTGGGGCTAGTGGCAGTAAAGATTTTTTCTATGCACTTGAAAAAATGCCTGATTCTTACACAGACTGACTGTTCATGCGAAAAACGATAGAAATATCCTCTTTCTTAGTGCCAGGATGTACTCTCCCTCCCTTTCTCTCTCTGTTTCTGTCTGTCGACGTGCACACACATGCTTCATTCTGCACTGAATCGATATAAGCTTTGCTCCTCTAACGCAAAGCTCACTCTCTCTTGCTCTCTTGCTCTCCCTTTAGCCTTCAGTTCCGTGCCGTTCTTTTACTGCTATTTTCGTATGATCTGCATCGATCGCAGGGAGGGAGTAGCAATATCTTCCTCCCTCTCTCTCTCAGCAACAACAGTAGTACAGTAGTGACGGAAGCCTTTTATTTTCCAGCGAATATTAATATCCTTTGTTTTCTGAAATCTCCTACAAACTCTCTTTTTACTGTTCAGAATGGAAGAGTCCCTGGATCGCCCACAGGAAATTCTTAAATTCACAAAATGTTAAAATTTTATATAAAAACTTAAATTTATCTAAAACTATCTTTGGTCTGCCAAAAATGGCTTACTTCAAAGATATATTTCTCCATAATTCAAGTAAAAAGTTTGGCCAATTTTCGTTGAGTGTAGCAAGAAGACGGGAGACGACTGCTCTATGTTCATAGTTTTTCCTGCCGGGATATGAAAAGTGGCTTTGCATATTTCGGATTTATGCTGCAACTTTCGTGTGAGGTGGTAAAGGGGAGAGAGAGGAAACTTTGTCAAAGGATTGGCACGGAAAATGCAATAAAACATATCGTATTTTCCGAGCAGAGGAGGAGGAAGTGCAGTGCAGTGCTGCAAGGCCTTTTGTCAAGACAGCCATCCAGCACATGACAATCTATCAATGGAAAATGGAAAATGGGGAAACCACAAGAAAGTATTTCCCCAACGACATTTTCACTCGACAACGAGAGACACAGATACACAGATACAGATGCAGATACACGGACGCATCTTCAGAGACTTCAGAGAGACGGAAGGAGGAGGCATCTTTTCACCTTCGATTTCTGGTTTTTCACGACTAATTGTGACCATAAAAGCGAACTTGGCCGAGATGTAATTAACGTTTCTTGCACGAAATTTCCTGCCCCGGCCACTGGCACGATTTCCTCTCCTCCTTCTCCTCCGAAGTGCTGCAGCATTTCCTGGTTAGCCATATCTGTAGATGAGCTGCAGCGGCATCTGCTGTCCCTCAGTCCGCTCTTAAGGCCAGATTCGGTCGCGTTTCGCGTATTTCAAGCCATTAGTCATTAGCCATCTCCCTCCCATCCAACACCCAACACCCTCCCCTTGTGGTTCTCTACCTGCTTTTGGGACGTGTCTGACCAACTTTTCATGCACTTTCGGATGTGTGTGTGTGTGAGTGAGTGTGTTTTCCACGGCACAGTGTTTTTCCACCACTCCACTCCAGTCTGCGGATAATGTGAGAGATTTTTCGCTGTAAACGTGACCGTTGTCCGCCGCTTGCCGTCCGCTGCTGCTGCCGCTGCTGCTGCTGTGGCATTTGTCCCGCTTCGCTTAATTAAATCGCCTAAGCACCTTGACCGAACGCCCAACGCAGCCATCCATCCGTCGGATGCCAGATGCCAGTTACCAGATACCAGATACCAAACACCACACAGTACACAGTGCCAGATACAAGATACATTTGTGCAAATCACCGAAAAACATGTTTGCATCGTTCCATTTGCTCGTTTTTCGTTTTTCGGACTCATTTTGTGGGTCACGAGGAGGAGGCGATCCACATCCACCCGGTTTCTGCCTTTGTGGGTCTATGCCCCTGATCTGATGTCCAATGTGTGTTCCTGTTTTGGTTACGGTTTTGTGGGATACATTTGCATCTTTGTGGGTGTCTGCACCCATCACCTGCTGGCTTTAATGGCTAAAGGATTTGGGAGTCCGATTTGGAATTCATATCTGAAAGGAACTTGTATCTGTGACTTGTATCTCCTCTAAACCATCAGCATCCACAATTTAAGTTTCAACTGAATCGCAGTCAAACATCAAACTGTTTCCCCAGAACACTTTGCCAGAAAGCCATGTCTTAGACCTCGAAACAAGAGCCCCTCTTGGCCAAGTACTCACTTTGACAGCTGAAGGAGGGCCAAGAGCCAGAAGCCGAAAGCGGTAGTCGCACATACATACATATATCTACCGTTGCCAGACCCCGTTCTAATTAATGAGCCAAAAGAGTGGCTCTGGCTGAAGACTGGCTTCAGTTTATTCGTTTCGCAACTTCTAATTGGCTCAAAACGGTCTGACAGATGCACAGATGCCACAACTGGCTGCCTGCCGCCTGTCTGCCTGCCAGTTGCCAGTTTTCAAGATTTTAAACGTGTTGACGACTCGCATCTGACAGATACATAGGTACACATTCGCGTCTTGTTTACGGTGGATTTGCATGGTTAGATGATTCAAATGCTTCCGACTGCCACGCCAACTGCTGCTCCTGCCGCTGCTCTCCTTTGGGGCGCAACTATGCTCTCCTTTTCGAGTGAGGGCACTATAGGATGGGGCTGCGTTCGAGATGTGCTCTGAAATCGTATTACATCACTTGGGATATCTTAATGATCGATTCTTTTGGAATATATAATTATTTTGATTGAAATCTCTCTAGATTCCTGTATCCATTTGCATTTACCTATGTATGTGGTTCTCTATCCGATTTCTTCTTAAGTGTGAATTCCCATTGGATTTTCATACTTATGGAGCTCTATTAAGATGTTTCCATGTTTTCCATATATTTTTAATTTATAACAAATGTATATTGATTGCCAGAGACCATAGATTAACTCTTGCCAAAGGATATAGGAGAATTAGTAACTTTTAGTGGTATTCTATGCTGAATCATCTTTCACTTACTAGATATCCTTACCCAGATCGGATATCTTTACACATCCTTCCTCCTCGATCCATTTCTGCCATGCTCTATATTGGACATGTTTTATCCCCATTTATCTCCTCCTCATCCATAAAGGGTATCCAATGATTCGTCTTTATTCTCTGCTTTTTGCAGTTTCAGAAATTTGCTCATCTCATATCACTCTCTCCCCGCTCTCCGCCTGTGGCGTGGAGTGGAGTTGTAGAGAGAGAGAGAGAGAGAGAGGAGATGTGTCTCTGTCTCTGGAGTGCCGTGAACTCAATTATTTTTGCAATTACTTTTTATGATTCTACAGTTTACAGTTTTTTCACGCGAGGCTATAGCTTTAGTCTCTCGAGAGGGGTGGGCCTTGAAATTGAGTGGGAAGGAGAGCGGAGTGGAGAGGGGGCCGGGTGGGGGTGGATGTGCGTTCGTTCATGCGGTGGAGTGGACACTGTCCTCGATTGAAATGTCAACACTCGAACTGAATCGTTCGTCGGGCTCTTGGCTCTTGGAGCATTAGAAGCGGAGCTGACATAATCGCAGTGCCAGCGCCACTGCCTCCGTGCCCCGCTCCCGCTCCCTTCTCCTTTTTTCCGTCTTTCGGCACTCAAAAGTGGGTCAATCGCTGGCATTTAACTGAGCATCTGAGAGATACAACATGTATCTCTCGGAGTGCTCGCTCCGCACAGGCTCCTCCACTTCTCCCCCGAACTGTCTGTGGCTCCATTTGTGGCGTTTGTTTTGCTATTACTTGGGCACTCTGCAGTTTCTGTTAGCTGTACCTACGAAACCGGTTACCGGTTACCACCCCTCACCCCTCCCAAGCACCCGTTAAAAGCGTTAAGTAAACAGGCAACACGATGGCTCTGGCTCTGGCTGTGACTGTGGCGGAGAGGAGTTTAAACTTCGAGTTTTATGGCCACTCACTGCACCGCGTGCTAGTGTGGTTGTTCATCCTGGCTCTGGCACTGGCTCTGGCACTCTGCCCTCGAGAACAGAAACTGGTTTGCAATCGGCTTAAATGTTGAATGTTTCGTGTGGTCAAGAGAGTCGAGTCTCCTCGGCCGAGTGGGTCTGTCTTTGTTTGGGTCACGTTACGCTTTGCTAGCTAGAAGCCACCTCAGCGGAGGAGGGTTCTGTTCTGTTCTGCCTTCTTCCAATTGTTTTATGTAAATTATAGGGTTTTATTTTGATTCGTTTTAGACCTGCTTTCTTTTAGCTTTTCCCCGCATCGCCAGTTTGTGGCTTTGACTTCCGTTTGGGGCCACAATTTGTGGCCTTCTTTGAGTTTACGAGCATTTGGGTCTAATTTATGTTTGAGATCTGCTGCAATCCGTGTTGCACAATCAATTGGAGAACCCCCCAACCACCGTCTTCGCCTGCGACGAAGTGGAAGTCGTTGAAGTGCAAACAGACACCGCCGCAGAGTCATGCCACAGTTGGCTGCCTCTCCCCTGCCCTGCTGCCTGCTGCATGAGCCCCTAATTTACATTGCCAACTCTCGGAGCGACTCGGTGGCTCAGTGACTCGACTCTTGGCCTGGCTCTTGCCTCCTTGCCTCCGTGCCTCCATGCCTCCATGCCTCCGTGGCTCATTGACTGACTGACTGACTTGAGCGATTGCAGCAAGCGTTGCACGACTCTGTCTGCTGGCTCGTTGCGGCTCGCCTTAATTCGGCAGTCTGCTGCTTTTGGTGTGTCAGTCGGTGCCGAGACCCAGTCCCAGCCACAGCCGCAGAGCCACAGAGAGCTGCAGATACAGCCCCAACGCACCACGCGCGTTGCATTCATAATTGGATTTGCAATTTTCCATATCGATTCGCGGTCTGCTTGTCCGCCTTCCGGCTCACAGCGATACCCAGCGACAGAGACAGACACAGACAACCATGGAGGCCGAGTTCCAGAAGATCAAGCTGCGGCCGGTGCCAAAGGTGAAGCGACGCGCCCCACAGCCGCCGCCAGCGAGCCTCCAGCTGAAGCCACAGACAAATGTGCGAAAAGTACCTCGAAAGTCCAAGTCCAAGTCCGCTCCGTCCCCGTCCCCTCAGCAGCACTGCAATAACCAGAAACAGAAGCCAACTTTCGCTCTCTCTGCAGCAGCAAGAGCAGCAGCAGCAGAGTGGGGGAAAAAAGTGAAATCCAGAAAGGAAATCCCCAGGGAAAAGGGAACACAAATTAGCCCCACGACTGGCAGACCCTTTGCCTTTTCTGATGATTGTTCGATTAAATTTTCTCACCGTTTTCCTCTCGTTTCTCCGCAGACTTCAGCTACCACAAAGACCACCACGCTCACGACCCCCGCCAAGCTGTATGGCAAGGATCTGAGCGAGTACGATGATGTGGATGTGGAGAGCCTGCTGGCCCAGCTCTCGCCTGAGGAGATCACCATACTGGCCAAAGAAGTGGATCCTGATGTGAGTATCCCACTGCCGATGCTGGGGCTAAGACCTTTCTGATTTCCTCGTCTGGTTTCAGGACAACTTCCTGCCGCCTGATCAGCGCTGCAGCTACGAGTGCACCAAGGATGCCACCGGGCCGCTCAATCGCAAGCAGCTGATCGAGCACATCAACAAGCAGGCCATCGAGACGCCCGACGAGCCCGAGTTCGAGCCGTATGTCCAGGGCAAGGTGCGCGGCAAGAAGTGGGTGCCCCCGCCGAGGGATGCCCGCGATATCGAGGCCGAGGAACAGATTGCCATCGACATGGGCGACGAGTACGAGCACGCGCTGAACGACGCCACGCAGGAGGAGATCATCGATCTGGCCGCCATCCTGGGCTTCCACTCGATGATGAACCAGGACCAGTACCACGCCTCGCTGCTCAACAAGGGCCAGCCCGTGGGCATGGGCTGGGACGGCATCACAAAGTCCACGCAGCAGAAGCTCTTCCCCATGGACCCGCCCAACGCCACCGACGTGGAGGAGTCGATCAAGCGCGTCAAGGACGACGACTCCAAGCTGGTCGACTTGAACTTGAACAACATAAAGGTTTACATAAAGACTCTGCCTCGTCCTGTGAACTGTGAAGGCTAACCCCATCTCTCCCTCTCTCTTTTTGCAGAACATCTCGGACGAGAAGCTCGAACAACTCTTCGCCGCACTGCCTCAGAACGAACATCTGGAAGTCCTCTCGCTGACAAACGTCGGCCTGACCGACAAGACAGCTCTCCTGCTCGCGGAGGCGATCGAGAAGAGCAAAACCCTGAGAGTATTAAACGTCGAGACCAACTTCATCAGTCCGCCCGTGATTGTGAAGCTGGTGCAAGCCCTGCTCAAGTGCCACACCATCGAGGAGTTTAGGGCCTCCAATCAGGTAACCTTTTCCTTTTCCTTCTCCTCTTGCTCTTCTTTGGCAATATTTGACCTTTTCTGTTCGATCCTCGCAGCGATCTGCGGTGCTGGGCAACAAGATCGAGATGGAGATCACCGATCTGGTGGAGAAGAACCCTTCGCTGCTGCGACTCGGCTTGCATCTGGAGTTCAACGATGCCCGCCACCGCGTGGCTGCTCACCTCCAGCGCAACATCGACAGAAGTAAGTTCCAGTCCCTTCCGCAGCAGGAACTCCCGGCAGGATTATTCCCCAGGCACCATCAGTCATCGTTGGTTCTTCCAGTCGTCGCGGTTCCGCTCGATAGGATTCGATTCTCTCCCCCCCTCGATTCCCCCAGAAACCAACCCGCTTTAATATTAGGTATTCAGTTATTGATTGAGTTGCTTCACGTTCGCGCGTTTAGGTGAATTGCAACAAGGTACGTTAGCGTCCAACATCATCGCCACCACCACCACCACCACCATCACTGCCACTGCCACTGCTACAGCTTGTACATCAGCATCCGAATCATCGCTAGCATCATCCAGCTCTCACCCAGATCGATATCAAGACCAAGACATCTCACCCTCGAGGGCCAAAAGCCTGGCTGCCTTCGAGCAGTTCGTCACGGCCCGCACCTGGAGCACAACTAATCCCAGAGTCGATTCTGATCATCTCTCGCCATCAGGTCGCCTGGTGCGCAATCTCCAGGCATCATCATCGACCGGAGGAACAGCAGCAGCAGCAGTAGCTGGAACTGGAGGAAGGGCTGACCACGAGAAGGAAATCTAAAAGAGAGAGAGCCAGCAGCTTGGTAACCCAGCATCCATCCCATGGCTACCATCTCCTCCAATGTTGTGCCGTTGTCCCTTCTCTGTCTCTTCTTATACTTCTCATTTCTCTCTCTCTATATACGTACATCTCTCTTTTGTGTGTTGGTAACCAGGTAAAACTGTTTTGGCCCGCCTCATCAGAATCATCATTGTTCCACTCGTTCCAGTCGTTAACATCGTGATCCATTCTCACACAACGTTTCATCCAGCCTTCGTTGCGTTCGTTCTCGTTATCGTTATCGTTTCACGTTCACTTTATCGTTCTTCACCACTCTTTATCGTTATCGTTCACTCCATCGATAGACCGATGCACTGTGGCCAGGAGTCCTATCCTCATAAGATATATAGTACATATATATACATATATATAAGTCGGGTGATTATCGTACGTTTAAGAGTCGAAATATGTCATTCTTCCACGTCCCACGACCCACATCCACGTCCATTTCCATTTCCATGCTAACCCATCTACCTGCGCCTCGTGTATTGTATAGCTCTAGTATCTTTCTGTCCTCCGATCGAGGATCGGATCCACACTACTCCTCTGTGTATTATTCCCCCCTGTTCTCTCTCCCGCTCTCTGTAATTACCATTAGATTGAACAATTGTTTGCCAAAACGAAGACCATTAACCAATTATCTGTAATTATCTCTGTATCCGTTGTAAATTGCGACAAACTCTATATCCCCCGTCCGTGAAACCCACCACTCGAAAAAAAAACACTTCACTGCCTGCCTGCCGGCCGCGTCTGCAGTCTTCCGCGTCCAGAAGCTCAAGCCCCAGCTGCCGAAGCTGATATTGCCCGGCAACTTGGAGATCGAGCGCGAGTGCCAGTATCCCATCTCGGCCACGCCCACGCCGTCGCCCTCGCCATCGCCGCAACCGCCGCCGGACTACGATGTGGAGGTCGATCCCGACAACATGGTCATCCGTGGCGGCGGCGGTGGCGATGCCTTCGATCCGGAATTCGACCCGGACAACATGGTGGTGCCCGGCAGTCGGTCCGTCACGCCCAACTACGACGACGAGGGCGTCTATCAAGCGCACACGTGAGTGAGCCCTGCAGCACCAGAACCGCACACAGACCACTGACTACAGAGAATGTTGGAGAAGCCACAGAAACCACAAGAATATCCATATACTGCATATATATATATGTACAGACACAGTCATTCGATCCAACCCCTTTGTGTGTCTCGCCTCATTGGTTAACCCTTGATGTGATGTTGTTGTCGTTGATGTTGTCGTTGATGTTGATGTTGGTGTTGCCGCCGCCGCCTATCTCCCCACCGAACACCCCACACTCTGGATACGACATGATCCGATACTTGCAGACCAAGAATATGTACATACCACACACAATACTATGCTACGATCGATTCCTGCTGTTGTCTTCGTTGTTAGCCTTCGCCTCGTCCGTCCAGCGATCGATTGGTCCCGTCCCTTGTATATAATCCCAGCCACGATCCATTCGGTCATACGATTCGTGCCACTAACTCCTGCCAGCCAGCCGCCCCACTCATCGCAGCGGCCACTGCCTCAGCCTCAGCCTCAGTCGCACCCACACACACACACCACACCACTGCACAGCACAGCACTCTATTTTGTATCTATGTATCTTGTATCTTTTATATGTATCCATTCCCCTACCCAGTCCACCCAGTCCACCATCTTCAATCAGAATATTACAGAAATCAGTCAGTCAGAAATCGTATTCTCTGTCGCTCGATCTATCTTTCTATCGTTCAAGCCATATTTTGTGTCCTGTTTAAGCCTTATTTGTTCATGTGTTTCTCCCTCTCTCTCTCTCCCCCCTCTGTTTCTCCCTCTCTCTCTTTTTCTGTTCACAGTAAGAAAAGATCTTGAGTTGCGACTGCAGTTCAGATTTTTCAATAATCTGCATAGAAAATCGACAAGAATTCAATAGATCAGCATCAACCAAAGAAATCAAACTAAAACTAAACCTAAACCATTTTTAAAGCGTTTTGTAATCTAAATATAAAGAAAGAAAGAAAAGGAGAAAGAAAATTAAGGAAAGGAAAGGAAGCAGAAGAAGAACTCCCCGAAATAACAACGAAAGAACGTGTATAAAATAATATAAATATTTATAAAAGGAAGGATAGAGTCCAAGTCGAACCATATCTATATATTCTAGAGAGATTCTTACTAAGCAAAAACAAAAGAAAAGCACAGCAAAGGAAAGGAAAACGAAAGTGAATTATCATACATATATACGAGTACTACCTAAAAATACATACTATATCGTATCGCGTAGATGTTTGTTTGAAGATATGTTTGGGGTCGAGTCGAGGCCTCTTCTAATCGCAGCAGAAACCGTTTAGGCGATCCACATTTGTACGTGTTACGTGTATAATTTTCTCTAATGCTTAACACAGGTATCTATGAACACGAATTGCTCTCTCTCACTCAGCTCTTCTCTGCTCTGCTCCTCTAATCAAAAATGCCATTGCAAGTGCCCCTAACCCCCTGCTCTCCAATACGGCCAAGCATCCTATACCCCCCTCTCTGAATGGCTTCTTCTGCAGATATTTATATTAGGAATACCCATAGACCCCCTCTGAAAGGGCACTTTGCTAACCACAGAGGCTGAAGAGCTGTAAACTAAACCTGATACCCTTTTAGGATATGCCCAATTTGTAGCCTAATTTGTAACTAATCATAGGCATTCCTGTATCTGCATTGCTAAATCATAAGAGTAACCGTAGAAAGATATATCTTTGCAAGGATATCTAAAGCCGTTCCTTCCGTTTGTACTCACCTCCACTGACCAGCGATCACAGTCATCAAGCATCCCCAAAAGCCGCCATCCTTATTGTTGCATGATTCCGATGATTGCGCTTTATTTTCACCTATTTTTGCACGATTACCTTCCCATCCCAAACCATCTGCATGTTAAACACAATCCACACATCCGCACAGCAGCGCAGCGATCCACGGAGCTACCCTCTTTAATGATGTTCTCTTCGTATAGGAATTAAACTGCGATGTATGATCTAAGTGAATCCCCCACCATCACAAGAACCAAAGAGATGAACCCGTTAACAATTAAAATACTCAAAGTAGAGAACAGAATAGAATGTTTGACACTATTTCATAATTCAATAAGAACAACTAACAGTAGCAGCAACAGCAGCAGCAGCCTCATCGTGTATCCTTCGGCGAACAGTTGGTACCCTCCTTCTTCTGTCTAAGTACTTTGATGTTGTTGCAGCAGCAGCTCCCAAGCTAGTATACGACTAACCCGAATAATCCCCAGACTAAACTATAAGCTTCCAGCAAAACCCCAGACTAAACCTAAGGAGAAGCCTACGATCCTACGATCTCTCTCTCTCTCTCTCTCTCTGGAGAGCCCCTACTATATATCGCTGAACTAAAACTGAAACTTGAATGTTGTACCCGCTCGCTCCTTTGATTTTGATGATTGTTTGATTGATTGATTGTTTGACATTTGAACTAACATTGTTGACTCCCTTTCTTGATCTCACTCTATGTTGCCACCACTTGACTAATGCCAATCTGTATTTGTTTCTTCTCTTCCTGTGTGCCCCACCAAACCACAACCACGCCACGCACCTCCTCTCTCTCTTTCTATGTTTGCAGTACGCGTGAAACGCCTGAATCAGCGTAAATAAAAAGACAACACAAAGAGCAGCAACCAACCAAGCCACCAAGCCACCAAGCACCAACCAGCAACCAGCAACACGATGCCACATGAAAGCCAGAACAGAAATCAGGCAGAAAACCATCTCTATGTGTGTGTTGTGTGTCTTTGTTTGTCCAGCTTCTGATTACCACCATATTCTAAATTAACCAACCAACCAACAAACAAACAACTCAAGTACACCCACAACCACACCACCAGCTACAAGAACAAGAACTACATTGGCATCCCATCCGAACCGAAGAACAACGCCACACAAGTCCCCACCAAAAGAACCCAAGCCCCGAACCAACCAAACCAACCAGCCAACCAGCTGTGAACTAACACCGAAGAATGATGTGTGGCCTCTGCAGTACGTAAAGTATCTTTTGACTTGTTAGATTCCATTGTAAGATCTAAGATAAACTAAGTGCTATGTAAGGATTTTCAAAAGTACAAATATATGAATGGTGGGAGGGATTATCGTAGCTACGGCAATATCTATGCAATAGACAGAAATGATTAAGTGAAGCTATGTTAAATATAAGTCGGGACTCTATCTGGTACTAAGAATATATCGATTTTAATGGTAAAGGATGTGGTGGAAACGCGTATGTGCATTGTTTTCAGCTGAATTCAGTTGTTAACTGTTGTCAGTAAAAGTAGCTATTAATCGCTAATATTAATCAATCCCCTAAGATAAATCTAAGCAAAATAAGCTACCATCTATGCTGAAACGGTGAACCCATCGCTGGAGTAGCGTTAATTTTAACGCTTTATCGCGGAGATGCGCCGAAAATAAACCCTAACTGGGTTAGCAAATATTTATGGGGGGAAACGGAATTTTATTAGAGTCTGGTAGATTAAGCCTTAAGCCAACAACGGCAAATGTATCTGTGCAAACGACCACTGCCGCTGGGGTGTTGGGTGTTCTGAACTGTTGTGCGTCATGCCCTGTCTTGTGCCAAGTATCTTTCTATCCCTAAGCATAGAATTAACCACTCTTTTGCTAACAGTCGGGCAATCGAAGCTCTATGAAATACCCTACTAATCCAAGCATTCGCGTGTTTTGCAGTTGGACGTCAGCGTCGCATGGGACACCTCACCAGGAACTACACCATTGGCATGTGGCAGTAGGAGGCAGTAGCTGGAATCCATTGGACACTGGACAATGGACCATACAGATGCCACCACATATGCTATCATGCAATAGTCTAAACATAATGTTCTCATAATTGTTGTTGTTCTTACGAGGGGTTGTGCCCTGTCGATCCCTGTTCAATGTTTGTTGCGTTCTTCAGATTGATTTCGGTTTGAGTTTGTTTGTGTTCGGTTCGGTTCTCATGCATATGCATAATCATTTCTTTGTTACGTTTGTTGGGCGAATCTTGATGTTACACAGATATATATATATATATATATACACACACAAACACACGGAGAGTGGAGAGAGTGTGCCTGGTGCCAGGAGTCGAGTCGAGTGTGGACTCTAAAGAAATTCTTTCCTTAAGCAATTGCTCTTGACGTTTACGCTGCAGCCTCACACATACACACACACACACATACACACACACGCCCTCTGCGTAGATCATTTTCTTTATTTTATTTTATTCTATTTTATTATACAACCTGTCCTCCTTTTATATGGCATTACCACCCGTTTGCGGGGTACTGCTTCACGATTTTTAGTTTTAGTCGCACGATTGAGGAGTATCTTCATGGATGCATGCAGTGCACACACATACACATAATACTTACATATATACACTACTATATATATATGATACATATATAGCCATGGTCTCTGAAACAATTACTGCTATTGAATTATGAAATTTGCTTAAACATAAATTTAACTTATGGTTAAACACACAAAACAAAAGAAACACTACAATACAAATGAAATACAAACGATTGTATAATGTAATGATATATCGTACTTTATATGACATAATGCAATGCTTTTAAAATACAATTTTTAAAAATCATGTAAAAAAAACATTAAAATTAAATAAAAAAATTACAAAAAATATATGCACTAATGGTTGATTAAATTAAATGGGAAAATGTCCAACTGTCGATTAAAAAAAACAGTATTCTTAAAAACAAGAAAGCTAGAAATAGTCTGAGTTAAAAAAACTGATTGAAACACATGCATATCTAGTAGGTATTACCTACATATGTATAAAAACCTTTCAAATTCTTTGGAAATCATTTTAATTTGACAATTTTAAGGGACCCTCTGTATATCCATTCTGTGTCGAAAGTAGATTCCAGTTCTCCTGTGGACTAGAGGTGTCCCAAGTACACTTTACGAAAGCATTAAGAACAATCCAAAGGGTTATTAAACTGCTGTTATTTCCTGATCTACATTTATTGGTTGATCTGTTGTCTGGGGGAGTCCTGTGTTTGAGTCTGATTGTCTTTTGTTGAAATGGTCGATCTTCTTGGTCTGAGCCTTTGCTCTTCTAATAGTTTCGTTCCTTCCTATGAACTGGATCTACTGGCGGTAGTCGTCTCCATATCGATTTATTCAGCTGCAGCTGGTTTTAGATTGTTAAGTTAGAATTTATCCCATTTCCCACTAGTAACCATTTCTGAATCTACTTCCCTGACAAGTACTGTGCTTGTAAATAAATGTGCTTCCTTCCTGTTCTGTTCGTATCTAAGTGTCGTTACCGATAAGAAGAGTACTTTACTCTAGCGATTTCTTTACAGAAGATGAAATATGATGAAATACAGCTTTCGCAGTCGCCCAGAAACCCCTCACTTTCGATTATTATCCGAGAAAACATATCACTCTAAGCACAGATTAACAACTGTGAAGATCAATATTTACCTGATTAATATGGAGAGCACATTCGGCGCTCAGTTGATTAATGGAAAAATTCAGATCAATGGGGACAGTTGTGCCAGTTGGACAGCCCGAGAATTCCACTGCAAACAAAGGTACGGAGCCCACTGGGCGGCCAATAGAAGGGGGCTGGGACTGAGAGTGGGCCTGGTCATTGTCAAGATCGCTACTGTGTAGAGTTTGGCGTGTTTATGGATGCGCTGTGGAGATAACTGAAAGATACAACCTGTATCCCGCTCCCACACACGCACGCGCCGGTCGGTGGGCAAACAGCCTCCGGCGATAAGAGCGCGTGACGCAGCCGGGCAGCATCAGGTCGAGTCCACATGTCCAAGGGGCTTCATCAGATCAGTTGGCCAGTGCGCATAAACCAGATCACAGGCCCAGTCCACAATGTCCACGCTGGAGAACGAGGTAACGTTCCGCAAGCAAACGGAGGTGAGCCAGAGCCTGGAGGCGCAGTTCGATAGCTCGTCCACGGACTTCATTCTGATCACCGACCACCGAACCTCAAAGTCCAAGAGCCTCGAGCAGCTGCAGGCCTCCAAGCAGGATGAGTCATCCACCTCTTGCTGTTCGCGCTATGCCCGCAACATCTTCCGCATGAAGACCCTGAAGAAGCGCCTGCCCATCCTCACCTGGCTGCCACGGTACAACACCCGCGACTGCATCGGCGATCTTCTCGCCGGCTTCACCGTGGGGCTTACGGTCATTCCCCAGGGTCTGGCCTACTCGGGCGTGGTCGGTCTGCCCCCAGAGGTGAGTAGCCAATTAAGATATCATCAGAAGTTTGTTATCCGAGCTCGTTAGCAAGTTCCGGGGTTGCTAGGTTCGAGGCGGTTTGATCGCTAGTCGCAGACCACTTGAAGATTATGAGTCGACTGGGCTGGCAACTTCAGGTTTGATCGAACAGTGCGAAAGTATCAGCCGAAGAAGGTGGAAGCATCAGGCCATCATTCTTATTCCACATCCGAATTAACGAACATGTATCTTCATCCCAGTATGGACTCTACGGATCCTTCATGGGCTGCTTCGTGTACGTCCTGCTGGGCACCTGCAAGGACAGCACCATTGGCAGCACAGCGGTGGCTTCGCTCATGACCTTCCAGTTCGCGCAGGGCTCCTGGCAGCGCTCCGTGCTGCTGACATTCCTCACGGGCATCATAGAGATCTTCATGGCTATCTTCAAGCTCGGTTGCCTGGTGGAGTTCGTGTCGGGCCCGGTTAGTGCTGGATTTACCAGCGCTGTCGCCCTGATCGTGTCCACCTCACAAATGCGATCGATGCTGGGGGTGAAGAGCGATGGCGACTCCTTTCTGGAGACCTGGATCAGCATGTTCAAGGACATTGAAAACATCCGAGTGGCGGACACGTGCCTAGGCTTCGGCTGTCTCTTCCTGTTGCTGGCGATGCGCAGCCTTGGCAGAATCGCAATTGGCCCCAAGGACGAGTCCCGCAGAAGTGGATTCCAGAGAGTCTTCAACCAAGTGATCAAGTTCTTGGCCACCTCTCGCAACGCTTCGATCGTGATCATTTTCACGCTGATCACCATGCACCTGGACGGCAAGGGAACTAATCCCTTCCGCCTCACTGGCCACATACCGAAGGGCATGCCGACTCCTTCGCTGCCGCCCTTCTCAATCGAGGCACAGCCGGGCAATGCCACTGCCGGCATCCCGCCCGTGCCCGGTCAGAACTTTCTGGAGATGGTGCAGAGTTTGGGCTACGGCCTGCTGATCGTGCCCATAATGGCCCTGCTCGAGACGATGTCCGTTTGCAAAGCCTTCGCCAAAGGAAAGCAGATCGACATTACCCAGGAAATGATCGCCTGTGGCGTGGGCAACATTGCGACCTCCGCCTTCTCCGGCTATCGCTGCAACGGCGGTCTGGCCCGCTCCGCGGTAAACAACGCCAGCGGCTGCCGCACGAACATGTCCAATCTGTACATCGGCATCATCGTGGTTCTGGCCCTCAACTTCCTCACCGAGTACTTTGCCTTCATTCCAAAGGCGGTGCTGGCTGCCATCATCATCTCGGCGGTCATTTTCCAGGTCCAGTACCAGGTCATCACGCCCATGTGGCGCAGCAAGCGTGAGTTTCACCAAGTCCCCAGTCCAGCTGCAATCCCCTGTGATGTGACCATTCCTCTTACCCTTGCAGGCTCCGATCTAGTGCCTGGGATCCTGGCCTTCATCACCTGCCTGGTGCTGCCTCTGGAGATCGGCATCATGGTGGCCATCGGGGTGAATCTGCTCTTCATCCTGTACTACGCGGCCCGGCCAAAGGTGACGCTAGAACAGCTAGAGACCCAGCAGGGAATCCGCTTCGTAAAGATCACGCCCGACCGCTGTCTCATCTTCCCCTCCGTGGAATTCGTGCGCAACATGGTTCTCAAGTCGGGCAGCAAGTCCACCCTGCCGGTAGTCATTGACTGCACATACATATACGCCGCTGACTTCACTGCCGCCAAGGTAATCTCCTCTATGGTGGACGACTTCCGACTGCGCCGCCAGAAGATCATCTTCTTCAACCTCAAGCCCAGCGTGGTCAGCATCTTCGAGGGCCTCAACACCCGTCTCGTGCTCTGCTACAATACTCACGCCCTAAACCAGGAGCTCCAGCCGGAGCGCTCTGACTCTGTGGACTCCTTGCAGCGCGTAGAAATGGGTCCCAGCACCAGCGAGTGCGTGAGCATGGCGAGCACCCTCTCATTGGCCAAGAGTTAGTCACCGTTTCGATCGGAACAAAGTAAGATATAATGAATTGAATACTCTCTGTCCCATTTGGCCGAGATATTTGAATCGCAGAACTGTTGTTCAGAGTGACTGATCCTAAGAAATATGTATACCTAAATATACCGTCTAATTTTCAAAATATATCGTAAATATACCGTTGAAAAAAATTGTACTTGTAGATCCATACTGTCCTTCCTCTATATTTACAAATAACCCCGCGATATCTTTCAACTGAACTGCGCTAAAATTCTTCAAGATGAATGTCGTGGAGCGTATTTTACAATGAATTAATCGATCTCTGTCCATGATCGGAAATTATATTCCTCAATTTTGATATTCGCTTAAATATTGCTAGCTAGCAAGGACCGCATAAATTTATCCGAAAAGTTATTCAAATTTTGAAAGGATTGTCTAATTTTATTGGATTGTTATATAATACATTAAATCAAAAAGACAAGCAAGAATCACCACTAAATTATTGTCTTACATGTAATTACATATTTATGAAATTACCGACAGAGACACCTCACCATTATGGTTTTATTCTTCGAAAATCTGTCAAGATCCTTAATTTCATGCTCCCACTTGTTGCATTAGTATGAATCACAGGCCTTGGATGTTATTTTCAAAATAAAGACATGTACCCGCCAGGTATCGCATAAAAATACCGATATAATAGCAATAAAATTTTGTTTCCCTCTCTAGGTCATACACCTTGCAGCTTCTTGGGGATGTGCTTTATGTATCGATAGGGAGTAATATTTTTGTTGTTTATGGCCGATAGCGGACTCACCTTGTTGTGCTAACACACCGAGTAAATTGTAAATATTCTCAGGAACAGAAATTCGGCAATAAATAACAATTTTTGAATTTACTAAGTTCGCCTTGGTCGCCTCATCTTAATTACGCTCTCAGTGCATACACGTACGTTCGCGCCAATATTGCGTATTCATAAAAGCCGTATTTGGTGGGTTATTTGTTTTATATTTAATTTGCACTCGTTTGTTTACGTTCCTGTACTCTATTTCGTTTACTTTAGATAAATTAACTTTTAATTGATAATGGAGGAAATATGCAGAGTGTGCTTGGGAACGTCCGGAGCATTCACCAACATTTTTAATGAGCGCCAAAAACACGACACTTGTATTGCTGAAATGATTGCAGAAAGCACCGGTTACGTAGTTCGGCGAGGGGATTCTCTACCAGAAAACGTATGTCCGGCCTGTCTTGAGGATGTTGTGAATGCATTTAATCTAAAGAGAACCTGTGAGCAGAGCCATAAACTCCATTTCTCACGGATGGAGGAGGACACAGAAGAAAACATTTGTGACGATCAGGATGACGAGGACTGGGAACTGCAACCGTCAGATAGCGGAAGTGAGCAGTCAAGCAATTTTGGAACCGACTCCAAAGTTATGAGTTATAAGGATGTCGATCTTTCGCTCAAATGTACTCATTGTCCAAAGAGTTATAAAGATAAACAAAGTCTAAATACACACATCCGTACCCACAAGGGTGACCGACCCTATGAATGTTCTAGCTGCCCTAAGTCATTTAAAACAAAAACTAACCTTAACGTACACATCCGTATCCACACGGGTGATCGACCCTACGAGTGCTCTGACTGCACCAAGTCATTTGTAACAAAGAGTCAACTTAAAAGACACATCCGTACCCACACGGGTGAGCGACCCTACGCATGCTCTAGCTGCTCGAAGTCATTTATAACAAAAGAGGACCTTAACGTACACTCCCGTACGCACACGGGCGAAAAACCCTACGAATGCTGTAACTGCTCGAAGTCATTTGTGACAAAAAGTGAACTTAAAAGACATACCCGTACCCACACGGGTGACCGACCCTACGCATGCCCTATCTGTTTGAAGTCATTTATAACAAAAAATTATCTTACAATTCACACCCGTACGCACACGGGCGAAAAACCCTACAAATGCTCTAATTGCTCGAAGTCATATATAACCAAAAATGATCTTACAATACACACCCGTACTCACACGGGTGAAAAACCCTATAAATGCTCTAACTGCTCGAAGTCATTTATAACAAACCAGAGACTTAAAAGACACACCCGTACCCACACGGGTGACCGACCCTACGGATGCTCTAACTGCTCGAAGTCGTTTATAACAAAATATGAACTTAAAATACACATCCTTGCGCACAATAGAGATCGACCCCATCAATGCTCCAACTGCTCGGATTCATTTTTAACAAAGGAGAAACTTAAAATACACACTCGTTCGCACAGGCGTGATCTACCCTATCAATGCTCTAACTGCTCAAAGTCATTCTTAACAAACCAGAAACTTCAAAGACACATCCGTACCCACACGGGGGAGCGACCGTATAGCTGCACTCATTGCTCGGAGACATTTACACGAAACGAATATCTTAAAAAACACACACTTAATAGTCACAAGCAGAACGAAAGTAAGAGTTTTTTACCAAAGACAATATAAATAATAATTAATAATAAATAAATAAAATAAATAATAAATAACTATTTATATTGTCTTTGGTTTTACCCAGGGACCGTAAATAAGAGTTATGAGTTCAAAAATTGAGGCACAAAAAGCCTCCAACAAGGATGGGAAAAATAGACATGTTATTTTTGTACGGCAATTTCATAAGCATGATAAACTTTTATTATTATATGCTATTTTTTTCCAAAAAAATTATTTTATAAGTATTAAAATTGATTTTTATGATAAAAATTGAAAATAATTATTAAATATTATAATTGTTATATACAAATTAATTCACAACTTTTATTTAAAATTTTTTTTTTTTAAATAACTTTTATTTTTAATTTTTATAATAAAAATTGAGAGTAGCAAACTGCCAGGGCGTCTCCTTTGTGATTATACCTTATACTGAAAGAGTATAGGGATATATTAGATTTGTGATAAAAGAGGATGTGTGTAACACCGGGAAGGAAGCGTTTCCGACCCCATAAGGTACATATATATATTCTTGATCTGCATCAATAGCCGAGTCGATACAGTTATGTCTGTCCGTCCGTCCGTTTCCAAAATTCATACTGGTACCTTACCTAACCTTAATCCTAGCTATACTTATAGTCGTAGCACGTATTACTTGATTTATTCCCATGGATCTCAAGTCCTCCAGTGATATGCTGGCCAGTGGTACTGGAATGGCAACTGAAGCGACGCCTGGTAGTATTTCTGTTGTAAAATTCTTGTGTGGTAAAACTACACGTAGCATTATTTAATTTACTTATCTAAGCTGCTAAGCTAAAATCTGATGGACTTAATATTGGACAGATTAAGAATTCTCATAACGTCTAAACAAGCTTGAGTGAGGATGGACCTAATTACCGCGGTTAATAACAAACACTAAACGCTAAGTAGGAAGTTATTTGAATTTTTACAAATATATACTATTTTTGTAAAAGACCGACATGTGTGTTCTTAATTCTTTGATTTAAGAGTCTATTGGGGAATTTCATATGGGATGGGATGGATACATATACTAAACGTTAAATAGAAAATTCTTTGAATTTGTACAACCCCCTGAACTCAACAGGTGAACAAATTGAATTACACCACAACCCATACAGTTTATATATATAGATGTGCCAGATCATACACCAAACATCCACAAAAGTGGATTTACCTCACCACAGCGGACGACGTATCCTTATTACTAATTTCACCATGAGCCAGCCCAGCAACACAAAAAAATCTGATTGTTTGCTGTTTTAAAAACAGAACGAGGGGGAACGTTGTGAGCCGCGTCTACGGCCGCGTATGTGAGCTTGTTGTAATTTATTACATGTTCGCAAAAGGGAAAAATTTAATTTTAACCAAAAAAGAAAAAAATATTAAGTCGAACCTTTTCGGAGATTTTTATCTATTAGATGTTTCTATATTTGTTTAAATACTTTTTTACATCTGTCTTTCCTACATGTCCAAATCTACTTCCAACATATACATACACGGCTGTGTGCGAGAGAGAGGGGGAATAAGTCTGCGCTTGGCAGGCCACTGAAATTTCATTTGTTCCTGCTGGCTATACTAATGATCTGATCTGATCCAGATTCAATACTCTGATAGATTTGGTAATTTTCTATGATTCTGTGTTTTTGGTTTTCCTATATCTTAAAAATTGTGGTTTTCCTCCTTTGTGGGGGCGGAAGGAGGCGTGGCCAAATTTTGAAACAAACCCGTCTCGGTTTGATATCACAGGAGCTTGGATAGAAAGTTTGGTTGATCTAGCTCTTATAATCTCTGAGATCTAGGCGTCAAAAAATTCGATCAGGCATAGCGCCCACCCCCGTGTGTGAGAGAGCGAGAGGGAACGATGCATTTCGAAATGTTTTTTTCATTGTGGCTATATTTATGATCTGATCTGATCCAGATTCAACACTCTGATAGATATCGTCCATGTCTATGATTTAGCGTTTTTAGTTTTCTCGTATCTTTAAAATTGTGCATGCCACAGGTGGCATGTCCTTTGTGGTGACGTAAGGGGGCGAGGCGAAATTTTGAAATACACTTGTAACAGTGTGATAGGACAGGAGTTAGGATACAAAATTGTGTTCCTCTAGCTTTTATAGTCTCTGAGCTATAGGCGAAAATGAAGACGGACGGACGGACGGACAGACAGACATAGCTATATCGACTCGGCTATTGATGCTGATCCAGAATATATATACTTTATACTTACGGATCAGAAGCTGACAAATAAAGTAATTGCCCCAAGTTTCATGACAGCGAGTTTTTGTCAGATGACAAACTTGACTGTTATCGCTCATATGCGATGACAAACTTGACTGTTATCGCTCATATGCGATAACGATTAAAGCAACTAAACCAGGGCTGCCAGAGAGCTGCGACCTCTTTGGGCGCAAAGTTGAAATGTGATCATAATTTTGCTCTCCGCGCTAATTGTGGGCCGGGCCGCTGGCGGTCTGGTGTCTTTCAACGTAAAAGGAAATGGTGGAGGACTTGGCTCCATGTAAGTCTCAGTTCAACTTTTGGGGCGAAGCACCATGCATTGCCATTGCGGAAAACTGATAATGCCCTCTTTTGAAGGACGAATCTTGTAAGGGTCGCCCAAACACAATATGGTCATTTGACATACCATGCGATAGAGGCGACTACGGGCGTTAAAGGGACATGAATACATTCAATATTGCATACAAATTTGGCCGTCAAAAGGATAGGTTATAACGTTTTAAAATGGGTGTTTATATTCTTCGATATGTTATATGTTTGTACTTTCATGTCCCTATTTGTGCTATGATGTCCTCGCTCGAGGCCCAACTCTACTGCCATATTTTGTGGATCAGTTTTGATTAATAAATTTTTAGCAGTGTGCTTGACTTTGTACCCAGCATTAAATCTGCGAAAGGTTAAATGACCCTTTTCGAAATCAATTCCATTGCGCAAAAACTAAATCATTTTCGATTAAAACCTTATGGGAATGGGAATTTATTTCGTTTACAAAAACTGTTTGCGGAAAAGGTGTCTGGCCAGTTTTCCTCTTCGTACCAAAGCGACCAAAGCCAAAAACCATGTTGAAGCCAAGTTCAGTTTTGTTTTTGGTCCTGGGAACTCTTGCCAGCGTTCACACTATAGAAGTCATCAGAGCTGCCGATGCCTCTGCCTCTGCCTCCGGTGGAACAAATCTGGGCTTGATCACCATCCCGTCGCAGGCCCAAGTATGCCAGTGCTCGCTGTCATTGTCCTGCAGCTGTTGCCAAAGCATTATAGTGAACCCTGTCAATGAAAACAAGACTCGTATGTTAGACTCCCAGAATATGATTAAGTTTATTTACTATAATTCCTTCAAATGCCATATTTCAGTGTGCCTGACATTTAAAATTAGCGTGCTCAGTGCATCAGTGGATCTGGGTGTCACCATGGATGGAAATTCACTGACCAAGTTCACCCTCAGTACTAAGACGCCACCCACATATTGCCTGCCCGTGCTCTCGGTGGTAACTCCTCTGGACATGTGCCTCAAGCTGAACGTAAAGATGGCTGGACTGTCGGGAATCAAGGCGTGTCCCACCTTCTATACCAGCTATGATGGCAACAATGTTGTTAGCTATGATTTTCCGTGCATTCAGCTGGGTATGGATGGAGTGAGCCTGGTGTAAAAGGATCGGGTAGTAAGAAACAGACGGAAACGTGTTTTTCTTTGATGGTTTATTTTTCTTTATATATGTAGGACGTATTACATTCTTTGCAGTAAGCCGTAGAAATTCATATGTACAAATGTTATTGGTCAAATGCACAATGGAAATGAACCGCAACACAAATAAAATTAAAGAGATGATTTTGTTGACAGCTAAGCTCGTCTTAGGGGCTACAATTACAATCGAATTTAATGTTGAACCCGCAATGCCTGAACCCGGAGGCTTACATACATAAGAAACAATTTACAATAGACTTACAACTGAAGATCACAAAGGCCTCCTAACCATACGAGAGGAGAGCCTATAGTTTGGCCTTAAAGATTCTACCGATTAGATTAGGTTGGGCTGCTTGGATTATATTGATTATACTCGTACTGAGGTAAGTAAATATGTTATGCCTTATTTAAGTATCGCCTTGAAATCACTTTAAAGTTCTTTTTGTTTTGTCGGTATCTTCAAAGCCGATTCAATGAGATTTCAAGAAATACTTGCGATCAGAAATAGCCTGTTTAAGAACGCTTGATCAGTTATCCCATCAATTGATCAAACACATAAATGACAGTGTATGAAGCCACCCAATCAATGTTTCTGGTCCGACAAACTTGCCACGCCCAGTCCGAGGGATGATCCGGTGCTACAGAAGGACGACGACTGCGGCCCGTTGTTCACAATCGCCTTGCACATGACCATCCTGACTCCGGCGAGGAAGTCTGTTAGGTAACATCATGTGGGTCGTGACGGCGCAGTCGGCTTTCGCTCTGTCGTTGCCACCATGCTGGACGTGGATGTGGATGTGGCCAGGGCTCCCTGCGGTGGCGGAGGTGGTGCACTCCGCATTCTGGGCACTGGCTTCTGCTTCGCATCAGGCTGCTCTTGGTGCTGTTGTGAGATCAGCTCCCTAATAATTTTCGGCTGTGTGGTTATGACCTTTGGTATGGTGCCCAGGCACTTTGCCTTTGTCTGCAGCACAACATCTGAAGCAGCATCTGCACCGCCTTCAGAGCTAACTGATTCGTACGATGAAGGGCTTGGCGAATGTCCTTGATTCCTCTGGACGTCCACATCGTTAGCACCTATCCCTAGCCCCATTCCCTCCTCCTCGTCCTCGTCTTCGTTCTCCTGCTCCTCGATCATTGCGCGAAACTCCTGTATAGATTCGTTCAGCACCCACAGTTGTGACAGCAACGAGAGATCCAATTGACGCAGTCCGTTCTAGAGGAATAAAAAAATAAAAATGAAGCCTTATTAGCGAATATATTATACAATAAAAGATTGTTGCCATATTGGCTGATTTGAGGTAAAACTAAGAGCTTGATGCACATTTTCCAGGATCTATCAATCTTCTTGCCCGCCTGTCAGGAGTAATCGCATGGAAATGGTCAGGAAACGGGGACTGAGGATAGAGGGGGTCAGTTTGACCTATCCTGTCTCTTCGCTAGATAAAGCACCCATCAAACAGACACACTGCAAAAGGCGGCGGTGACGGCAGAGACAGTTACGAGCAATGTTTCAAACGGACAGCCGCTGTATGCCTCCCAACTCCACCTCCACCTCCGTCTCCTAACCATCCATCTCTTCATTTGCGTATGAATGCAGCCTTGGCCTGTATTTTTCGTTTGAGCTGAGCCGAGCCGAGCCGAGCCGAGCTGAGCTGGCAAGACGCTTGTGGCTTGTAGCTTGTGGTCAAAATGAAAGTTCCCCTGTCGCTGTTCCGCTGTCGAGTAGGAAGGAAAAATCTCATTTGTCAATTAATATCGCGGCATAATATCGCGCGCAAAAGGAAAAGCAGCACAACTTTCAGCCCCAGTCGTTCAGCGTTGCATCGTATCGTGGAATTAACCAAATCCGCTCAAGACTTCGCTTCGAATCACCCCAACACAAACCCCAACACCAACCCCAACCCCAACCTGTCCCCCAGATCCCAGTTCCCAGCTCCCACTGGGATGGATGCTAATGTATTCGTTTTCAGAGCTAGCCACCGCAGATCAAACGTTCGATGCCATATTACATATAGACTGTATATAGATTGAGCTGCACGTAAAGAAAAAGTGAGCACCATTAATTTAATGAAACATGAAATTTAGGCTTTTTAAAGTTGAAATGTTTAACAATTTCGGCAATTATTAAATAGCTACAATGACCTGGTAGAACTTGTAGTTTCATCTGTAGCTTGTGGTCAGGTCAGGTCAGGTCAGGTTAATGCTATTAACACAATTCCATTTAGATCGACTTCCCACGCATAACCCCGCACGGGTGCAAATGTATGTTAATTTGCGATTAATTTGCATACGCCCAAGACGTCGACAGTGGCTCCCGCGACTGCAAAGAGAAAGGTTTTGCATTTGCTTGGGTGGGGTATTGCAATAGAGGCATTACTGTAGCTCCAGTAGCTGACACACTTTACACGGAACACCATCCACACCGAGGCGGAAAGGTTGAGCAGTTACATATTTGAATAACTTTGCAAAAATAGCTCCAGAATCTGTCACTGCAATGACATGAAGTCAAAGCACAGTCTCAGCACTGCGGAAGACCTATCTAAGATAGAGTTTTGTGGCTTCGCTGTGGGATATGGAAAAGCAATAATCCCCACCCATAAGAAACCACAAAGAAATATGTATGGATAGTAAGTAATCGGCAACGCTGACTCAGCACTCGAAGTTATTCTATAGTAAAAAGATAAAAGTCCACAATACACACCATCCATATCGTTCTATTGTTAATTATACGGAATGCACCTGCACATTTGCGCCCAACGTTTGCAGCCTTAAGTGCCATAAAACAAAATTGAAAATCGATAATGTCGAAAACTTAATTAACGCTAAGCTCATTGCGCTAAAAGCGCTCGCAGATGCTTCAAATGGTTGTACTACGAGTACCAGTACGAGTACGAGTACGAGTGTGTGTGCCTCTTTTTTACAGGGACAGAAACCGAACCGAAGCCGTAAAAGTATTTCATGGATGGCAAAAATAATAAATGGCAATGAACGCAGCGATTGCCAGACAAGGCTGCCCCTGTCCCTACCCCATCGATGCACTGAACTGCAACTATGCACACGCACATGTTGAAGATTCTATTCTATCTTTAGACTTTTGAAGATTTGGAAGCCAGGAAGCCACCGAGTTGGACATTAAACATTTGTGCTGTGATATATGACCTTTTCACATTAGCGGCGGAACCCGGAAGAGCCTGCCTAGGAACATACTACGCCATCAGTAAATCAACTATATATTGTATAAAGGGAATGCTACTTATAAAATCCGATCAATATAGCATATTCCTATAGCTGCGATATGCAAGTTATGTGAAGAATCGTCGCATCTAAGGCTGGCCTTTCCTTCTTCTTCAATTTGGAGCCGCATCAGATGAAAAACCTGTCGTATCGTCGCAGTCGGTTGTCAAACACTGAATCGGGCTATAAATAAATCAGTGGTTTGGACAGGTTTGCTTCTCCATTGCATTTGCAATACGAAATGATGTAATGTTTTATTGGCAAACTGACAAAGTTAATGATAAACTAAGAAAACATGCCTTTCCATGGAAAACACACACACCGCACCATTCCAATCGAATAGGAAACAATTCTAAGAGCCTCAAGATGCAGATTGAATATTATTTGGAGAAGATAAAAGATGGATGCCTCTGCTCGGGCCGGGGGCACACAATCTGCCTAATTTACAAGGTGGGTCTGGTCTGAAATCGAGGATTGTTGTTGCAATACTAGAAGCCACAGTTGAACTTTCACTTGCAATTCCTGAGCACATAAAAAGCTGCCTCTGTTTTGATTTTAAACTGCAAAAGTGAATGTTAATTTGCTTGGTAATCGCAGATTACAGATTACAGATAGAGCTGATTTCAAAGACGATTAAAAGCTGATTTATAGGCACGCCTAGGCGCTAAATGTGTTACAGTCTGAAGCATTTTTACACAAATTTTCGGGGGCTGTTCAACTTAGCCCTGACTTCTCGTACTCCCCGAGATTATTGTAGCGTAAATAAACATAAAACAAACCGTGTTTCAGTTTCTTCTCCTGATACTCTGGCCATAACGAAAAGCGAACGCGATAAATGTGAACACGTGAACACGAATGTGTCCATAAATGACTACCTCCCCGGTTGCGGAAAGATGGCATTATCTTGTTTCCTGGATACTTTTATGGTTATGCTGTGGTCTTTGCTTATGTCATCTACAACACTCATATATCTATGTGTGTATGTATGTATGTGCATTTGGATTTAGGTCAGATGGAAATAATTAAAAAACATAAATAATAATGGAATAGATAGACGTGTCAACCAAACATCGTTCAAAAGGTGAGGCAGGAGTCTCACAGGGATGAGACAGATGAGATTCCGAGTAGGTACGTTGCCAGAACTATCAGTAAGTACGGCTCATGCTATTAGTAGTGCTGTTGCTTCCACTTCACTCATAAATTTCAGGAACGAGTTCAACAAACTCTTGAGCAAGCAAACTGGAGCTTGAGCTACGCAAATTATCCAACTGCGGATTACACGCATCACATCGGTTACAGAACACAGCAGACAGAACCATGCCATTTGATGTTCCACACCAGCGACCAGTAACCAGTGACCGGTGTTCCATTGGTGTTCCATTCTTGGGACCTGGCCAAATAAAGTAAAACAAGCGAGAGCTTGCCACCGCAGATGGACAGATGGAACTAGCGTCGTGTCTTGGCCAAGACCAAGATACGTTTTGATAGGTTGCCAAAGCACAGCTTTCTTGACGGGAAGACGGAAAGATAGAAAGAATACGGGGCTAAAGGGGCTACGTTCAAGGCCACTTTATGTAAGCCATAAAAACTCATTTCATGCATTGATGCATTTCTTCTCACAAACTGCCCCGTCGGATGCGTCGGATCTTTGGCTTTGGTTAATGTGGTCTGGTCGTCGTTGCCGCTCCCGCTCCCGCTGCCGCTGCTGCTGCCTTTTTGCGTTTATAAATTTAATTTACAGCCATAACCAAGGCATAACCAAGGCATCTGGCAACGGGCAACCGGCAGCAGGCAGAGCCGCCACACAAAAAAACAACAAAACAACATAAATTAGCTGAAGCTGAAGCTGAAGCTGACTCGGTTTACTGCTTGCTTTTCTGCCTTTCTTGCTTTCTTGCTTCAGCGCTTAATGGCTGCGCTGCGCTGCTCTGCTCTGCTCTTCTGTGCGCTGCGCAGCGCTGCGCATGCGCTGATTAGTGTTACTCCTGTTTTCTCTCTCCCATTGTGGCTTTGTGCTTTTTATTTCTCCCCGATGCGTTCGTTGGATTGCATTAACCAAAGTTTATTACTTCATTTTCATCGTTGTGTTGTGCGAGTGCACATTAGAGATGGTGACGGAGATGGGTGACGGGTAATGGGGGATGTGTGATGGTGGCGGTAACAATTGAGCGTAATTTTACTTGCCAATCAAGACATCGAACGAACGTATTTCTATGGGGACTGCTGTTGGTGTTTTCCATACGTAGACATAGAAAATAGTTTCTATTATTCTGAATTTGTTCACTTTGAGTACAGTCGAGTATAACAATAACAATAATAATTCATCCTTGGCATTTTTGAAACCTGATCTAATAATCTTTGTTGTTGCTGGCTCACTGACCTTCAGCATTCGCTTACTTTCAGTTTTTGCAATTACAATAAGTAAAAGCCGCTCTATAGAGTCAAATGGAAGTCGGCCAAAACATATGAGTACGAATACGAGTACGAGTACTCGCATAGAGGCGGATAGTACCAGCTGGTAGGGGTATCATAACTTGACTAAGCAGCTGTTTAACTCTTGAATTGGTTCAGTACTCGAAAGCAAAAGCGACCACAGCAAAAGGCTAACATAATTGCAAAACACACACCGTGAACCGTAAACCATACACCATACCCAAACCCATAGCCATAGCCATAGCCATACCAACACTTAGCCACAAACACACCCACCGACCGAACGACCGAACGACCGATCGGAGAGCTTGAATCGTTAATCAACCGACCGCAGCATTTGCAAAACTGAAAAATACTATATCTCTCTCATGGCTACACTAACAATTAAATACTCTATCTCTAATCAAAAGAGCTACTAGTTATAGAATTGATAAATCTACGAAATGAGAGGATAGAGAGGCTGTACGATTCCCTCCCGTCCCCCGCGGTTCCTTTTTAAACGGACACTCGTACTCAGAATAGATAAACTGAACGAAAAGTAGTTAAACTGAACGAAAAGTAGTTAAAGCCTCTGTAAAGGTAAGCCTCGGTGAAGCGAGGCCTCGCTATCGCTATTGTGGCAACGAATAAATTAAAATGGCTAACACACACACAACACAACACAACTGCAACAAATGGTTGGGTAAATACAATGACCAATTAAAGTGTCATTGGGCTTGCGCGTTGGCGTGCCAGCGTTGCCAGCGGCGGTATCTTTTGGTAGTTGAAACCACAGCAACAACAACAACAACATCATTCGCAGACAGAGCATAAAAAGAAAGGACTAATGGAAACAAAAATATAAAGTAATCGATGGAAGACACGCATCACCTTATTGTAACATAATTGTGCCACAAAATTGCTAATGAAATTTACAAATTTGCCACAGAAAATTATCAAACTATACCCATACCTGAGGGGGAGGCCCTACCCCTGCTCCTGCTGCTGCTCGAATGCCAAACCCAAGTCTCAAACAATATTGCACAACTTGAGCTGAAAGCTGAGAGCTGACATGCAAATTGCATTGCATTCGGTTTTAAGCTTCACGTTTTTTCTCGTTTATTTCCGATTTTTCCCACCAAATGGACGTTTAAATCGGAGCAGCACGAAAACAGACATTTTTAGCCAGAAGTTTTCAGTTCGGTTACAGACGGAAAACGGTCGCTCCCAACTCGAGCCATACTAAAGCATACTACTATGCTATATTTACACCTACGCCTGGCTTGAGCCTAGCTTGAGCCTGGCCCTGGGCCCGAGCCAGTTTTAAACAGGTTCTTATAGATGTACATAAGTATAGAAAAACATGCCACTGGTAGCGAGCATAAAATGTGAAAGGTTTAGCCAATAATATATAGAAATACTTCGGATCGATATGCGACAGTTGATTAGCTCAGAGAGCCCAGAATCCAATTCGATTCAAGAAATAATACACAATTTGCAGTTGTCTCAAGTTAATGACTAGAATATCATGACATCACTAAAACTTGCTCAACTTTGGCCCATAATGGTGACGAAAATGTTTGCATCCGATCACAGGTCCCACTAAATGGTGTGACTAACTAAGCACACACCTTGTGCGTGGCCTTGGCAACACTGATATTTGGGCTTAACCGATCCAAGAACGGGCTATCTATTCTAACTACGAGTAAGTCCTGACCTGTTTTTCTAGGGCCTCTGCAGAATTGACCTTTACTTTGACTCGTCCAACCCATTTACCATTTACTCAGTCTCAGTCTCTGTCTCTATCTTAGCACTGCATTTAATCCTCATAAAACTCGTAAATGGTGCGCTTGTGTTTTCAACTTTGAGCAATTGTTTTTGGCCAAACCTGACATTTGGCCAGAAATGTTTAAGGTTGTGTTTCTGTGTATCTGTATCTGTTCCTCTTTGTTAAATGCCACTATAATTTCTTTGCCAATATGACATGAATGAATTGATAGATCCAGCTCCCTTTCCTTTTGTGTCTGCGCTGTCTGAGTTTAATAAATATATTATGGCCGTTTATTTAAATCGGATTGACTATGGAAAGACTGGGACCAGGCCAAAGCTAAACCTTTCTTTTGCGGGGTCAAAATATAACTTTCTTTTCCACAATATCTATCAAAATATGTTGGAAAGGTACTTCGAAACGGAACGACAGAGACCAATGTCTTAGATTCTGTAGCTTCTGTCGTACGAGTATTTTCACTTTATAGATTTGAATATTTATAGCTATAGACGCGACCCTTATTCAGATATGGGTGGTATGACCTTTAAGAACTTACCATTTCCTTTCGCAGCGTCGCTATCTGGTCATCCAGGGTGCTGGCATTGAGATTGGGACTTTCTTTCGCAGGTGAAGCAGCCGTCGCTCTTGCTGGTTTTGCTGCTGAAGCTGCTGATGCTGGAGCTGCTGTCGATGTCGTGATGTCGGCTGGGTTTCCGTTTTCACATAAATTTGACGAAGTTATGATTTCAAGTGTCGCTGTCGCCGTCGCTGCTACAGATGCCGCCATCGGCGGCGATTTATCAATTTTATTGTCGTTATTATCATTTGTTTCCCTCTTCTGTTGACTGCTTAAATTGATATCTATATTGGTGTGTTTTTGTTTTTGGTTCGTCTCGATATTGCTGGTACTGTTGTTGTTGTTGAGCCGCTCCGGTGCCGCCGCCGGCTGCGCCACTGCCTCCACTGCCTCTCCATCGCTGAGGAGAAGACCCGAATCGGAGCCGAGAAGTTTGTTGAAGCCAATAAGAGATTTCGGCAGGGGTGGCAGCGCACTAATGGAGATGCCACTGCAACGGAAAGAGAAAGAAGAAACGAGAGAGTTTAGTCATAAGGAGGCTTGACCGTCAGATCGGAGATCAGAGCTCCGAGCTCAGAGTTAAACCCGACTATAGACCCATATAGACTATACCTTCGCTTGCCACCCAAATAGCCATAACCTTGCCAATAACCAATAACATGCCCATCCAGCCCATCATCATCGTCATCATTGTTATCATTATAAAAATCCTCATCCTCATCTGCATCTGCATCGGCATCTGCATTGATATCTATAGGTTGGTTGGGGTTGTGGCAATGCCCGATATCGTTCAAGACAAGGGGCAATATTGCCGCCACCTCATCATCGTCATAGTCGCTGCATGTAGTCGGCGTTTGGCCACACCCTCGAGTGGGTGCATCTGCATCTGCGTCTGCGTCTGGATCGTGCTCGTCTTCGTTCGTATTGAAGAAGCCGTCTTGGAAACGCTGATACCATTTGGCCACATACCGAGCACTCGGCGCGAAGGGCCCAAAGGCGCTGCGGCACTCGTAGACTATCTGGGTGGGGCAGAGGCGACGCCGGAACCCGAACAAGATGCACTGCTGCAGCTCCGCTGCGGAGGGGGCCGGTATGGGTGACAGAAACAAATCGTCCTGGTCTTCGGACATTCTCGCTGTCTCGCTGGTTCGTTCGTTTTGTAACGTGCGTTTCAAACGACTTATGACATTAGCTGGAAAGTTTTCATTCTGGATAAATCAAATCTCGATATCAAAATTTTACTTTTCGAAGGATATCCGGGTATCTCGGTATCAAGCAACACAATAAAACAAGAAATCAAAGACAGAAAACACGCAGCCAACAATGATATTTCGATCTGTAATATCAACACAGGCGTTAGACATAGAAACTACATATTAAGGTATGGCATGGCATGGTATGATATGTACATAGAAATGAATATATGAGTGTAGTTTATGTAAAGGTAAACGTATATCCATAAGGCAAGCAACAAGCCACGAACGAAGGCCATCAACTTATGGCTTTTAGAACGCTGGCAAAACGAGTTCAAAGATTTCTTAAAGAGCCAAATGCATCATAGGCCAAAACAGCCAAACAGCCAGACAGCCAAACAGCCAGAGAGACAAGGAACATTGTCAATGCAAGACGCGTTTTGCTCGGCTCTTAAGCGGCACTGCATCGCTTCTGACCCACTTAACAGACAAATCAGAAATACTGAGCAACCACATCTGAACGAAATATAAAACAGTTAAGAAGGTAATATAATCTTGATTAGCGGTCGGTTGCTACCAATAATAGCATTGAATGCTGGGTCTTCGACCCAGAAACAGAAGGCATACATATAAGACTCGTTAGACTTTTATCTCGACACTTAAGCACACACGCTAAACCCGGTACTCAGTTTCTATGGTAAGGGGAGTATTTGTTCAAGTACAAGTTTCACTGGAATGAAGAGAGCGACCTTTATGGCTGGGCTACTCTGTGAGAGGAAGAGTTAAGGAAAGCTAACTCTGAGTTGGTAATAGAAATTCCTCAAATCTGTAATTATGTCTAAATTGGTTCAGTAGTTCATTAGACACTAAAGCAGAAAAAACACCTGCGCAAGATCTCTTTATTTATGAGTGTGGGGATGCATTCATTCGATCTACTGCTAACGCCATTCAACCCACATGCAATGCAATATTCAATAGTTTAATTAATTTATGCAAATATTCAGTAAGTCTGTAAATGGTCATGGCCAAAAGCGGACGAATACTTTGGATGATTTGTGTGGATGATTATGAATAGATTCAAACAAAAAGCAACAGAAGCTAGCAAATAAACAAATGAATAGAACACCTGTATTTGAATGGAAAACCAATTACACAGTATGATTGCAGGCAATCCAAGAAGCCCTTTTTTATGCCATGCCCCGCCAGGGCTGGAGGTCAACTCAACGCATATTATTTCGGCACAATCATGAATAATACAACAAAAACCATAAATACATACATACGAGTAGGTATATATTTATTTATAAACTTATACAATATACATATTTCTACAGGCTTTGGCTGTTAAAATAGCATTTGCTTTAGCATTTGTTAGGCAATCGGCATTAACAATCGAATTGACACGACACGAATCGTTATTATTCTTTCACGAAACAAAACATATTTTATTTGATGATATGTAGAACACTTTGGCAGCATTTATGCACTATGTATATTATCATCAAGGGTCCGTGCCTAGCCCGTACTCACAAATAAAGATTTGTACAAACAATATGGGAAAAATGAACATATAATCGACGTTTTTGTAGTTCCGTTTCGCGCAAAGACAAAGATTCGAATTGTTTAATTCGCTGTAAGTTTCGCAGTTCTGTTCCGTTCTGTTCTGTTCTGATCGGTTCTGTTTTGCTTGATAGCGCTCAGAAATTCGCGTGCAACTAAAAATCAAACGCTGGCTGCTTTTGGCCACGTTGAATTCAATCCCAACAAATCCCAAGAGAGCACACCACCCGAAGAAAGACAGCAAAAATATCAACAGAGATCAGAGATAAAGAGATAGAAAAGCGCAGAGAGAGAGTAGATCTGCGAGCACACAGAATATAGAATACACGGAATACGGAATACAGATGCAATGTAGCCATTCCATTCGAGAATTAGACATCAAGACAAAGATATAAAAATATATAAGAAATGCGTAAATTGATTTAATAATACAAATAAAATGGCAAACAGGGTTGGCATTCGCTGACGGAAGAACACATGTGGACAAACGGCCCACTCATCTGATAGATGATGGATGGAGGAGGTGGTGCTCATGGGCGACAAAAGTAGTGGATTTCCATGTGAATAATGTTTGGCCACCCTGTACCGGGTGTACCGGGTGTACCGGCTGTCATCAGCGAATCGATGGATATATTTAGAGACAACCAGAAGACACTCTCACGCTGCTCCGCTGCTGCAAAGGTAGCTTCTCTTGTACTAAATATGTACATATGTATGTGCATAGGTACATACCAAATGGTACACAAAATAATCTATCTCTATCTGGCAGCTCTTTACCATGACCAAAGGGCAGGCGACACATGCGGCAATATTCATAAAATTCTAGAGCAGCGCCTTGTTTTCGCTCATTCAGAAATATTCGAATATGTCTCGAGTGGAACCACCTCCCCAACCCCCCGCAGTTTGGATGCGAGTATTTGCTTTAGCCTTGCCCCGCCCCTAAGCGAGACCAAAGCGAATTGGGGGCATGCGGCGTTGCGTGGCATGCCATGCGACGTGTGGCGTGGCATGTCGCCTTCTAAATATAAACCAGGAAAAAGTGCTGTGCGGCGGGCGCGACTCTGCATTGCCTGCGACATCCGTTATGCATCGCAGAGCTACGCTGCAGTTCCATTGCACTATCGGCTATCGCGACGTTGCAGCGAATCGAAAATAGTGCAGACAATCGCATAGCATCGCGCAGGTGGTAAATCGGGGCATGCCACGCACGGGTACGGGCACGGGCACGGGACGGGACGGGACAGGATGCCATTACCGGCGGACTAAGAGCTAAAGAGCTGAAGAGCCAAAGAGCCAAAGAGCCACTTGGGCCAGTGCAAAATCTGACGATTTCTCGACAAGCAACCTACGTGATCATAATATCAATACTTGACCCAGAAATTTCACCCGGCACCCCGGCAGCTCGGCTGCAAGTGGAAATGTTTGCGCTTGGGGCTTAACAAAAGGTGTATTCGGCTTAGTCTTGACTCCTATTAGCAAAACATGCTACGGAGAATGTGGAGGAGTTCGATTTAAATAGCAGCGATGACCACTTTTGGGCTTATACCATGAATCTTTCTTTTTTAAAACACGCCAGCTAATGAGGGCACAGCACAGCAGCGGCTCAAAATTGGACGAGAGACACAAGACACAATAAAGCTCCACCACCAAGGTTTCTCACTCACCCAGTAACTTTCTCACGCATTCTAATGAGGCATAATTTTCCATTGTATTCGCTGGACTGCTCGTCGTATACGCGACTCACTCGTATTCGGCACAAATTAAGTGAGAAGGTGGAAAAGTACGCGTAGTATTTCTTGCATCGTTATTGTCATCAGTACTCACAACTTGTCGCACTCCTCTACGTGCAGCAGGTGCCCCCGAACCCCGAGGTGCCCTTGCCACTCCCCAGATCTCTGACGAAAGAAATGGCGCATATTTTTTTCGAACCGTTTTCGCTTTCATTCGAATGCCCAAAGAGTAGCCCAAAGGCCAGCCGCAACTGGCCGCATTTGATGACTGCATAGACCATAAATTTCCGTTGGCTCTGGCTGTTTTCTAGTTTCTAAACATACATATACAATAAACCAATCCAATCCAATACCAATCTCATGCAAATAAGCCTCGAATAGAGCTCTGGCTCTGGCTCGGCTCGGTTTAGTTACCCAAATAAAATTTGTGTGTGTTTTTTTTTACCAAGCTCCGAACTGTACGGCATCGCGATTAGTCTTGGGTCGGGTTTCTCTTTTAAAGACAACGAAAAGCGAAATTTGTCGGATTATTACGGATTCCTGACTGGTTAGTAGAACGATGCCAGCAAGTGGCTGCCCTGCCCTGCCCAGAGCCATGCCACCTTAATTTATGCAACTTGTTCATCGATTCATCGCGTCATCGCGGGCTATTGATGGCTAAGAAACTGTTCGGATAGCCAGAGGCAATGCCGCTGTTGAGCTTTTATTTCTAGCGTACAACAAAGCGTTCTCTCCCTGACAGAAATCCAAAGAAAGGTGAAAGAGCGGAGATCTTGGAATGACCTCTTGCACTTTTCTTGTAGAGAAAGTGTTCATTTGTGTACTCGTACTTCGCATTCGACGCTAGTGTCGCTTCGAATGAGAGTAAATAAAAATTCTGTTTGAATACAGGTAGTGATATCTTTTATATTATGTACATTAATTTTGTGAATTTTGTGAACATTTTTCACCAGTCCAGTGCTGGTTTGCTTCCGGTTGCTGCCACGGCTACTCCACTCCGGCTACTTGCGACTCTCAGAGGAGCGACTCTGTGGGCCAGTGCCTGCACCCATGCCCGACCGCGTGTCGCTCAATAAAATAGGAGTAAGCAAATCCAAGAGTCTTGCCATTTTTGTTTGGTTTATGTAAGCCAACAGGCAGCCAAGCCGGCCTACGCTCATGTGTGCCACAACCACAACCACATCCACATCCAACAGGTTGCCTTACAGGTCCAGTTACGCTTCCAGGCTACTCTTCCGCATATTTCGCCTTGGTTTATTTCTCACGGAATCAGTCTTTACTTTGAAATGGACACTGAGACGTCTCTTGGTCCTGGTCCTGGTTTGCTAATGAATCGGCAAATGAGGTTTAAATGGTATGGGGTATCGTTCCGTCTAGAAAGTATTTTCTGTTGCTTTGTGCTACCCTTTGTGGAATGTCTAGCGCTTTGCCACAGCCACAACAAGAACTTCAGGTAGTTGAACTCTAAAATATCTGTCGCATCATTTTAAAATATGTACGAGTATGTACCGAAAATCTACGCGTACGCTTGTGAGAGAGTCAAAAGCTCAGCTGAGCCGCGACGAGCCAACTGCCGAGTCACTTGGCCATATGTACTTTAACGGTTCTCACACGCTCAACACAAGACCCGACTTCTGTGTCTTTGGCAGTGAGTGGCAGGGGCACATCTGATCACAATTACCACAGCCCCGACTGCTGGCTGACTGGCAGCCCCAGACACAGACGCAGCTGTAACCTTAGTTGAAGGTGTTTCTAAATAGCTGTGAACCATTCAGTGCCTTTCCTTTTGGGTCTACTGACTGCAAGATTACAAGTAAATTCTTTGTTGCTATATGTACATATATCTCTGGTTTGCAGAACCGATTATACGTATCAAAAGTCATTTTTTAAATCTTTTCCCTTCACGGAAGAGCCTTGAGTCCAACTACCAAATATTTAAGCAGTTCAAAATAAACAATAACAGCAATAGCGCCATTAGAGACCTATATAAATAAATAAACACTCGAAGCTCAACAGTAAACATGAAACCGAATCGATTGTATCGAATGGCAGCAGCTCCCAAAGGAATTTGGAAATATTTCATTCCCGATTCAGCAAAACTCACTCACTCCTCGCCCATCTCCTGTCAAAGGAAATCTTTCATTGAGTGGGGGATCTCTTCGATATGAATTATTTCTGCGAAAGAGTCTGGCTGTGGTACACCGGAAAAAGCGGAAATGGTAAACAATTCTTGACAACGGCACTGGTTACGTAATTAAATTGGAGTTGAAGTGGCGACCACTGCAGCAGCAGCAGCAGCAGCAGCGACAGCATGTTGGATTGGTGCTGCAATTGCTCTCCATTCGCTGCGATTGAATTTATTTTATAATGCTCGACGCGCGACGAAGTTTCAACGGGTATCCCCTGCCTGCACCCATACACAAGTGCATAAGCACACACAGTAAGTGCATATGTATTGCATTACATGCATGCCTGTGTTGGGGCTTATTCCATTCAATCGAAAGATGCAATTTACCGTTTCGTGCATTTCACAGTGGAGTAGGGGAAATTGCTTCTCGATAAAAATATGAATGTTCAAATATATTTACATAATTACACACATGCATACACGTATTTATGAGCGAGCAGATAAATGTGAAATGCATTTTATTGGAGCAATGGAAAAGGAGAGTCAGACCGAGTTGATTGTCGCGACTGTTGCGTGATCTAATCTCAATTAAATGATAACATCGAAAACCTATAACCAGGAGTTCCCCTGATAGTTGACCTGTTTCTGGAGCGCATTAGAGCCCCATGACTCCAGAATATGAATATTTTCCACAATTTGTGTTAAAAAGAACAGAACGGAGTGGAATATTTCAGTGGGCAGATATCGCAGATCATATCAAATGAATATTTCACAACTTTCTAAAGAAAACAACAAATTATAGCCGCAGCGAAGAATTGTCAGCTTTTGAGTAATCATCACCCTAGAGAGCACATACCATACCCGTACCCATACCCATAGCAACTTCTCTGGACTGTGGACGACACTCTTGGCAAGTTTATGAGAGTGTGATTCGTGTGAATAAGCAAATGTACCGTTGTGTACGTACGAGTACGAGTACGATACGATACGGTACGGGTACGATACGATATATATCCGTAAATTGGTCGTGTGTGCGGCGTTGTGCGATGTGCGATCGCGCAAATGCCAAGCAATGTGACTCACGATAATCATTATTGTTCGCCGCACCGCAAACACGTACTGTACTGCCATATGAATACGAACGTACGTACATACTATATATATAATTATATGTAAATATTGTACACACAAACATGCACATACAGTGGGAATAATGAATGTATACGCAGCTAAAATACAAACACTTTGAATATCAAAAGAGCGACTCGACTCAACTGAAAACGGGTTTTTGTTGTTCAATTCTGCTTTTAAAATATTTACGAGAAAATACATGCACACAAATACACATACATATACAAAATACAAAGCTTAAGTAGTATTAGTTGGCAATATTGCAAAGTGTGCTGCTGGTGTTGCTGTTGCAACTGCAATGAAGCGCAGTGCTCGCACATGCAACACACAATTTGCAACATGCAACAAACTACATTCAAAATGATGTCAGCACCGCACTCCACACACCATACAAATTAAGGTAAAACAAACCTCCAGCTCACATCGAGATCTCACTCTGGCAGCCATTTGCGAGAGATGAGAGCCAAAAAAACAATGGTCCAAGAGATACGATGCGAATATGGAAGTGCTCAAAGCTTTCGTGGGATGCACACAGAGAGCAGATAGATAGATAGATGGAGATACTTGCAAAAGCGTGTCAGTAGTAAAAGCCTAGTGAAACTCAGGGAAAACACTGCGGCACTGCAGTTCAAGAAAAAAGAACTACAGACGAGAAGTTCCCTTAAGAACGGACTGACTCAGATTCTCCATAATAAATTTATATACACATCTGTAGGCCTCCACAAGCCCCAAGAATTAATTATAATTCAATATATGTATCTTGTGACTCACCGTTTTACGTTGCGAGAACGCTTTTCGCTCTCTGCCTCCTTGACGCTATCCCAGCTGTCGCCAACGCCCGATGAGGACATATCGTCGAGCCGTTCTTCATCCTCCATGCCAGAGTCCTCGAGGCTGATGTGGCAACTGGTCAACGTGACCTGCGTGCCATTGTCGCCCACCTCAATCCAGTCCGAAGTACGGATACGTTGCGACCGCTCAGTCCCATACGGTGACGAGTCCGAGGAGCAGCCCGAGGGGCAACGTTTCCTTCCTGCAGATGAACCCTCGATCTCGATCTCGGTCTCGGTGTTTTCCTTGCCCAATTTGTTGGCCGAATAGGTGGTGAGTGTGTGTTCTTCGTCCCCGTCACTGTCTGCATCCTCCACATTGTCTGCATCCACGTCCTCAGCATCATCGGCATCGTCAATGGAGTTGTAGCGATGACGGGATATCACTTTCCTGGGCGTAGGTGTTGCTGTCCCCAATGACAGGGACTTAGTGGGAAGCTGCTCCAAGGAGCAGGACTTATTGCGCATTGCAGCCAGCTCGGAAATGAGCAGCTCATGGAAGGCTTGCTTCTTCTCAGGAGTATTGCCCACGCTTATCGAACTCTTGACAGTGTTCGTGTTCGAGCGAGTATTGACCAGGATCTTGTCGTAGCTCCCATTGACGTTGATCCGCATGCAGTTCGATTGGGGTGTCTGGATGGTCTGTATGGGGTGGTTCTGTTGCAGCACCGCCTGATGTTGTATAGCACGCTCATGTTTGGTTATGATCGTTGTATCGGCCACGCTTTGCTTTTGACTCTGGTTAATGATTATCTCCGAGAAGAGACGCTCCGCGGCATTCTTCAAATTGTTCTTGATCTCCACGGTCCGGCCACCGAGGAATCCCCCACTGCTGGATGTGGTCGTGCCACTGTTGGAGGATGTTGTGCCTGTCTGAAAGGTATCCAAAGTGGTCTTCGATCGCCGAAAGATACTGGGAGCTGGCGTAGACGACGGTGGTGGTACAAACGCTGGCACATCCTCCACATCCAGCGTCGCCACTGGCAATTGGACGATCTTGCGCGGCTTTGGCAGCGGCTGGGATGTGGCCTGTAGCCCGAGGCCAGCCCTCTCGAAATCCACCTTGCCAAGGCTTAGCCGAGTGTCCTTCAGGGGAGTGGTGTGTGCACTTGTGGTACCCACACTCATCGACTTGTGACGATTAACAGTCACGACTACTGCCGGACTGATCGAGTCCCTGTCCCTGGGCTTGGCTGTCGGCACATCGGGAGCTTTGCGCAGCTTCAGTGGCTTGGCAGCCGGTGCTGGGGCTGGGGCTGGGGCTGCTGGCGAGAGTTTACCCACCGCCGATGTTGGGGTTTGCGTCTGAGCCTGTTTCTTCTGGGCACTCAACGCTGGCGATTTATAAACCAGGGTACGTCCCACAGCACTCAGTTGGCTAACGAATGTGGGCTTCTTTTGTATGATTGGAGGAGTACTATTTGCTGGAGCTGTCACTGTAGTGCCTGCTGCTGCTGCTGCTGTTGCTGCTGCTGTTGATATTGCTGTTTTAGGTCTTGGTGGTACTGGCGGTCCAGGCCGCTTAACCACGACAGTTGTTCCTGCCGCTGAGGCCATTGCTGCACGTTCTCACGCAGGCCGCAGAGGAAAACCAGTATTTGTGGGTCACTCTTTCGTTTCTCGTCTCTCGTCTCTCGTCTCTTGTCTCTTGCCTGTTGTCTCTGGCGTACACCGAACTCAGCTCCGTCAACAACAAACTTCGCTTATTTATTATTATTATTTAGCATAAGCGCGCAAATGGGGAAACTAGTTTTTCTCTTAGACTTTGGACCAAGTTCTCACATGGCATGGCGGCACTAGGTAGATGCTGCTTTGCTCTGCTCTGCTCTGCTGTGCTCTCTTCAGCCTGCAGTCCGTTGCAGCTGCTGCTGTTGCTGGTGCTGCTGATGATCTATTTTGAATATAGGCCACGACTTCGATCCAACGATCCAACGGGGTGCAACGGTGCTAGTCGGATACCTCCTAGTGATGCTTATTCGATGCGATATTGAATATGGCTGCCTTCTGGGGAAACTCGTTTTCGTTTCGGTTGGGGCTCGCCTGCCTGTTGGCTGCTTTTTTTTTGCGGTAGGTAGCACTTTGGGTTCGTTTCGTTCTATGGGTTTTAAAGTGAAAGGTTTATTTATTTGTTATATTTCGTTTCGTTTTGCGAAAGTGCTAATCGAATGTAACCGAATATCGAAATATGATGAAATTATGTTGCTTCAATTAAAAAAAAAAACAGCACTTGCTAAACAAAACATGAAACTACGCTTTGATGTTGATCTTGCTGTTTTTGAGAAGGGAATACAAAAAACAAGACACACACACACGCACACAGAGGTGAATTTTTTCCAGAATGGCGTTGCCAATTAACGGTTATTTGCAGTTTCACTTCGGGTCTGATTGCCGCACACACGCTACACGGCGTTTCACACAACTCTCAACTCAAGATATTCCTGTTTCGAGTTCTCTGCCGTTTTTGGTCACTTTATTCAATATACATATTTAGTTTATTTAACAACACACACACACACACAGACACCCACGCGCAACCGAAACGCCCTGTGAGGCACGCAAATCGCTAAGCCGACCTGTTTCACAGAGGTGACAGATAGAGCATGAAGCATGAACCGATCTGACCGGATCGAGGGGGGAGTTTGGGCACATCACAATATCAACACAGTATCACAAATGGCATCCGCATTGCAGGGCCTGTGAATCAGCCATCAGTAATCAGTTGGTGGAGGCAGCAAACATCAAAGAATGCATTTTTTGTGATTTGAAAACTACAGACCCACACAACGAAAACACACAGACACACCCGTTGTTCCACACACCCCGTACAACATACACTCTGCTCTGACCGGCTCGGCACTGTAGCCGTGTGTCCGCTCGACGTTGCGCTTTACACAAGAGACAGAAATAAAATGCCATGAAAGAGCGCAGCACACAGCACAGCACACAGCACAGCACAGGCCCCAAGAGTTGGGGCCCCCACCAGCTAAGCGCTCGCTCAATCTTGCTGTCGGTGTACGCTCGGTACCTGCTTTGTGTCTGGTATCTGTATCTGTGACTGTGACTGTCTCTGTCTGTGTGGGTGGGCGGCACTACTACGGCAAGACTACTGCATGGCATGGAATTAAATGATTTTTGGAATCTGCATGCAGATTTTAGACGGCAACCGCACATTTTCATTGATTATTCTACACGTTCGAGTGAGTCGAAGCTTAGTGCTTTCTCTCTTCTCGTTTTTCAGTCTCTCCCGCTCCGCTCCGCTCCCGATTTTCCAAAGAGAAACTTGGCACATGGCCAAAAGTGCATTGATTGGCATTTGGAACAAGTATGGCCGGCGTCTGGCGAACAAACAGCTGTTCGCCCGGCCTGACTGATGTTGGTGCATCGATTCGCCCCACCCACTGCCCATGGCAGACTGCTGCCTCCCCCTAAAGTAACATTTTGCAGACTGAATTACAGGAACAAATACCAACGACAAAAATCGTGCAGGTAGATCTGTATGTTTCAGCAAATGAAAAACTAAAGCAAAAGCAACACGAAAATCAACAAAGAAATAACCGGTCTACATATACATAGTACTATATGTTTAAAACAATCTTGTACATATACTATAGGTCTGTCTCATGTTTTTGGGGGTTGTTGCAATTACCCCCCACAAAACTTTACTAATGACAGGAAACACGAATACGTGGCCCCAAAAAGAGGGGAAATAGTGGCATTTGACTGTGTCAGAAACGAGAAGGATTCGGATTGCAGTCACAAATTGAAAACAAAGAAAACTTTCCATTGGTTATCCTTGTGCCAAAACACTTACTGATGGCCCCTGCTGCAAATATGAAAATAAAGTTAAGTAAACACAGATCAGATTGTTTACAATATCACATTGCATGGATTGCATTTTTCTACTCTTTACTTACTCCGCCGGTGGGGCACCCTTGGGAAGCCGGAAACATGAAGGTTAAGCTTTCGCTAAACAGCAGACATTCCCTTCCTGCCCTGAGCCATCTCTAATCCCGAAGCACTTCAACTTCAACTGCTCTGAAGAAAATCAATAGAAACATTTCAGCACAGCTCATTCTTAGTTTCCCCATTCTTAGGTGCACACATTTACTTTACACAAAATATACTCGTACTATATTATAAAGTTAGTTATAAATTAATTATGTGTGTAGGCTTTAAAATTAACTGCTTTGCGATTCGGCAGGCATCTTCGACATTCGACAGCTTTTTCATGGCCTGGGATCCTGGGCTCTTGGGCTCCTGGGACGTGTCAGAAAATGTACTCAGGATATATTGAATATCACGCTCTTCTGTACAAAGTCATTCCAATCCTTGCAGGAGGAGAAGGCATTATAATGTACAATTGACTTTCAAAAAAATGTTAAACAATAAAGGAAACATTGGCAAATAATATATATCTACACACACATTCATACACTCAGCTTTAAAAATACATAACATTGCAAATATTTCGCGCTAGCAGAACCGCATTTAGTTAACAAATTTTCATACATGTACTGCGATACTAGGGTAGATACATACGAGTAGGTGTAGCATTTAAGGATTGCGTATGCATTGTATTGTATTGAATTGTTTGTATATAAATAAGCAGAAATGGCGCTATAAATTAATGGTATAAAAACTGACAAATACAAATACAACACATATAAAATACATCATTTACTTTCTCGTTTTCGTTTTCGCTTTCGTTACTTTGTTTCCGTTTCTTCTTCCACCTACGATAGAATAGACCTACGATAATCTAATCCGCAATGGCCGTGTAGGGCAGACTGCTATGCTTAGGCTTTGTCTTATTAATGAACACCTTAATTGCCCCATTGAAATCAGCGCTGACCAGCACGTAACCGCATCCCTTTTTATGCTGTTCCACAAGTGGATCCGGTGCATTGTGAGCCAACTAACAAACAGAAAGCAGACAACATATGGATCAGCAACTGATTCTGGTAAATAAAAGGTTGTTTGGGTGTTACCTTTTCATTCGAAATTTCATCAGGTTCTGGTTTGATGATGGCCTCTGGATGTGGCGCGAATATGGCACAGGTGACAGTGGCATTGTGTGCTTTAATGCCCTCCCAGAAATCGCTGCGATCGCGACGAACCTGTAAGCATAACAAGGCAATTAGCAATATGCATGACTGCAAATTATCAATTTTCCTAACCGAGCTCAGCTTGGAGTAGTCGTGATTGGTCTTCCATATGTAAATGCACTGATTCTCGGATCCGGCAATGATATACTTCCCATCGTGACTGAACGACCCCTTGATCTGCGAGGACACATTCAAGTAGCCCTTGTACTTGCAGGACAAGTTCAGGTCCCTCAAATCGTAAAGGCGCACTCGGCTGTCATTGGAGGTGACCAATATTTTATCCTCTCCGGGCATGGGCTCGATGCCGCTGATCTTGCGGCCAATGCGATTCTTGCCGCGGGTAGAGCGCACATGGATCTGTGTGTGGTACTTGAGCTGGTCCGTGTTGTAGAATATACAGCGTCCATCGTAGCTGCCCACCACTGCAAACTGTCCGTTCTGACAGAAATTGGCTGCCGTAATGAGCTTTGTCTGGCCATCCACCTCGTTCCACAGAGCCACCTTCTTGTCCGGTATATTCCAAAGTCTCAGCTTGCCATCGAGGCTTCCGCTCAGAAAGTATCGATCGTCACGCGGATGGAAGGCGATGGCTGTAACAAAATCAATATGTTGGAAGCAGCATAGGCACTCCTTTCTGGATATGTGCCACAGACGGACAGTCTTGTCCATGCTGCTCGACAGAATGAAGTAGTTCTTCGACCAGCTGACATCTAGCAGATCCGAGGTGTGCCCGTTATAGGTGCAGAAGGGCTTGGGCATGAAGGGCCCCGTGCATTTCTCAGCGGCTGTGGCCATAGCAATTGCCTCCTCGGCCGAGTGCTGCGAAACGAGAGACTCCTGGGAAGGCGTGGGCGATGACTTCTGATCGGCATTGTATTTGTTGCGCATGTCCTAAGGAATGAGCATTCAATGAGAATTAGGCAAAAGAAAATTGGTAGTTTCAAGAGGTGTTACCTGAAAGAATGGATAGGCATCTTTCAACACCCAAATTCGCAGAACCTTATCCTGCCCCGCAGTGGCCAAGAGGCGCCCACACGAGCTGAACTTCATGCACCAAACGGCGCTCGTATCCTCGCCACTCAAGTCCTGCACGTGCTGGAGTTTGGTGAATTCGTAGGGTCCCTTGTTGGACGAGGACGCTTTGATTTTGATATTCTGCTCGGGATTCATGGCATCCACAATATCGGCCACATCCTCCTTGTGCCGTGCATGCGACACTTCGGATGCAATTGACTTGGCCTTGTCCACAGTCTTGCGCATTGTGGTGCCAAAGAAACGCTTAATGCGTGCCGTCTTCTTCTTCAGACGACTGCCGTCGTCCGTTTCGAGCTCTTCCTCGTCGGGCTGTTGGCCTTCAATACTAGGCGGTATGCCAATGACACTCTCCTCATCGGATTCCTTCTGGGTCACCTCCAGGTGGGACGTCAGCTTAAGAATATGCAGCGAGAGTGGATTCCAGCCTTCAGGCACTGGGGGTGAACGCATCTCGGAGAGCGGCATGTTCTCTCCCGTGTCCAGATTTTTCACAGGCACTTGCTCGAGTATCTCAAAGTCGGTTAGCTGCTTGCCAGAGCTGGTCCGTGTCCGCACATAAATGTTCATCTGCTTTAGCACATCTTCGTCGCCAGCAGACTTTCGTCGTTCCTTCTCGTTGGTGACGCGATACAAGGCTGGATATCTGATGGGTGGGGCAAAACAAGAACCAAAATATATTTCAATTCAGAAACGCCCGACAAAAAGAAAAACTCACCGTGTGGCACTGCCCAAGCTGTTGGAGCCGGTTCCCGCCAACTTGGGACGACTTGCGTTCTCCATAAGCATTTTCTCAATGCGCTCAATCTCATCCTGGGACGGACCCTGGGCCTTGTTGCTGGCCTCATCGCGTGGCTTGACTACGTAGCCCCCCTGAATGGCCTTGAATAGATTGAGTCCCTGATTGGGATCAATGGAGCTGACGCGACCTGGCGCCGAGTTGCTCTTGGCCGAGTTCGAGGGACTTGGCTTCGAGTAAACTGATGTGGAGCTGCTCCCCAGCGAATGCGAAGGCTTGGAAAGGGCAGCAACTGCTGTCGTGGCCAACATGGGACGTATATGCATGGTATTCATCGATGGCATCTGCACCAGAGACGAGGTCGTGGCCGATACGATTGTGTTGGTGGACGAGCAGGTCAAGGTGTTGCTGGATGCCGAGGTATTGCGGACATCGTTCAGCGAGCTCTCAAACTCCAGGACAAAGTCATCGCGCAACTTCTGCTGGGCATCGCGCACGCTTCTCACAGAACGTGTGTCGCTGTCAGTGTCCTCCGCGTCGTTCGGTCTGTCGGCCATATTGAACTGATCCGAGGAACTGCTTGAAAAGTGTCGCGATTTCTTCTTTCTTCGTGGTGGCGCCACCGGCCCGCATGAGGTGATCGAATCTGTCGTCTTGGACTGCGCCAGCTTTGTGCTTGCTATCACATCTGGCTCTTGCAGCATGATTCCAGCTGATGCCTGCACAGGCACTGAGGCATTCGCGGGCACTCCAGAAGCAGTGCCCAAGGCACCGGGGGCTGCAGCATCTTGCTGCTGATGCTTGGGCGAGACACCTGGCGTTCCTATGCCAGAGGATGTGCTTCCAGTTCTCGTTGCTGAGGGCATTGTTGAAGGCTGCGTCGGTTGTTGGGGCTGCGTCTGCGCATGCTGTTGCTGTTGCTGATGCTTCTGCTGGGCATTTAGGGAGGCCAGGGACTCGCGATCTATACTGATGGCTGAGCATAGATTTGAATGCTTGCTTAGTTTTTCGATGATCTAATTGAATGTCAAATTCTCACTCACCCGAAGGATCTATGCTGCCTGCCAAGATGCGTCCCACGCGACCCAAGGATGTCATGCTCTGTATGCTCATCGCATCGGTTTCGATTACCTTGAACGGATGCGTGGATCGATTGGTGAAAATCCCGTCCGTGGAGCTATTCTGCAATCAGTAAAGAAATCATCAATATGTAACGAAAGAGTAAACATAGCGAAAGCAAAGCAGATCGCAAAAATATATACCTGAGAGTCAGGTGTAAGTGTATTTCCTGGATTATCATCTTCGTCGTTTTGCATGCATTGACGGAGTTCGCGAAAGCGTTGTCTACCATACTATACAATACGTTTCATAGTTGTAGGATTAGATTGAAGTTTTAGTTGGTTTCCACGAAACACACAAAATGTAAAAGACAATAAAAGAAATACTATATTAGGACAAGTGCACCCAACATACGACCCTGCCCACTTACTGCTCCATGCACTGGCTTGGGTTCGGCAAAGACTACGGGTGCTATATCCTGTTGCTTGAGACGAGCTCCCAGACTGTTGGTGGGACTCCGTGTGGCAGGCGTTCCAGCGCCAATGGGAGTCGCATCGCTGTCCGATGAGGCTGCCGCGTTGACACGCACCGCGGGCTCTGGAAATATAAACTCCTGAGCCACCTCCGGTGGCAATCTTCGACTAGAATGTACAAATTTGTGTATTAGTCAGCCGCGCTGGATACAAGAATAGAGTGCGGTGCGGTGCGTACCAAAGTGTGGCATGACGATTGGGCGTAGTGTCTTCGGCATCGAAAAATTCCTCGGAACTGTCCGAATCGGTCTCCAGCTTACTCATTGTTGTGTTGTGGTTGTGCGTAGTCAATGGGCTCTCGTCTCTCTGTATTACCTAACCAACTCAACTCGTTTCTGTATGCAAATTTTGACGAAAGTACTTTTTTCGCCTTTTTGTTATTAACTTTACGCCCTTTTGTTGTTGTGAAGCGTTACTCACGCTTAAGATGTTTGTCGACTTATGTCGTTCTTGGCTGTCGCGATAACGCAACAGTCAATTTGTTTAACATTTTGGAAACAATTGAGGGTTAAAAAACATTTTATCACTATGAATTTTATGTGGAAATCAATTGTTTAATTGAGTTTTTACGTAGGGTTGGTTGGTTGTTGAAATACATATGGATATATCGATACGTATGTTTATTCGATATTTTCGGGTGATATATATATATCTTTTTTTCTTTCGAAAATGTGAATAATTGTTTAAATTATTGTACTCATTTACAGCACATATATCCTTCGTCAGTGGATGAATTAAGTCTGTGACTCGTGCGGATAAAAGTAAATTTACTGTCCTTGTTTTGGTCACACAGTGACAGTCACGCTCTCATCCCTACGCTGCAACTATTCGACTAGCTATCGTAGCAATCAGCTGTTCGCAGCCATATTTATTTTTCGCACGGCACCCAAGTAAACAAACGTACATATTTATGTGATGTGCAGTTTGTGTACTTGTAACCTTTCGTAGAGTGACGACTCTCCGAGCTGCGCCAAGTTCTTGTGGAGAAAGGACTATTGAGTTGTAAAAAGAAAAAGACATTCCTCTGGAATCCTATTGAAAAAGAGTATCGTGCATTTATATTGTTTAGTGGGTGCCAATGCTCACTACTGCGCATTAGATAAATAATACGAATTTGTTTGTTCGCCAACGGCAACAAGAGTCAATGAAAACAAAACAAAAGACTTTTCCTTTGTGCCCCATTAAAGCCTCGAGAAGACGAGCACGTTGACGCCAAGACAGCCAGCATAACGGTAAATAACCGCAATATAACTAACATAGCGTAAGGCGTTGTTTAACTAAATAACTGTGCATTCACCCCCACACCCCACCAAACAGCTGCCATAGCGGCCATATTTGTTAATTTTTTGCACTCAACCACTCGAGTTAATCTTACAAATCTGTGCTCTGCCGATCACTACTTCAACATTACTATATTACCTGTTATCAACGCCACAGCACAGACACACGAGTATGTACAAAAACAAACGCACTGATTTGGTTAGACAACAACAAAGCGAACTTGTTTGGAAAACTGGTTTTGCCTAGAGTCCGGTTTAAACGATTTTATTAAGATTCCAAAGGGTTATTATAATGCCGAAACATTCTCGATCCACTCCACAGAAAAATATGTACATTGAATATGTGTTTAATTCGATTTGTGGCTGTTTCCAGCAGTGAAAATGAAAATACAGTCAGCTGACAGACAACAGTGTGTGTGTGAGTGTGTGTGTTATCAACATGTGCTGGCAAATACACAATTACATGGTAAAATTACATGTTTCAGTGCAATACCTATGCACATATATTTTGATTACAATACATTAGTTATTGTTTAAGGGACCATCTTTGTTTCCACTGAAACTCGTAGACATGTGCAGCAACAGCCACAGCACGTTTCTGCTTGATAATCAGCATTTAATTTCAATTCAGTTTCAGTTAATTTGTCATGTCTCTATCTGTAGTGCAGAGTGCAAAATTATCGTCGCCATTTTTGTGTCCATTCCATTATTCTGTCGTCAATAATGTGATTCATGTAATTCATGGGTTAGCAACTGAAATCAGTACAGAATAGCATGTAGTACAAATAAATCTTGGAACCCCCAAGATACAATTTCCCTTCGATCTGTTCTGTTCGGTTCTGTCTATAAGAATGCAAACAGAAGTCGTTACCTCCCTCAGAACGAGCTTAGTTACCGGTGCGATAAGACGACGACAACGACTGCTTGTGGGAGCTTGGAGCATAAATTTCCGCATTAGTTACAGTCAAGTGTGTTATAGTTATAGTTCTATTGTGTTAACAGTTGAAATTATACAAATACACCGCCACAAATCATGTTTGGACGCGACGCTAAGCAGCAATTCATTGTCCGCCATTTGTGCGCATATCTATCGTCTATTGTATGGTACATATGTATGTACATAAATACGAACCTAACAGAAACATAAATGTGTACATGTTTTTAACAAGTTTAAACTGTGTGCAGCAATGAAGCGACATCTATCAGCTGTATAAACTTGATCGGAATGCTTATACATATGTCATGTGCAAAATGTAAAAGTTTCACAAAACACTCTCCTAATATCATTTCTGCGGTGTCTGTTCTATCCCTCTATAAGAAGAGGCGACCATACATACATATATGTAGATTTGTTTTTTGTTTAATTTCAAGGGTATATACACGTCGGTGCACTCTTCCATATCGTGTCATTGTATGATAGTTCAATGACAACCAATCCAAAGAGTGCGAAAGATACGAGAGAGGGGCTATCTCGCTCGGATTTTGTCGCAGCAGCATTTTCGAGTTCTGTTTCTGGCTCTGCTGGTTTACACACAGAGTTTCGCTGCCTAGAAAAAACTTTAACAAATGAAATGATCCCGGTATCATCATATTAAAATATTGCAGTTTGATTACTGGTACTTGGAGAAACGCGCAGCCAGTGGCCGTTTTTCCCAATAAAAATGTATACGATTGCCGCTTAACAAAGATACCAACATCAGTGATATGGGTGTCAGTGGAAGTGCCAGTGCGGCGTCTAACTATATCTTATCGCGAAAAAAATTGAACAGTTTAAGCTTCATCGTGCACAGCCGCAGACACGACACACATCAAACAGAACTTCAAATCAGAAACCGAAACCGAACTGAGACGTGGAAGTACCAAAAAAGTGGCTTTTACAATTTCATTTAGTATCTTTGCGGACACTAAAGGCGACGGATATCCATTTTAACGATTGTTCCTCTCATTGGAAGAACTAGAGTTCTTTCTCGTTGATAATAGGCTAATTTGAGTGTAAGGACAGGATTGTGACGTGCTTTGTGTGATCTTTTAAGTTTTATGATCGAATCCACCTTCTATTAGCCTTCGAGCGAGGATACGAACATGCGCTTATGTACAGGCCTAAAAGATACATAGTTGAAGCGATGATTTTGGTCATAATAGCGTTTGATTGACAGCCGCTCCTGTGCTTAAGCTATTTCTAGTGATACTTAAGCCCTAAAGACTTCAATTTTACACTGACTTGCTTATCGAGCCCCCCGACAACAGCCAACAGCTCCCCTATTGACTGACGTCCGTCCATTGTCTATATCTAAGAGATTTTCTCATCAGCTTGGCTTGTCTGGGTATTCCTTTATTTTGTTGCCAGGTAACAAAATTCTGAAACTGATTGAACCTGGTTTAAACATATTTTGTTATTGTAAATTTCACATTATTTTTTAAATCAAAAATTCTAATTTTGGCTTTCAGCTGGGAAAAGGCGTAAGGCACATTCAGTTAAGGAGTTAATGGACATGACCAGACAGTGATTGAACACATTACATCCACATCTCAAGTACAAGCACGTGCAGGCAACGACCAACCGGAAGACTCGTCGTCCAGATCCCAGATCCAGTCCAGTAAACAGCAGTTAACAGTAGCTTAAACACAGACAACCATGAGCACAAATAGCAGCTTTTTTGATGAACATTTAACCATGCTGTATGCCAATCTGATGAACAATTACGTGCCAGAGTACTTTAAGAGCTTCCAGTACACCCCGTGGGTGTTCTCGCTGCTGGGCTCGGTGGTTATCGGCCTCAGTGGCATCTTTCCACTGTTCATCATTCCGACAGAGGAGAAACTGGCCAAAGATGGATACAAAGATCGTAAGTGTTCCTCTAAGAGATTGATTTTTAGCGGTACTTCAAGACCAAGTTGTCTCTCGCTGCAGCTGCGGAATCAAAGTTCCTGCGAGTGCTCCTGAGCTTCGCAGTGGGCGGACTGCTGGGGGATGTGTTCCTCCATTTGCTGCCAGAGGCCTGGGAAGGGGATCACCATAGCTCTGCGGGGGAATCGGGGGATAGCCACCCATCGCTACGCTCGGGACTGTGGGTACTTGCTGGCATACTGATCTTCACAATAGTGGAGAAGATCTTCTCCGGCTACACGAACGCCGACGAGGAGAATCCCCAGCCCAAGTGCGTGGAAATCGCCAACTGCCTGCTGCGCCGCAATGGGGGCCAGCTGCCGGAGGGCGGAACCTCCGAGAGCTGCGGCGGGGCCTGTGACATTGAGGACGTGGACAAGGTGTGTTTCCTGCGCGAGCGGGAGCAGAAGTCCAAGGAGCAGAAGGAACAGCCCAGGAAAGTCGCTGGATACCTGAACCTGTTGGCCAATTCCATCGACAACTTTACTCACGGCCTGGCGGTGGCTGGCTCATTTCTAGTCTCCTTCAGACATGGAGTCCTGGCCACATTTGCCATACTGTGTAAATATGATGCTGGCTTCAACTGTAGACCATAAGATCTTTACGTTACGTGGTGTTCCTTTTCAGTGCACGAGATCCCCCACGAAGTTGGGGACTTTGCCATTCTTCTGCGTTCCGGCTTCAGTCGCTGGGATGCGGCTCGGGCACAGCTGCTAACAGCAGGAGCTGGACTACTCGGTGCCCTGGTGGCGATTGGAGGCTCAGGTGTAACCTCAGCCATGGGTAAGTCCTTGGGTATACAAATATCACCTGTCAGCAGCGTCGCTGAGCTCCCTTTGTTCTTTTCTTTTACAGAGGCTCGCACCTCGTGGATAATGCCCTTTACCGCTGGCGGTTTCTTGCACATTTCGCTCGTCACAGTATTACCTGATCTCTTAAAAGAGGAGGAACGCAAGGAATCGATTAAGCAGCTGCTGGCCCTGATCTTTGGCATTGCGTTAATGGCCGTCATGACGACGCTTTTCGAACACTAACCTAACACCTAATCCTAGCAAGAAGTCGTGCAGAGCAGCACATCTGACTAGTTTATTCCATAATGGTTCCAGGATGGTTTGGTTCCGTTGTGGGTTGTTCAAAATTGAAATGAATTTGTACTTTACGGGATGGGATGACTAGCCTGCCACTCGTCCTATTTTGCGTTGTGTAATTATAGCCGATACGAATGATATTTAAACTACACTACTGTTAATAATTACGTATTATTGTAACATACGAAAAACATGAATAGAAACTGTGTTTTTAAAGAAATCTATCTACTCTCTGCGGATCGGACCGGGTCGTATCTAATTTTGGGCAACAGAAAAGAACAGCTCGAGAAATTCTTCTTCTATCAAAAGAATAGGTTTTTATTTTGTTTTTGTCTTTGCAAGTCCATCGATCATCTTCTGAGCGCTTCGCTTGCAAGCTTATCTAGAGTGCCAGTGCCTTTACTTCTTAGACTTGATCTTCTTAAGGTAGAACTCCAATTCCTTGCCTTCCAGAATGTAGCCGTCGGAGCGACCGCACTGACCGGGGCGGGAAGAAATACAGGCTGAAAAGGGACAGAGAGAGATAAGGGAATTAGCAAAAGAAAGGCAATCCGTCCGTCCACGCAGGACATCATATATGGAAATCAGAGTAACTATGACAAGCCGTAATCACACCCAACAGGCTTGCATCATTCTTAAAACAAGAATTTTGCAATAAAGTTGCTGGATCGCTAAGGTTTTTACATCATTTGTATATGGCCAACAATAAAATGAAAAAACTAAAGAAAATACACACCCAAGATGCGACCAGAAGTGAACTGGTCCTCCAAGGCCTGCTCAACTTTGCCGAACTTTTGACGCTCCAGGTACTTCTTCATGACCTTTTCGCTGCGCTTCTTGGTCAGCACATCGTTCTCATCCTCCTTCTGTGCGTGCTTGGGGTTGCGCTTGCGTCCCAAGGGCAGCACGTAGTGGGACTCGTACCATTGGCGGAATGGCGTAGCGTCGATGACCACAATGCTGTTCTTCACCAGTGTCTTGGTGCGCACCAGCTCGTTGTTGGATGCATTGTAGACGACATCAGCAATGCGAGTCTTGCGAGCAACACCCTCAGAGGCCCAGGCAAAGTTGCCGTTCTCCAGGCGCAGGGCACGCAGTTTGCTGTTACCTCCACGGGTGCGCACAGAGTGCACGCGGCTGGAGCCGAGCTGAAATGTAATGAACAGACCAACCGTTTAGAATATTCCGATCACTTCTAGGTAGCGTATTTAGTTGCGACAGTTGAAAATCAGTAGTCCGAACATAAAGCTTTTAAATCATCAAACGGTAGCACACGATTTGGTAAACCATGCGCAATTACAGTTGACACGCGTTAACATCATTTTAGCAACATTTCTGTATGCCAGCCCCAGGGCAGTGGACACAGGCATGGATCGCTTACCTTGGTGTTGGCGGCGGGGCGACCCAACTCGAACTTGCGCTTCTTGCGAAGCGACTTGCGCTTGCCACCAGTGGAGCGGCGCTTGTGTGCACTATCACGGCTAATACCTGGGAACAATATTGAAACACATGAAATAAAACAGGGCACATTGGCTGCGTCTAAATATCAAGAACACAAACACACGCACGCCAACCACAACTTATGGGCACGGGAGTTCGAGGGTTAAATTAATTGAAAAATGCAGCAAAATTATTGGATTATAGACGATCCGTTGGTGGCGCAATTGTAAATATACTTTTCACACACTTTTACATTGATTCAATGCATTTTTCAGCCAATTTCCTTGATATTTTAACGCAATTCGCACGAGCCGACTTACCCATGTTCGAGTAAAAAGCGAGAAAGAAAGGAAAAGACACGCACAACACCTCGTGTCAAAATTTTAAGGTTACTTTTTTGACATTTGCAATTATGGGCAACCCTGTTCCAGCTCGTCTATCGCCCTGCCACTGTTAACATGCGCATTGCAGCACATTTGGTGCTGCTTTTGATGGATACGCAACACTGTTCTGAGCTTGTACAGCACGAACCGAGCGAACTAGAAAAGTCTGTGGCCAAAACAATAATTGTTCAAAAGAACCTAATTTAAACCAAAATTTCGGTGATTAATCGGATAGGATAGGTACATTTCGTACGAGTTTTGAATGCAATTATGGTTGGGAAAAACTTCAAGGCCCTCTCGCATTTCCAACGCATCACCGAATACATAGTACAGTGCAAGCATTGTGACAAAACACTCTCCTCCAAACATACATCGTCGAATCTGACGCGCCACTTAATAAGGAACCACAAGATACTGGCACGACAGATTTTTGCGGGCGAAGAAGGCAAAATGCTGGCTGAGCTGAAGGACGAGCTGGAGGCGGCAGCCTCCGCATCTGAGGACATGCACATGATGGACGAGGGTGATTGCGATGAAGATGGCGAGGGTGACTGCGAAGGCGAGACCAAGAGTGCTGTTCGTACGATTATGGGTGTTCAGCAGCAGCTGGATCGGCAGAGCCAGGCAGCGGCAGAGATGCGGAACAAAGTAATTGGCAAGAACAACAAGCTGTGGGCGCACTTTGTGCGTATATCGGAGTTTATGGCCAAATGCAAGCACTGTGCAAAGACATTATCCTCTAAACACTCGTCGTCCAACTTGATGCGTCACATCGTGCGCCGCCATCACAATCTGTCGAAGACCTTAGACCACTCGCATCATCATTTGATGACGCCCAAAAAAGAGATCATGTGCAACATTGAGCGCAGGCAGATGGCGGATCCGCTGGAGAAAGTCAACTTCAATGATGTGGATAGCATTATTGAGAAGGTGACGGATCATGTGGAGGACGAGGTGAGTGTAATGTTTTTGTTCACTGTTTACGGCCTGCAGTAATGCATATTTGTTTCAAGGTAACTTCGATTTCGCTGCAGGAACCCTTCTACGAGTACGTCGTCGACAACACCGAGGACGTTGGGGATAAGCATGATTACCCAGAATCGAGTGACATGCACCACATGGTCCAAGCGGACTCCGCTTCGATGTCGGAGACCACCACACAAATGGACGAGAAGCTCAAGGCTGAGACAATATACTTTAATGAGATGGCCGAATTGGCAAGATCCAAGCGGAGACTAATCGATCTGCAGACCAAGAAGCTGCTCCTTGATATGAACGTTGTGGAAAACTAACAACAACGAAACGGCACACAGGTGGAGACGTTTTCTTTAACAAATATATGTATGGTAGATGAAATGGATGGGCGACATTATTATTTAAATATGTAAAAAAGTATACCTTTAACAATAATAATATTGTCTGGTGTTGTTTTGATCTGAGATGCATCTTTCACCCCTGCTCAGGATGATGGTTGGCTGTCGTTTGACGAAATGTCGAAGGGCGGCTACAAACGGCCCCTGTGGTCTTGGGCTCTGGCGTTGAGATGAATTTAGTAATAAGTTGCATCGTCACCACAGCTGCTCTCTTTCGAGGACCATCCGTTCTATCGTGTTTCTTATGCTCTTGAGGGTCCAGCGTATTTTAATGTTTGGAAACACACGTATTATCACATTCTGCATGAATAGGTTTTAGGTTTGCTAACATTTGTGGACTATTTCATGTACGGTTTCTGGGATACGTACCATTCACCTTACAATTTTTAGAGTGTTATGACCCTTTGAAGAAGCTTGCCCCTTGTTATCAGAAGAATTGTTAATTTGTATACGCTTTATATATTAGCTTATAATATATATGTATATACGTTTAATACAGATTAAAACGAGGGGGAACGTTATGAGCCGCGTCTGCACCGCGGCTCTACTTTATACCCGGTACTCAGTCAGTATATATGTATGTGAGCTTGTTGTAGTTTATTACATGTTCGCAAAAGAAAAAAATTTAATTTTAGCCAAAAAAAAACAATTTAAGTCGAACCTTTTCGGAGATTTTGATCTATTAGATGTTTCCATATTGGTTAACATAAATTTGTTACATCTGCCATTTCTACATGTTTTTATCTACTTCCTACATATACATACACGGCTGTGTGCGAGAGAGAGAGGGAATCAGTCTGCGCTTGGGAGGCCACTGAAATTTCATTTGTTCCTTCTGACTATATTTATGATCCGATCTGATTCAAATTCAATACTCTGATAGATATAGTCATTTTCTATGATTCTGCGTTTTTGGTTTTCCCGTATCTTCAAAATTGTAGATTTTCATCTTTTGTGGGGGCGGAAGGGGGCGTGGCCAAATTTTAAAACAAACTCGTCTCGGTTTGATATCACAGGAGCTTGGATAGAAAGTTTGGTGGTTCTAGCTCTTATAGTCTCTGAGAACTAGGCGTCAAAAAATTCGATGAGGCATAGCGCCTACCCCTGTGTGTGAGAGAGAGCGAGAGGGAACGATGCATTTCGAAATGGTTTTCTTCATTGTGGCTATATTTATTATCCGATCTGATCCAGATTCTACAATCTGATAGATATGCTCATTCTCTATGATTCTGCGTTTTTAGTTTTCTCGTATCTTTAAAATTGTGCATGCCACAGATTTTCGTCCTTGGAGTGGGCGGAAGGGGGCGGGGCGAAATTTTGAAATACACTTGTAACAGTGCGATAGGACAGGAGTCTGGATACAAAATAGTGTTCCTCTAGCTTTTATGGTCTTTGAGCTATAGGCGCTAATGAAGACGGACGGACGGACAGACGGACAGACGGACAGACGGACGGACGGACAGACGGACAGACGGACGGACAGACAGACATAGCTATATCGACTCGGCTATTGATGCTGATCAAGAATATATACACTTTATGGGGTCGGAAACGCTTCCTTCTGGGTGTTACACACATTAATTTTTTGCACAAATCTAATATACCCCTTTACTCTTCGAGTACCGGGTATAAAAATATAAAGAGCGGATATACATATACATTAATACATAGAAACATGCGCAATGTTGGGTCTAGTGGCTGATATATTTCTCTATTGGTATTGACTATCCAAAACAGTATCAGAACATTCTGGCCACCCAGAACCAGCCACATGCATCCTTTGCGGCAGAAGTTCGGCTGTATTTCCATAGCCAACTCGGATAAAGGTAGCAAACCTTTATCCGAGTCTGGAACCATTATTGAATTCAATAGTTTTCTTTATTAACTTAATATATACCAACATATTGCTGCTCAAACTAGAATTACATTTTTGCTGTTGAAACACTTTAATTATCGTTCTGCGTGTTTCTATTAATTATGTGTTTTTTAAGAGATACGTTTCGTGGGAATGACTCCGTGCAGTGTGTGGGTACGGATGTGTCTATTAAGATGACTTCGAGTTATAAATGACTTCGAGCATTTAGAGCATTTATAAGGCCTTTCGCCCGTGTGCGTACGGGTGTGTATTTTAAGATGAAATTTTTTTAGAAATGCCTTCGAGCAAGTGGAGCATGCGTAGGGTCGATCACTCGTGTGCTTACAGATGTCTGTATTTAGACTTTGTTTATCCATATAACTCTTTGGACAATGGGTCGACGGAAGATCGACGTTCTTATCATTTATCAGTTTTGAATGGATTTCATAATTGCTTGACTGCTCACTTCCGCTATCTCACGGTTGCACTTGCCACTCCTCGTCATCCTGATCTTCACAGTTTTCTTTTTCTTTATCCTTCTCGATCCATGAGAAATGGAGTTTATGGCTCTGCTCACAGGTTCTCTTGAGAATAAATGCACTCACAACATCCTCAAGACAGGCCGGACATACGTTTTCTGGTAGAAAATCCCCTCGCCGAACCACGTACCCGATGCACTCTGCAATCATTTCAGCAATGCAAGTGTTGTGTTTTTGGCGCTCATTAAAAATGTTGGTGAATGCTCCGGCAGCTCCCATGCACACTTTGAATATTTCCTCCATTATCATTTGAAAGTTAATTTATCTAAAGTAAACGAAATAGAGTACAGAAACGTAAACAAACGAGTGCAAAATAAATATAAAACAAATAACACACCAAATACGGCCTTTATGAATTTGCAATATTTGCGCGAACGTGCGTGTATGCACTGAGATGAGCTCAATTAAGATGAGCTCAGCCAAGGAACTTAGTAAGTGCAACAATTTATTTATTATCGAATTCCTGTGCTGAGAATATTTACAATTTACGCCTAGTACTTAGATAAGCCTAGTACTCTGATAAGCAACATTTTCTTGCGGCAGAAAATAGCCCATATTTTGCAATGCAACCAGAAGTGCATGCTCTACGGTTACACTGTTTTGTAAACTAAAATTTTCTCAGAAAGCAATCCGGAATGTACTATTTTTGGGCTCTGTGGCACTGGAGAACGACAATAAACATAGAAAGCTGCGCAATATTGGATAAATCAGTATCAAATTATAAATAAATAAAAAGTAAATTGATGAATTACAATATCCATATAATCGGATTCAATAAGATTACATTTTTTTTCATTATGGCAAATTTCTTGCGCGAGAATTACAGGCATGCATTTTTATCGTTTCCATACGAATATCATCCCTGATCATCTGAGTACTAGGCTTTTGATACAAAATTTGAAATTTTAACAGATTTTATTTGTTCACAGTGTAACCGTAGGGCATACATACCTGGTCACACTCCGTCGCTAGTATTTTCATATTGCACATTCTGCCAGCAGAACTTTTTCTGGCCTGAAATAGTATTTTGAAATAGTTTAAATAGTATTTTTAGAAACTGAACTGGTATTTATTTTTGGGCCAGATTGTATTTTTTATCGTCATCGCGCCGATGACCGACCGCGCCGGTCACACTGTTTGTGAGGGTAATCGTGTTAATTTTCTGAAAAATTAAATAAAAACGGCGCCGAGAGGAAATAATGGCTAATTTTTCCCCTAATAAACTGCGCCAGTGCTCCCGGTTCATGGGCGCACCTTGTACCCCGGAAAAGGAGCAACAGATGTGCGAGGTGGCCAAAATAAAGTCGTGCGCCAATCCTACGTACGAATGCAGCCAGATGCGGATTGAGGGACATGAGTTTTGCATTCTACACATTCTTCGCGATCCCCGTGCGAACTACCGCCAGTGCACACATGTGTACGCAAACGGAAGAAAGTGCACAAACGGTGTTCCCAAATATGATAACAAGAAAGAGCAGATACTTACTACACTTTGCTTCGAGCACAACCGACAGACGCAGCTGCAGAAGACGCACATAGCCGTTGGTCGTCTCCGCAGTGGCGTCGAAACTAACGAGACGTTGCTCAGCTCCCTTTCCCATCACATAAACGTGGAGGAGATTAAGTCCGAGCCTCCGAACACGGAGCCGGATGAGGATATGATTGATGTTGTATCACCGCATGTGGCACCGTTTGGTAAGGCAGCATATAGAGTACAGTACCACATAGTTAGGGTGGGTTTAATTCAAATTTCCATTACAGTTAATGAGGATCATCGAAACGGTATAGAGAATGTTGTGGAAAAGGTGCGCCGCCGTCGTCGAATTTTGGATTACGCCTCCGACAGTTCCAGCAATGACGGCGATCCGCCTTGTGTGAAGAATACCGCCAAAGATATCGACTTCCTCGAATCGGACCACGAAAGTACCGATTCTGAAGACGACGATCCTCTAAAGTAAGTTATTTTTTGCATTTTTAGTGGTTGTCAAGTCGTTTAATTATTACTTTTAGGCATGCCGGCGTCTACACACGTGCCGAGGCTGTTCGGATTGCAGAGATGAAAGTGAATAAACTTCAGGGTCTTTACCGCGAGGAGCTGTCCCATTTGCAACATGTTCTGAAACAAAGGCGACGGCAGTACTTGCATGACATCCGCCGAGAACGGGAACTCTACTGTACAGTCAAAATTATTTAAGTGTTCTCGCAGCAGTTTTCTAAATTATGTTTTTATATTCGCAGGTAGTATCCACGATCAGCTTAAGGAGACGCCGCACGAGCGCAAGCTCTACGAACAACTGAAGGCGCTCAACAGCTATCATCGTCGGCAAGGCGTTGAAGCGGTTCTCTACAAAAAATTCAAAGAGAAACGCGCGCGGGACACGCTGTTTGCATCCAAGTCGGCCAACAACCCCAAGTGCATTTTTACAGAGGGCGGCGTCAAATGTGGTGAGCGAACGCTGCCATGCTGCAAGCACTGCCGTAAGCACATATTAGAGGATAAGCGCCAGGTTCTATTTCGTGCGTGCGGAGTGGAACGGAGCGGTGTTGTGTGCCAGGAGCCCGTGACTAGCATGCTCGAAGACTCGAACTGTGTTCTGCATCTGAGCGTGGTGCCGGCCAGGCGCCAGTATATACAAAAGGTGGGTTAAATAAAATGTAAGCCTAAACCACACCATTTCCATCACTTACACCTTACACTTACCTTACACCTTACATGAATGTCGCTTCAGCTATTGTATTTATAGTCATACGAGTATTTTGCATAAAACTTGATAATTTAAACTGTAAATCATACGAGTGCCACTCTGAACAATATTAAAACTAGTTCATAGGCCTATCAAATAGAACTGTAGTAGAACTATGAGTATCTAGATAAAGATATGTCCACACACATGTTTACTGAACAGCTTGTGATCGACCCTGAATAAATGACCGAAATCGCATCCTCTGGTTTTATATGGTAAGACGGTAACGTATGCATGGATAAAGCCCTACTATATTTCAGAGAGGTTTAAACTAAACGATGGTTTTATTATCAGTGAACTAGGCTTAGGAGTGGAGTGGAAGATCGGAATGTGGAGAGTGTACATATGTATATAAGTATGTAGATGAATATAGCCACAAAGTGTATCCACCCAGAAATGCACTGCATATTAGTTTTAGTCACAATCATCTATCTGATATCTCATGCCTCTTATTGACGAACCTACCTACTATATCTCTTCTCACAGAAATGCGAATCTGAGACCGAAGACGACGAAATGCCTTCAACAAGTACTCTCATAACTGAAACTGAAATATCTGCAGACACCATGCTTTCCAGAAGCATTCGCAAAGACAGAAAAAACGATCTTAAGCTTCTGAAATTGTCACCCAAACAATCGACCGCTGCGTAAGCCTGTGTGGAATGAAATTTGCCAATGCAAATTCAGTTAATTGCGGGCAAAGGAGATACGTGTAATATCAGGTGTACACCAATTCGTACAGTCTAAGATTCATCGAGTACTAACAGAAAACTGATGGTGTACAATGTACATGCATACATGACGTGTTTTATTTTATATAAATTTAACAATTGAGATATTTTACTGATAGTTCATTGTTCAATTCACTTACTTAAAATTAATGACTGTATTTATTTGTTTTTTGATCTTAGAGCACAGTTTTATAATATCAGTTATCAGTTTCTCCATTCAATAATATCGCTAGGAAATATTTACAAGTTATAATCGGAATTCGATGGCAAATGCGCTAGCTTATGGTACAATAAACAATTAAAAGTACAAAATATCCAGCTAAGTACTCTACTACAATATATTCACTCTAGTCTGTTTCTGTTTCCGTGTCCGTGTCTGACAACTTTTCGAACATTTCACAGTTCCGTTGTGGTCTCCACCTCTGACCGATCCAAATCATTCAGGTACGAGAAGCCAATTTGGCCATAGTCTCGCTTTCCAAACGATACGTTTTCATTGGTGCAGCTTATGTGGTTGTGTCCGTCACCAGTCGATCTGCAAAATATGATATTATGAGCTGAGATTTACTACGAGTAGGTACTATATTTGGCTGTATCTACCGTTGGAAAAGCGGGTTGATGATGGGCACTTCTCCGCTGTACATGCGATTGTTGAGCTGGCTGTGACGGCCGAGCGTGCTGCTGTTCATCAAGTCCCCATTTCCAGAACTGTCCACGCATCCATTCAACAATCCTGCACCGCAAAATGTATTTCCACGTCTGCCCATCGTACTGTAGGCATTATTTTTGGCAATGGCCAAGTTATTTCGTCCAGCCGTGTCCCCATTGGATCCCCCGTTCTGATAATGGTTGGTATTCTGATGCTTAATGCGCCCCAGAGTCAATGTGCCGGAAAGAGCACCATTCGTGTTGTGCGGAGAGCCCAGTGGATTGGCATTGTTGCGGGTGTTGATCTCCAGTGTGCGATTGAAGGTGTTTTGTCTATTGTTTATTGCCAGATTGTTGTTCATGTTGTTGAGATTGTTGTGGCGGCGAAGTGTGGCGATGGTAGCCGTTGTTGCATCGGAATGCGATGGACTGGACTGACCGCCACCACCGTGGCTGTTGCCGTTGCTGTTTTCCTTGTGTGTTATGTAGCTGACATTGTCCAGCGAGAAGGCGTGGTTCTTGGCACTGAAGTCAAGCTGCAGATCGTCATCACCATCGGGCGGTACTGCCATAGCCAGCATCTGCGTTTCGTACTCCTTCATGCTGGCCACAGTCTCACTTGCATTCGAAGCTTGCTGGTTGACAATGACGGGGTCGTAGCGCGTTGGACTCGTCGACGAATACTGTCGCATGCGTTGTTTGAAGTTTTTGTATCTATTCAGAAATGGGTTATTTAATAAAGGTTTCTCTAGGCCTATGCTAAGGTACGTACTTTGACCAAGAAATGCATATATATATTATCCCTATGGTGCCCAATATCAGAATGATGAGTGATATGGCAATGAGCGTGAAGGGAAACACTTCGTCATCGATGTCTATGGCGGCCTTGACCTAATAAAACACACAATGTATGTCACTTAAGTCAAATTCTGGCTTTTACGAGTACGACTTACCTTATGAACGTGTTCCTTTACTTCTATTGGCACGGAAATCCCATCGGCCTTGGCTCGTGGCAATGCAAAGTTCAGTTCCAGCCGTGAAGCGGGTCCCAGCAACGTGGTCTCCACGATACTATCGTTGCGCTTTAATAGCTTGTCCGATTTCGGATCGATGAGATAGAACCACACATCCGTGGCGGCTGGGTTCTCAATAACCGTACCGTTGTTTGCCAAATACTTTTGGTTGCTGAAACGCTCAATGCCGCTGACAAGTCCGGTCTTCTCCTCGAGCAGCTCCTCCACCTCCGTGTGGTAGTTGCGAATTTCACTGGGAGCAGCGCTCGGGAAAGATAGTGCCATGCGATTGATGTCTGTGAGCTTATTGACCACTATTCGGGCTCTTGTGCGATGTGATCCTTGTTCCTGGGCATCGCTGTCCCGTGCCTCAACCGAGAATGTCATGGGAAAGGCTTCTTCATTTCTGAAATGCCTCGCAGTTCGCAGAACGCCGTCTTCTGTCATCATAAAAAAGCTTGTTGGCTGCAAGTAAATACAAATTATTATATTTTAAAAGATGAATAATCTGCCTTGAGTACACACCAAATTGATTCCGTTTTCCTCATCGTCGTACAACTTGTACCGAACTATTCCAAACTTTCCGGAATCCCGGTCGGTGGCACGCACTTGCAGAATGGTTGTGTCCACATCCATGTCTGATGTCACAACGGTGTAGAAGGTGTCCCGCTGGCCATGCAGCCGATTGAAGACAAACTCTGGGGCATTGTCGTTCTCGTCCTGAACTATTATATTCACAGTGGTCTTGTCCTTTAGTGGGTTGACAAAGAAGCGGTGGGATACAAGACGTATCTGGAGCGTGTACGAGGACTTGTTCTCGAAATCCAGCGACTGAACGAGGACTATGCTGCATCCGTGGTCGGCCAGGCTTAGATTGAACTTTCCCTCTTCGTTTCCATGCACAAACTCGCACCTGAAGTCTGGCGGTCCGCTGGTCGACTGTTTCGCATTAATGATCTGAACAATCTTCAGGGTGCCATTCACTTCCGCGGACTCTGGCACGCTGGTTGTGTAGCTGTCGTCACTGAAGCCCAGGCCTATGTTTTCCGTGCTCAGAATCATCCCGCTCTGCAGCTTGGTGTCCATGCTGATGTCGTTGTTCTGGGATAGAGCCAGGTGTCGCACATCCACGCGAAGCGGAGCCACCGAGCTCAGCTGGGGATCGCCCATGTCGTAGGCGCGGATGTCCACATGGTACTCTGTGTCGACCTCTTTGCGCAGCTCGTCGCGGATACGCACTGTCCCCGTGTCGGGATCAACTTGAAAGTATTTGGGTGCTTTGCCGCGTCCGACTATCTCGTAGCGGACCACGTTTCCAGGGGAGGTGCCGTCGCCATCAATGGCCGGCAGAGTGGCTATAATGGTGCCTATGGCCTGGTCATCGTTCACAGTCACTGGATCGGGCACAGTTATGAATCTCGGCGGTAAATCATTCCGATCCTCGACATCCACCACCAGCTGGAGTGTGTCTCCAGGGCCATCTCCGTCGTTTTCAATGGTACCGATGGTCAGCTGGTGCTGTCGCTGGTTCTCATAGTCCAAGCCCTTGATCGTGTACACTTCTCCGCTGGTCGCAGACACCTTGAACAGTTCCGCATCACCCTTGCGGAGCACGTAGGTTATTTCCGGAATCGTATCCGGATCGAAAGCCTGCACCGTGGCCACCAGGAAGTTCTCCTCGTTCTCCGGTATATGCACGTCGATGCGAGCATCGCTGAACTTTGGCACTTCGTCGGGAATGTCGTGCACCAACACTGTCACGCTGGCCGTGCCGAGGCGAGCGTCGGGAGCCCCATCCTTGGCAGTCACCACGAACTTGTACTCATTTAAGCGTTCATAGTCGAGCTGCGAGGCAGTGCGTAGCTCCCCGGAAGTGCCGTTTATGGTGAATGGCACGTCTGTGGGTATGGAATAGGTGATCTCTGCGTTTATACCTTCGTCTGCGTCAGTGGCATGCACCACGCCCACGAAGGCATCGGCCTGGCCCTCGTCCACTTGGAAGACGTAGGGCAGAGTAGACACATCGAACTCTGGATTTTTATCGTTAATATCGGTGACCTTGATGTTCACTGTGGCGCTGCTCGAGAGGCCACCGCTATCCTCGGCCCTCATGATCAGTTGGTAGCGCGTCAAGCTCTCGCGATCCAACTTGCGTATCACTATAATGACCCCAGTTTCTTGGCCCACGGCGAACTGGCGTAGATCGTTGCCGGATATGATTGAGTAGACAACGGCATCGTTCTCCGGATCATCTGCATGGACTACGGTGACTGTGGAGTTGATTTCCGCACCCTCGCTGACCTGCACTTCGTAGATGGGCTTCTGGAAGCGGGGCGGCTTTGTGTTGGGCCCCGGCGTCACACTCACCTCCACAATGGCCTGCGAGGAGAGTCCTCCTATGTCCGTGGCCTGCACAGTTATGCTATACTGTTCCCCGGCCAGCAGGCGGCCGTGGGTTCTGATTTCCCCGGTTTGCTCGTCAATCGTGAACTTTTGAATGCCATTGTTGGACACGTGGTAGATGGAGTAGGCGACCACGGCATTGGGCCCCTCGTCGTTGTCGATGGCCGTCACCTGTGTGACCAGGCGGCCTTCGCTCTGATCCCCCGAATTGGCAGTGATCGAAATGGGCGAGACCATGGCCAGCTTGGGGGCGTTGTCGTTAACATCTCGCAGATGGACGGTGAGGCTCAATGGGGCGCTGGCAGCGTTCGTTCGCGGCTCCCGGGCGACGACCTGGAACTTAAACCGCCCGGGGGCAGGCGGATCCCGATCGAGGTTGTCTTCGTTCACCACCAGAATGCCGCCACTGGTCACATTAAATGAGGGCGTGGTCAGTTCATAGATATACTCGGGCTTTGGATCGCCCTCGCCCAGGTCCGCATCTGTGGTTCGGAAGGATATGGCATTGCCATTGGCATCCAAGACCCTGGTGCCTATGGGGGAGTTTTCGTCAACATAGCCCTCGGTGGCAGAGGAGGATATGGCGGGGGGATTGGCATCGACCGGTTTAACAGAAATCGCCAGCTTGGCCGTGGTGAAACGTCGAGGGGCCGGTGAAATCTCCTCTGCGCGCACGATTATGTCATATCTCTTGGCCGTGGACGTATCAATGGCCTTTGTTTGCTTCAGCACTCCCGTCTCCTCGTCAATCTCAAAGTAATCCTCATAGTTACCGGGCATTCCGCTGGCAAAACTGTAGCGTATCCGCGAGTTGATCGTGTCCAGATCCACCGCCTGTATTCTCTCAGGCAACACATTGAGAACACCCAGCAACGATCCTGCCGGCACAGACGCCGTGTACTCTGGGTTTATGCAGGCACCCTCGAGTAACACGCAGCCCCGGTATATAAAGGATGGATCCAGATCGTCCGAGTCGGCTATATTGACAGTTAAAGTGGTGGTCGAAGACAGTCGATGCTCGGTGTTGCGAGCCCGATCCTGAAAATGGGGAAAAGTGGGGGATTAGCCAATTAGCCTGATATGGATCCAAGAATTATTCCATTACAGTCGAACTTCTCTATAAAGAATCTCAAGGGTAAAACCAAAAAATTTGTTTTATGGAAAAATTCGTTATAAGAAATTTGTAAAATGAAATTGTTTTTAAGTTTATTTTACTTTAAAATAATTCGTATTTTTTTGTGGGAAGCACACATTTATAGTTAGGGACTTTCCCACATACATTTTGGCCTTTGTTTTGGTAAGAAACCATAATCAAAATAATTGAAAACAAAAATTCGTCAAAGCGAGATCGAAAACGTATGAGAACTCGAATTACGGGCGTGGAAAAAAATCGTAATAGAGAAATATTCTATAAGGAAAACCAAAATTCGTTATAAGGAGATCAAAACGTACTGGAAATAAAATCGTCATATGGGGAAGTTCGTTATAGAGAAGATCGACTTTCTAAGGTTTTTCACTTACCGAAGCTACAATGGTCACAAAATAGCGCTGAACCTTCTCATAGTCCAAAATCTTTGATACAGTAACCTGCAAGCAGGGGCATACAAATATTATTATTAGGATATCTCTCGGATTTTTGTATTTTCCACGAATGAGCATACCTGTCCCTGGTGTGGAAAGGATATGGCAAAGGTACCATACCCATCAGCGCTAGTCAGCTTCTCATCTTCGGTTGCATTAATACTTTTTTCGGCAATAAAATATTCGACCAGTCCGTTTACACCTGCATCCTTATCGAGTGCTTGGATGTTTCGAAAGATCGTCGTGCCCACCGGTGTGCTCTGTTTTAAAAGAATGAATATGAATTTTCAAAAATATCTAGCGTACTATTCAGAATTGAATATATTGTACATATTCAGTCATAGAGTTTCTCCCAATCAACGGACATGCATCGTAAAATAATTGGTATTCATTTAATGAGTTGATAAACGGGAACGATCTCGAAGATGTTTTCCAACAGTCCCCCGAGAGTCCCGCCTAAAACGGCGAGCGCATACCAAAAATACATATATTCCTGGTGGACTGACAGAGCGCCATAATGGGAACTGGAAGGGGATACACTAAACGAAAAACACATTCCATTCTCGTAAGTATTTAAATGGAAAAGAACTGGCTAATTATCTCCCTGATGTTCAAGGATGTTCAGATACAGCTATTTAACCTTAAGTTCAATATTGAAACAGCAACAAGCAGAAGCATCAATAGCCATACTCGATCGAATCGAACAGACAATTGGACTCACTCTCACCAGACTTCTGTGCCTTAAGGCTCTGCTTAAAGTTCGCCGCTTCGCGTTGCATAATGAATTATTTATGAATAAATTCCCCTAGGTATTCAAACCGATGGTTCAGTTCACGATTAAATCTCCTTCTGTATGTATACTTGAGTGAGTTTATTGCCAGCCTGTTTTCATTTCTGTGCCACTTGTATGAAGATCAGAGCAGTGCCTTTGCCTGACCAGGCCTGTCCTTGAAGTGGCTTATAATGATTCCGAGTGATATGCATTGTATGTAGCTATAGTCTAGAAACTGAAAGATCTATTGGAACGGCTCTCTTTTGTTTCGTGGCATTAGTTGGTGCTGCTTTCTAATATGTCAACTGTTCTGTAATTGAACGTTATTAGTCTAAATACGTGATTAACAGACGGAAATACTATTGTAGCCTTAGATGTGATGTTGTGTCTTGTCTCCACATGCAATTGTTGTTGTCGTTGGGGCACGGGCACGGACACGGGCACGGAGCAACATGAACATGTTGCATCAACATGCGACGTGGACAACACATGCTTGTCTGCCACTTCATTAGTGTCTTGTATGTTGTTGCTGTTTGCTGGTTGCTGTTTGCTGGTTGCCAGCATCGACTATACCATCGAGAAGGCTATGCACATTCAACATTCACCTGACTCTCGGACTCGGACTCTGCCTCTGCCTCTGACTGTGACTCTGCAACAACTGCGGTTCGGCTTGCGAACGCCAACTGGTAGCTCGCGAAGGGGGAAATGTAGCAAGAAAGGCAGGGAGCAAGCAGCAGGCAGCAGGCGCAGGCAAACAGAACAGGCAAAACTTTGGCGCTCCAAAAAGCTGTTCGTGTCTTGAATGCTTGAAATCTACTTACCTCGGGTACGGTGACCTCATAGGGCGTGTTCATGAAACGGGGCGCATTGTCATTGATATCCGACACGCGCACTATAATGGGAATGTTGCGCTTCTTATTAGAGGATCGAATGGTGCAGGACACCTAAAAAGAAATGGCGTAATTCTTGATGTGAGGGTGTGCATTTCATTAAACAATTAATTACGGCTTTTAATTCTTCCGCACATCCTCACATCTGCACTAGAAGATGCCGAAGACCTGCTTGGTAGAGACCGAACACTTACCTGGAAGACAATGTGACTGAGATTTTCTTCATCCCGGTCAAGGGGCTGCAGCAACTGGAGTCTTTTTCCGATCAATTGAAACGTGGGTTGTCCTTTTGGAAAAACTAAATCAAGATCTATTTCCGTCTCCGGATCGCCAAAGATGGGAAGTTCAGGGGGTGTCGTTTGCTGTCCAATAACTATCGCAAATACGTATTAGTTAGAGATCATTCATATGTTGGTAAAACAAGAAGAGAACGAAGAAAAAACTATTTGAATCCTTTCTCTTTGAATTGAGCGTTAGAGCAGCCATCGCTTGGGAAAAAATGCGTTTATATTGTATGTGTGTATGAGCCTTATGAGCCATATGAACGTGCTGTAAAAATTCGTGTTAAGCGGCAGCTGCGTCTAGAAAGCAAGCCAGATTCAGATCTTGCACAATACGTACGAGTATGTAACATATGTACGAGTATGTACATACGTATGTACGTATATATGGAGCAGTAATCGCAGTGAGCTAAAGATATGTACATATGAAAATTGGAAAATTCACAGTAGCCCGTTTCGCCAGTGTTGATTTTAGGCATTCTTGAGGAGCACGACCATTATAGCATACGAGTATGTACTAGTGTTATGTTTTATTCTGACAATCTGATCAGGCCGTTGGTTCTGCATAGTCTGCTTTGCTTGTAAACCATACAGACGTACACGTACGTACATGTCCATGGATACATACATACATATGTACATAGATACATGTTCATGGACACGTATGCAAGTTATAATTATGGCGTTGCACCTTTTGTGCTTGCAGACTATGATCTCAAAGTTGAGGTTTTGTCTGTGGTAGGAGCTGTATTGCATGTGTCCGCCTCTTTACCGTGTTGTGTTTAAAAGTCATATAAAATGTCTTCAGGTTTTCGAGGCATCCAACAAAGCATCCAGCGTAAAACATGCAATTTTTTAGCTGGTAAAACCATTATGATGTTCAACCCTTCTCTACGAAAGCCACTCCATTATTATAGTGCACTGTTTGCAAGGCGGAGAAGGAACCCTAGATTCATATACACCTCCGATAGGCAGAAGCTTGCATAGAAACATTTGGATTGTAGATACATACGAAATACATAGATACATACAATAAATCTATACCAAAAAGCTACCAAGAAATCGTTTATGTAATTCAATTAACTTACGTTAGCCCAACTAAACATAGGTACTGAATGGTTTGGTATGGTATTTCCATACTATAATGATGTATTTAAAATTGCCTTACAGGTATCGCGACTTTCTTCTATGTCCAGAATTATATTAGTTTGGCCAGTTTCCACTTCGCACATTTGCGATTTTCCCAAAACCGCTGAGGACAGCAGAATTAAAAGTCCTAGGAATCCAAGTCCTTGCATTGCTGATATGTTGTTGGCAGACATTTTTCTGTAATTAAATGAGTTTTATTTTTTTTAGTAAATCTATCCTATAAATTTGTAGCAAAAAATGTGTGTGTAAGGGGCTATCTCTGCCACGCGTCCATCAAATTGCATGCTGTTTTTTTTAAATGATAGCCAGAGTATGTGGCTTGGTTTTTATAAACAAAAATTTGCACTTTTCTATAAATGGGTTCCTCAAAAATAAAAAATTAGTCAACAAAAAATAAATTTGGGCCAAAAATGTGTGTTTAAACGCCTCTTTTATTTCATGTGGTCTAGCAGCGAAGCGCGCGGGTCTGCTAGTTAAGTATTCCTATGAATATGTCAGGGGTGGGTCATTCAATGTTTTAATGTCACCTAAAAGTAGATACATATATGAACAAAAAGCAAACCTATCCGCTGCGAAGCTTAAAGGTGCCCCCTACTTATACATATGTATATATATAAGTTTCCTTGTATACCAAGATGGCATGGCTTCCCATTCCTTAAATGGTGTGAAATCAATATGCAATAAACATTTAAACAAAACTGGAACTGGAACTGGACAACTGGCAACTGGCGTTGCCTGTGCGCTCTGCTCTGTGCAATTCTTTACCGATTGCAGCCATCTGCATGTTTATATGGGCATGAGGAAATCATAGATGCGAACGCATAGCGTGGCTTAGTCTGCTGCTGTACCTGGCTTGGGCTTGCACGTTGGAGCACCGAACTTAACCTCCCAGTAATCCCATCAGTAGCTGCTTTAGCTAGCAACTAGTCTAATTATTGCACTAACTGAATAAACGCAAATAAACCTCGAAATCGTGCACCCTCTGGCAGGCCAGAGCCACAAAAATTACTTGCAGAAAAGAGTGCCAGCATTCAGCATTCAGCATTCAACCAGTCATCAGAAAAGTGCTAAAAATGAAACCGCATTCCTTGGCCAGTGGCATGAGAAACAAAAACTAAAAAAATAAGATGAGGAACCCAGCTACTAAGCAAACAACTGCGCTTACTCCTAGAGGTAGCTGGATGGCGCACACTGTACAGGTGTACATTCTCTCATCAACCGCCTAAACGGCGGCAGCCGCCTGCCGACTGCCTGTTCGAGATGCGGCTGAGATACAGTTAGAAACGTATTTCGAAGCCACTTCTTGAGCTGAGCTATCTTGTGCCATGCTATCCCTATGCTGGTTCTCGCTGGCTTTCTCTTGCTGTAAATCCGCCAGTACCTGTACCACTACCAGTACCTTGCCTGACTCATTCACCATTCACCGGAGACTTGCTGGCTGCCACAGGAGCACGGCTTGCGTATCTTTTGCATTGCACTTATTACAACGCGGATCTAATAGTTTTATGGCACAAAGAGAAGAATAAAAGAGTACATACAGACAAGTACATAAGCACTTCCGACCAAGTAGATATATATATATTCTTGATAATCATCAACAGTCGAGCCAACTGAGTTCGAGTCATTATATCATTTAGCTTCCATAGGAACAATGGATATGAAAACCCATCCAAAGCTTTGGCTCCGAGGATAGACTCCCTTGCCTACAAAAATCTTCTAAGTAAATGGAAACGTATAAGTTTTTCTGGTTCTGGTTTACATTTTCTAAGAATCCTGCAATCCGCATCTTAGTCCCGAAATGTGTTTATCCCATCTTTTGATTTTCTTCTTTTTCCTAAAGGGGAAGTCCATTAACCTTTTTAAATATATTTTCATTTAGCTAAAAGAGAAATCCTCTTATATAGACCATGAAAAGGATCAAGTTGTGCAACTTTTAAATCCATTTTCGTAATATTAAAAGTTAGAAATAGAAAAATTGCTCTTAGCAGACAGTTTTCGATGTTTATTTTTGTGTGAAATCACCTCGACACAAAGAGTGAAAGTTTGAACTTTAAACAATTTACGTACTGCCCCTTAATTATCGCCCTGTTTCGCTGTCTGTATATACACACAAACATGTATTTTCCTATAGACGAGACGAGGATGCTGCTGCTGCTGTTATGACGGCTTTGCACAGCATCTCATCTCCAGTACACAAATCCTTCGCCTTAAAGACTATTTGTCTATATAATACTTATAGCTTTCACTGGGCATACCTGTCGTGCAAAAACAAAAACAAAAAACAACATACGAGTAAATGAAGCTGCAAAGCTGTTGAATATGCCCAACCGGAAACCTATAGAAAAAGCCGAATGTGCCAAACTGGTTTGCGAAATAAAACGAAAGCCGAAGAATGGCTTTAAACGCTAGTGCTGGCTGCTGGCTGCTGGCTGTTGGCTGCTGGGTGCCCAGTGCTCAGATACAAGAAACCTGTTGCTTATTGATGCTGTTTCTGCGAACATTTTCTAGTTTTGAATGTGGTACAATACGTACCGAACCGAACCGAACTTAAATCTGAAATCTATTGGAATGCGAACGATGGTTGCCACATACATGCCTACTATGTGTGCACCTTTATGTACATATAGATATATGTATTACCATATACGAGTATCTATACAAAATTGTTTCATTTTATCAGTATGATTCTGGCGACCATTGCAATTGCAATTGCAATATCTCTACATATGTAAATACATACGAATGTTCATTAGTCCGACTTGTCTGGTTATGTGGCTTAGACGGCAAGGAGCATTGCGGTCTGGTCAACACCCACTTTGATGAAATTGGTGGTGTAAGTTGATATGTCTTTTATGCTCGCAAATAGTCATAAATAGTTAGCAATAAGCAGTCAAATATCAATCTGACAAGCCTGAAAGTAGAAAGCGAAAGAAAATATCATTTGCCGTCCATTAACGTACTGGAGTCAGTCATCTTCAGTTTGAGGTAACTCTCCGAAACGTGACTGACTAAAGGTCAAATTATCCAGTTGGTACATGGCAGCATTTCGAAGCAACGAAAACCGCAAGCATCCTTGCTATACGCGCCAGCCCTTGCCAAATGAACTCGGGAAAGTAACAATTTCCCTTGCTAATTTTTCACATACTTCCGCTGTACCTTACCTAATCATGGCAAGGTACGATACTAATGCCCGTACATACATACATATGTATGTATGAACAATAATTAAAAGGTCATGTAGTATATGCGACTATATTGCAGATACCAGAAGTGTTTTTAAATTTTCGAGATGGCACCAAACAAATATGGACACCAAATATATTTCGGCTATAAAGTCTAACATTTGCATGCATTAGTCCATTAGCATATGCAGACATACAGCAGGATCGAACCGACTCGGCTGCTGATCAATAATAATACGGAATTATTAATCAATTACTTTCTGGAAGCGGAAATGTTTAGACTCTTTGTAAGGGTATAGGGTTAATGATGACGAACATATTTTTAGTTTCTCTCAACATAAAACCACAAGTAATTCATAGAAGTCTTTCTGGAGGTGATGTGGTAAGGTTGGGTATTAAAAAGTTGCTATTTATACTTGAGAGTGAGTTCTTAGAAGATGTTTTTCTTTTTTAAATTAATTTTTTGTTCTTGCTGAGCTTAGTTTTGTTGCGTATTATTTTTTTACTTGGGTCCCGATGCAGCCCTAAGAAGATTACCTTAGGGTCGATGCCTTTTAAGAGCACACTTAATCTTATACTCCCAGAGAGGGCTACCAGTTGCTATCGGTCTAAAAGTCTATAATACATATTCTATTCTTATCAATCAATTATAACCAAAAATTACAACAAAAATATATATAAATATATATAATCAAAATAATAACAAATTCCAACTTTGGTCGGCTAGTTTACTTACCATATGCTTTTTTCAAGATGTTGATGGCTATTTTTCAAATTTTGGTTTAAGGCCGTTGAGCTGAGTTTGGGTGTATCCAAGAACCATTTGTTGAAACAAGAAATGTTGAGCACACGATGAAGGGAACAAATTGTTGATTGTTTCTATTACATTTCGGAAGTATCAAAATCACGTACAGTCCGACTATAAAGAACGCACAAACACAGTAAAATACGCGCACGGCACGTTTGATGAAATATTTTTCAGCATGCCAAAATTATGGAGTTATGGATGGATTTTGACATTTCGAGATGATCTGGTTTTGTGTATACACTATCTATATATGTAGTTATATGAATTACACTCATACTAGTTCGGAATCCCGCGAAAAGCAAACAACACTGTGCTGGCGCTCACAAATCTGTGTGGGATCGCTATAGCATATGGTAAAAGTAGTGTGACAAGTTGCCGACACGACGGACAGGGACAGGCTGACGTTTTCTTTCAAAAATCTTTACATACGTGACCTCATTTGCCGAACTAATCGGAAAACAGTTTAGGCATAGGCCTTTTTCTTGGCCAGTGCCCACCTATACTTCATTTCCATCGCAAGCACACTGCACTGTCATTTCTAATAGACTCTTTAACTTGTTTATGGTATTACGAATTTCGATAGATATTATATTTTGTATTTATTCACGAGCACCATTAATCCTTGTGTGCGTTTTCTTAAAATATCAACACTAGTAATAGGGAATTCACTCAGGTATTCACGCCAGCATCATTCGTATTCAAATGGGTCTTTAGAATATCACGAAAGTCCGCCCATTGAGTGTCTGAACTTTATAAACATCTCGGCAGATAACTTTTGTTAAATTAGCTCTTGGGCATATTCATACCAGCGGAAAACCGGTATCGCGGGAGCCACCTAAAAGACGTGTAGGCTATGGCATAGCCGTCTACAGAGACACTGTGTGTGTACAGGTGATCGCAGCGCGAACGACACGTGAGAACGGTGCAGTGGATGCCACAGGTATGGGCGATGTTGGAGCGCTGTTGGGGCTTCCAACTGAACTCTTTTCTTCATTGAGCGTCTTGTTGAGTGGACTTTGAGTGTGATGGGTGTTTGAATGGTGCGAAATGACAATCAGGAGAAACTTCTGCAGGGTATGTCAAAAGAGCGGTACGGACAAACAGGGGGAAACAGCCCAGGCTTGCTGCGAAGCTCTACCTCGCCTCGTTCTCTACATTGTCTTCGCTCGGGCCGAGTCGCACTCCAAATAACACTCGCACTCGCACTCACACTCAACATCCACAAAACAAAACGAAGCACTCAACTCAACTCAACGAAATGCTCATGGAAATAAAACTACGTAGGCAATCTCTTTTGCGGTAAAACTGGTTTTTGGGACTAGTTTAACAGCTGATACAATGAATACACATAGCTGAAATCATACATATTTTCGTTTCGTATCCGAAAGGTAAAGCCAATGTACAGGTACACTGCGATCTGCAGGTGCATGTACGTATGTATGTACATACAAACGTGCATACATACGTACATACGAATGCAATATGTATGCACGTTGTCTATGAGCGGTCTGTTAAGTTAAAGTAAATAAAAAAGACCAGACCACCATGTTTCATTTCCATAACAGTAGACAGCAAAACCAGTTGGATATTTTTTGTTTTTAGTTTAAGTTTTCATGTTTCAAGCTATGAAAAAGGTTTTCAAAACAATTTTTGGCGATGCTGCTGCGGTTTTTGTGCACCAAACTGTCGTTGGTTGGTCTCTTGTTGCACGGTTGCCCGGTTGCCTGGTTGCACGGTTGCACGGTTGCCTGGGCAATGCATGAATGAAGTTCACTTAAGGGGCAGACAGCATTTTTGTGCATTTATATAAGTGTCTATCTGCAATGTATGCCTCAAACCGTGACACTAGGCAGACAGTCCAGTCCACTCCAGTCCCATTTGCATATTCAATTGCATTGTACTATTAGGACAATATGACAGCCTTTCAGAGCTCTCAGAAAACATTCAGATTGAACGTTTCGAGGTGCGTGTCTTAGATTGAATGGAATGCATTTTAGGTTCTCACAAAATGTTGCGGACTAGAAGAAACCTTCGTTCTGGCTTAATGCGATTTTAAACATCAGCTTGTTTAACTGCTTGTTCTGGCCACATGAAACATGGATAAAGGCCAGTACTGGACACAGAATAATTAACTTAATTCTCACATTTTGCTTGTACCGCTTTTTCTAAGGGCCCCTTAACTCTTAACTGAAGCTTTTAAACTTGGTAATTTTTTATTTTTCCTTACTTTAAATACAAATTCAAGCTCAATTTTCTGTGACTGGAATTGTATAGGTTTCTGATTTTGTCTTCTGGCATCGTCAACATTTTTTTGCAGCTTATTAGTCGATTTTTCTGCAAGACATTCGATGGGTATGGTATCCGGCTACGGTTGCCTGGTAGTCTATATAAATTCACCTCCGATCGGATGGGGCTGGGGGGAGGGTCATCAAGAATTTCTTGACTGACACCAATATGTATTTAGCAACTTTCCGCATGCTCAAATTACAATTCAAGGGAAGCTCTTTTGAAATCCATTCCTCTTTTCGTACTCGCACGTATGTACATATGTATGTATGTATGTATGTATGTAGGTAGTAAGTATGTATATTTGTATACCAAATGAAAAGTGAAGCGATTAGAATGCACTATAAGCAAAATGAGTTTATTTACTGACTACTCACAAATAATATTGTACGTAGTTCAGCACATAAAACGCATGCGTAAACGGGGCTAACATATCCCCAGCAATCGACTGATCTGTATGGGATATAGTAGATATATGATACAACTGCATATCCGACTGGTGTTTAAGGTATATAGCTATTTGGACTATTTTTAAACGATATTTATGTTTTTATTATGGTATTTTAATAAAAAAATTAACACTTTTGTTGGCCATCTTGCAATCCCGGTTAATTGCCAAAGCAAAGTTCCTAATGTTGGTCTGCCCCCACATGCTAAATTTAATGGTGCTGTTTAATCATTCTTCGCTTAGTTTTAATTGCTTCACAAGTACAACTGCATTCGGCTAACTATTCGTATAACAACAAATAACAACAACTGCTCGAATCGAAACTAAGGCGCACCGAATAGCCAGAAGATGCATGCCATGGCATGGCGAACAATCAGTTTTCCAAGATCAGCTCTGTCCGGCAATGGTTGCACTCATACGTTATTACATACATATCTATATGTACACGAATGTAACGAACATAAGTATGTGCATTCAGTTGCGGTCAAAAAAGGAGCATGGAGTATGGAGTGGAAAGGATGGGATGGAATGGGATGGGATGGGATCTTTTATAAGGTGGAAATTCAATCCACCATTTACAAGCAAAGAATATCTCTGGTGCACACGTTATGTGGCTTCATACCTACACCCGTACATACATATATACATATGTGTATGCATATGTAGCAGCATTTTGACCGCAGCTATACATGTCTCGAACAAATGCCATTAACATTGCTTAATTGAATCAGATTCTGAATGCAGATTATGAGTACCATCGCATGCTCACTCTAGGAGACACTGCCCTGAGTAGTTCATCTCTCTAGTAAAACAATTTATTTATCCATAGCTTATGCAAATGAACTCGGCAAGCAAATGAATGGATTGGAATGGAATGGCAATGGAAAATTTTACCTGAGGAATTACTTTAAATATTGGAGGAGCGCATAGTTCAATGAACCTGAAATCTAATTAATTAATTTTTTCATTAAAAGTGGCTTGTGTAATCTAATTTGGCGAAACCACCAAATCTTGCTGCAGCCAAAACGAACCGACCGACCGACCGGTGCCAGGCAACTGCTACGCTATTAAAGGCCAACAATTGTGGCATGTCCTAGTGACAGCCTCACCAAACAAACTACAATAACAACAGCCACGAGCGCGACTGCAAGCTACGTGCCGCAGCAGTTGTTGCTCCTTCATTATTATGCATTAAGCATACGATATGTTGTACAACTTGGACACAATAGAAAGGAGGGTACATTGATTTTCCTTCAAGTCTTGTAGCATAAAGGTAAATCGATTAACAAAAGGGACTTTGACTAAAATAGTCGCTATTCTTGCTGTTGCAATGCATATTTGCATTCCATTTATTCATTTACAATTGCATTCCTGCTTGTATCGGCTAGTCAGATGCAGAAAGACAAAATCTTATCAAAAACCAAATCGAAATATAGCATTTCGAAATATATTATTCGATTCAAAAGTAATTGATTTCAGCTCTGTTGAATGCGTCAGAGTACATGGGTTTCGGCGAGAATAAACCTGAACTGCCTTTCCTGTTTTCCCGCAATCGGCTGCTATGGTCAATCTTTTTTTGTGGGATGTCCAGGCTCCTTGGTAACTGCGTGCAATTCGTGGGGGTTCGTATGTCGCTTAAAAATTTTAATTGCCTTTGCGTGTTTAGAAAACTTACACGTATGTTCTGCGTACCGCAGCAGCTGGCCAGCAGGAGCACAACGGCCTGCCTTTCGGCTCTAGTATCTCTGGTATCATGCGGATCATTATCGGCCAAATATTTTCACACTTTCAGCGTTTTCTCAAAAAATGTAAGTAATAGCCAAATAGTTTAGATAATAAATATTAATAATTAAATTAAATATTCGCTATAAAAATGGAGTGAAAAATGTATGAATTGAAAACAAACAAATTTCAATAAATGAGCAAATAAATTAATAAATAAGACAAAATAAAGTAAAATAAATACAAAAGAATTTATTACCAATAAAATTTATCACCTAAAGATTATACTATAAAATAAAATTCAAAAACAAAATAATAAAGGAAAACAAACACGATTGTAAAAATGTTTAGAATTAAAAATCATTTTCACACGATTAAAATAATTTTGTGACCAGTCTTAAATATAAGTTAATCTTGTAGCACTAGGATAAAGACCAAATACATAAACAAATAAATAATCGCTTGAGAAAGGCTGGGCCTTTTTTCAGTTGTTCTTATTTGCTGGGAGAAGGTTTTTAGGAAAGATTCGCGATCGCGAAAAAATTGATTTTTATATGATATCATAGTCGGAGATGAGTTCCAAAATCGAGATATTATTCTCCATCGACGAAACAATCAATTGAGCTATCCACATTTCTTATCCAATGAGCCAGGGCCCGCTAGTTTTTATGCATTATTTTAGTATTAAAAGCTTTCAGATCGGTCGAGTAATAGCTGAAAAATTACATGTCCAGCAGATGGGAAACGTTCAGATCCGTCTCAGTCTGAGGCAGGTATTAACGTTATTTTAAAAGAAAAAATTGAATCAGTATCTAATGGCCGATGCAATGGAGAACGCCGCCCTGAGAAAGCCCTTCTAAATCAATGGAGTAGAATTTCGGGCTAGGATTTGTGTTTTAATTACTTTAACGGACCGCAAAAATTAAACTTAGTATTAATCTTGATTTAAGTTACTTTTAATATGAAGACGGTAATCTGAAGCTACAAAGTTTTTGTTGCCTAGTGTACGAACTTTAACCCATTTAAACCACTATTAAAAATGTCTATTTATACAGGGGAGCAACTTGAGGAAAATAATACTGGTTGTGAATTCTTCTTGTAGATCCACGATATCTTTCATCTGAACTGTGCTTAAATTCTTCAACATTTTTAATTAACGTACTATTTCGGTACCATTTAAATAGCAGCTAATCCAAAGTGGGCTAATCGTACTGTTTTCCATAGACTGGACTGAAACTGGCAAAAAGTTCACAGAAACTAATATGTAAGCTTTTAATTTAGCGTATAAGTTAAAAACGTTGGGATAATACAAAAAAACGCAGTCCATCTGAGAATTAAAGGGTCTTCTTATCAGTTCAAATTTGAAATTTTACATAATGTGATAACGTATGTAGCATGTACCATGTAGCTAAATTAATGGCACAGTGGCGCTTTGCAACATTTGAAATGTTGCGCAGCATTTTGAAAGTCGTACAACATTGGTTGCAGCATCGAAGTATCATGGCGTCGAGCTTTCGTCAGGTATCAATTATAGTCGACCAAGTATGGTCCTACCAATAGGCGGTTTGGCGGGTAAAAATATGGCTGAGGAAAAACGTTGAAATACACATATAATCCTTTAATGCTCATGAAAATGTGTACTTTAAGCCTACCGCATCATGAGATATGAGATTTTTGTGCACCCCTTTGGCGGAAATAACGTAATGACGTTCATTTGCCAATGTAAAAGCATATTTTTCGTTATTCCGATATCGATGGCATCAGCTATAAGAGAGCAGACGCCAAGATTAAAAATAATTGACAAGCAACAAGTGTTCAAATGTCAAAGCAAGATGTAAAAAATGACGGGACAGATTTGCTGCATGCAACTTTCATCGAAATGAATTCTATATTTCTTTGCCAATACAATACAATAATCAGAATGAGCAATTTGAAAAACAGTGACAGCGTCGAAATTGAAACTCTTAACTAAATACATTTCTTGCGAATGATGCACCTTAAACAGAACTAAAACTAGTTTACATAAAGAACCGGGACGTGCGGGAAAACAAAGTTGCAAAATGATTGAAATTGATCGATACAAAGATTTAATTGATACAAATGCACAAAATATATATTAATTTAATTGGTACAGCTACAAATTTGTGTTGTAGCATTTGAAAACATTGAAATTGCTGACTTACATTGCTAATTACATGTATTATTATTTTTTTATTTTTTTCTTTTTTTCTTTTGTAAAACGTGTTTAAAACCCTTTTTTTTTTCGTCACAGCTTTTGAGCTTGAAAGTCATACAAACGACTACAACCATCACCAAAAACCTCTTTCGAGCCTTCTCAGCAAAAACTACGAACATTTTCTCCAAGATATTTTCTTGTTTGTTTTCTCTTTTGTGAAATTTGTTTCCTTCCTCTATTTATTTGTGTAAACTGTTTGCATATAGAAAAACATTAAGACTAAATTACATACATGTATATTCTTCCGTTCTAGGCAGTTAACGTGGCTACAAAACTATTCAAATATGGTTAACGGGTCTGTCCTCGGGTGGGTTGTGGGTTTTCTTGTGTTGTCAGAGTGGTAGGAGAGGGTTAGGGATAGGGGAGGCCAACGATCAAAGGTCTGGGGCGAAGGGTCGTGGGAGTTGGCTATAATTTCTACCTTCACGCAAGGCTCAAAGTCCATCTTTTGGTTTAGATTTTCTCTTCGATTTTCACTGTAATTTCAACAATTTGACTTCCTCTTCCTTCTCGCAGGCACACAAAAATGCAGTGCATCATAAAACACCCTAAGCGATCTCCGACCAGCCGAGCACCTGCTCCAACTGACTCTCGCTGAACTCGAAGCTGCCCTCGCTCATGATGTAGTCGTCGTTGCAGAGGTCCATCATGGCCGGCGTGTGCAGCAGGGGATTGCTGTTGTCCAGGAACGATATCGAGGTCTTTCTGCTGGGGGCACTGCCGACGTTGGGGCATCCTGCGGCCTCCTCCTCGCCCACCTGTTGCTGCTGTCGCACCACGTCGAGAGGCGGAGGTGCAGACTCCCGCAGCCCGTGGCCACTGTCGCTGTTCATGAGGCGCTTGCGTGGTGACCCCGATGCTCCGTCGACGAGGCTGTTCTCGTCGATGCCGCTGTCGCTGGAGGCATCTGTGTCGCAGGCCGTCAGGCCCGGCGGCATGGAGTCGTCCAGGGAGACCACTGACCCGGCATCGCCATCGCCTTCGCCCGCGTCCGAGCCCCTGAAGACCGGCGACAGCTGGAAGTTGGTGCCGCTAATCAGCGGATTGTGGTGATAGTTGCGGAGCACGGCCGACGTGGAGGTGTGGCAGTGCAGAGGTAACTCGTACTGGCGGTAGCTGCCAAGCAGGGGCGATTTCGTTCCGCTCTGATTCTGATTCTGATCCAGGCAATTGTCATCTATAATCATCGGTTCGGAGACGCCTTCGGGCTCGTTCACCTGTTTTCGGGGGGGTGGCAGAGAAGAGCAGAAAAGAAAAAGTCAATTAGTAAGGGGCTTTTCGTGGGGGAACTCAATTGCTGGAAGCACGCGCCAAGGCTCTGTAAATGCGATAAAGTGACAAGTTATTCCCCTGCTACAATTTGTTTGAGTAAATGGATCGATTTTCCTTACACACTGACTTATTATTAACTTGTTGTCATTAATTATAAACGAGTTTCAATTACAATTACAATTAAATTTAAAGGAGCACAATCTGAACGTAAATTAATTTAAATTAACAAATTTGCTGCTTAATTACACCCTGAAGCCCCGACTCATGACTCCCTGGAGTATGAAACCTTTGACTTTCCATTTCCATTTCGATGCAAATGCCAGCGATTAACTCTATGAGGCCTGGAGGCAAATCCTGATACCTTGTCAGCCAACGAAAATTGTAAAATCGAGCGTAAAAAGTGGGCTAAGCCACAGCCAGGACAGACCAGGCCAGGCCAGGCCAAGGAAATGTTCAAAGCCAGAAGACATTTGCTTAGACAAGCCAAATTCCCAAAGGAGCCGCACCCCCCTCCCGAGCGCGAGCAACAGAAAGCCGCAAGCGAGAAAGCCACCCAACCACACCATAGACCCACAGCCCAAGGAACCAGTCGAAGGGTGGCCGTAATAAATCATATTTTAATGATGGCCCACAGCCGGAACGGAAAGAAACGGAACGGGTCTGCTGCTGGCCGAAATACGAGCATTATTATGCTGTGGATTTTAGATTGACACAAAGAACTCCTCCCCCATCCCACATCCAACATCCCACATCCCGAGTCCGAGTACGAGTACGAGTCAATGTCTATTCCCATTCCCACCAGACAGACGGACAGGAAGTGGGGAATGTATCAGTTTCGATGGCTGCCAAGCTGCCGCCGCCTGCAATTCTTAATAATGACAACGGCCGATGACGAAGATAAAGTTGCCGAAAATTGCCCTGACGGCACTCAATTCCATTCCCCGACTTGTGCTGGGCAAAGTGGGTTCAAGTGCAGTCTATTGAACCCCTGTCGGCGATGCTTTAATGGGGTTTTGTTTGTCTTCGATTGCAGCGTGCTAGCGGAGCGCTAATTGCTGCAGTCCGACGGCAATTATGGGCGAAAAGCGAAAGTGCTGTAAGTTGATCGATGGCCAAAGCAAACAAGCCGCGTGGGAGAACAAAGCCAGCAGCCAGCAACCCGCCCGCTGCAAGTGAAAGTCATTTCAGTGGAATCCCTTGCACAAAGGTCTGCCCCGCCCCCCGAAGCGTTGCTCCTCCAGGAATATCATCGAGGACGACACATTAACAGCTGCCGCATACTGCGATACCCGTAAACATCTTTCGCTGTCGAGTCGGGCCGTCGGGGCGTATGCGCAACGAAATGGCGAAAAATTCTTATGGCACGCGCACTGCCTCCGTTCCCCGAGGACATCGATGGCCGGGGAATAATAGGTTTATTGTTTGATATATTGTGTGGCATGCCATCCCTGCCGCGCACGATCCCTACTCATTCATAGGCACTGGCCTAATATGCTCTAATAAATTATTAAAGGCAATTGCTGCCACGCAAAACGAAACTATTGCAAAGAAAACGGACTGAATCTTGGACAAATTGTCCGCGGCAAAGGTTTCCGTCCTTCTGGACTCCGACTTTGATGTCGGAGACGTCTTTTCGAGCCTCAACTTTATGGCGGATTTCCCCCAAGTTCTGCTGAGCTGTGCAGCCGTTTAAAGCCATCTAATTGGATTTTTCTTTTTTATGGCACGGGCTCGCATCGCATTTCATCGACGCCGCCCTACGTGCCGCTGGAACGCGCTTCTTGGAGCAGCCACGCTCATGGCAGAGCACGAAAGTCCAATAGAAAAACAAAAGTAATTAAAGGCAAACTTTGCTTCCACTTCTGTCAAGTTTCTGCACAAAAATCTGCTGTCACCGCACAATAAAGGGGCCCATTTGAGAGCGCACAGCACACAGAAGTAGGCAGCAAATGTCCTTAAAGGCCTCAGCAGCAGCAGCAGTGCGCGTGGATGGAGTACAGTCTCAGTTGGCTGACTGCCAGCCTGGGCCTGGGTGTGGGCCTGGGCCCGGGCCCGAGCCTTGCCAGCAGTTTAAACTCTTGCCACTCTCGTTGCGTAATTTGGCCGGCAGACTGCTGGGAATACGCCGCCTTTCAATAGAAATTGGCTTCGCCTCCGCCTCGGGTTCTCGACTCACGTTGCGTGGCTTGTTGCGTGCACGAAAGGATTGGCCCCAAAGATGTTTGCATTTTTCTGAGTCCTGCCCCAATCATGGCATAACGAGGAGAAATTGAAATTGGAAACTGGCACCCACCTGATTGCCTCTCGAAATCAATAAGCAATAAAGTTGAGTAACTCACGCGGCGTATACGTAATGCAATTGTCGTCAGGCATATTTCTCCTTAACAAGGAATGTGCGCGGCTCTTCTCAGCTGTGCGTGTGTCTGCCAGATTGCGTAAAATTTAATTTCGTCACAGCGCTCGTGTGTGACGAAAATTTGTCATTTGTTTACAGGCAAACGAAGCGAAAGATTTCAATTCTGCCTGAAAGTGAAACCCGAATCTCAAGACGCGCCCACACGGAGATAAGAGAGAAAGTTATCCGTGTGCTCGGCATACTTAAGTGCTCCTGCGGAGGGGAAGGGCAGCGCAGGGCAGGGCAGGGCAGTAATGAATTCGGATCCAAGTACTGCCAGGGCCAGGGCAGGACCAGTTGTGCCGAGTTGATTAGCAGGCAGCATCATTTATACCAATCAAAAGATTTCAATAAATTGCCAGTCAGTCTCCCAGTCAGGCAAATAGAGCACACAATGGAGATTAATCAATTCCCTAGCCTGGCACATGCCCTGGCCTGGCCTGTCCTGGCCTGTCCTGTCAATACAGATATGCTATGGCTGGAGGGCAGGCCAAATATATGCACATAAATCGAAAAGCGGCAAAAGAAAAGTTGTAAACAGACTACTCCCACCCCTGCCCCTGCCCCTGTCCCTTCCCCAAATGAAGGTCCAAGAAAAACACAATTTCCACTCTTCGATTGGGGTTTTTCTCTGTGCTCCTCTCAATCCTTGGCATTCGGCACTCCTCTGAAGAATGCGATTGGAGACAGGATTGGCAGGATGGCCGAGGGTTCATTGGAGCGGGGGTTTTGCTTTATTTTTGTTTTATTGGATTTACTAAAATATTTATTAAAAGTTTATTAAAATACTTGATAATCCAGATATCATATTCCATATTCCATATTCAGTATCGTATCGTATTACATCTATATTCGCATGTACATACATATATGTGTAATTTGCTTGACATCTTGTATATATGCATATGTATACTGTATAGGTGTATATATGTATGTATAATATTGCATACTTTGCGGCGTGTACACACTAGTTTCTGCCGCTAGCACTTAGCCTTACGATTCGAGTCTAGTTCAAGGCTAGTTCCGCTATCTACTTCATGTAGGTGGAGGTGGAGGGGTAGGGGGAGGGTTGGGTCAGTGTGGAGGTAGTATTGTGTGTGTTTGTGTGTGGCATATGACCTGTAAGCTGCTTACTGCTGTCCGGGAAAGAGACACTGACGGGGCACAAATAATTGGTGCAAATTAACTGGCCAGCGAAGGGCGAAGGGTTCAAGAGATTTGTTGGCATGGCAAATAAAAGTAATGCCCCATGAAAATGACTCTTCATTTGTTCGTGCTCCTGCGACCGACGCGTTGCCACTTTGACAAATGATTTCTCACACTCCGAGTCGAGGCTTGGAGACGACACAACACCGCTTCAAGATACAACCAAAGTGCTGCCTGCCTGCCACCTGTTGCTGCTCCCATTCGAGCAATCATATTCTAATTTTGCATAATGCCAGCACAATTAATCAGGCGGGCAAACGAGAGGTAGAGGAGGCCCTAAATGAACTTCAAATTGACTGGGGCAGCTGGCAGTATAGGATATATATATATAGCTAAGAAGAGCATTAATCAAAATCATCCAGCCGCCAAATCAATTGCAGCGGGTGGGGGTGTGCCGGTGGCTCAAAGTGCTTGTCACCTCCGACGTGGAAGTCTCTAGCTCTAGAGCTCTCCATCAGATCAGATCCATCAGATCCGTCAGCCCTTCAGTTTGACTTTGAATTTGACTTGAGTTATGATGAGTCGACTGAATCGAGAGCTCGCTTCAAGGAATGTAATGGCTGTGTCATGGCTTTGTCATGAGTGTGTGTACGAGTCTGTTTGTCTTTATATGCTGGCAAGAAATTACAGCACAGCTAATAAAGTTGCAGAATAAATCTGATTTAGGGTGGTGGGTGAGGTGAGTGGGGAGGGGGGTTTAAGCTTGATTTATTTTCTCACAAAAATTTCACTAAAATGTACTTTGCGTTTACTTTACTTTACTTTACTTTACTTGACTCTGAAGCATTTCATTTTGTTTTCGTTTTCGCTTTTCCGAGGTATGCAGGTTTTGGTTTCGTTTTGTTTTAGGCTATAAAAATGACACAACATTTAGTTTACTTTAATTTTACTTTTACTTTTACTTTACTTGCTCTAGATTTGGTTTAGCTTTAAGATTTAATTTAGTTTTAGTTTAGTTTAGTTTAGTCATACTTGGGCTCTAGTTTAGCTAATCCTTTGCTATAAATGCGAGACACATACAACAAGATTTGGAGGTAGTAAAAAACGATTCGCCCCGTCCATCGCTCCATCCCCATTGGGGATACATATGGCATATGTAGGGCAGGACTCACTTGTAATCGTAGTGGTAATGGTAATGGTAATCGTATTTGTATTCGTATTCGTATTTGTAATCGTAATCAAAGGGTCGCACAACATTCACTAAGAGGTGTATTGAACTATCAAATGTCGGAGTAGGTATAGGTTTAGGTTTAGGTATAGGTGTATAGGTGGATTAGAGGTATATGTATGTATGTATATTTTAGTTAAATGTATAATGTCTTTGTGGATGCGCTGGCATTGATCTCCCTTAAACCGGAGGATACATATCATATGTAGGTATGTGTACACGAGGTAGTATGTATTCCTACACGATCGTACTTATACATGTACTGAGGTATTTGTGGTATATTTGTGGTATTGTATGTACTTTCTGTTCAATCTCTTTGCACTCCGTCTCGATAAAGCTATCTTCCGCCACTTGTTCTGCTCTGCTTTCCATTCCCAATCCCATTCCAACTTGCACTCCCAGTCCCTTGCCTCTTCCTTCCTTCCTCCAACTGCTCTCCATTTCCTTCTCTCTGCCATACGTAACGCGAAAAATTCAACTAAATGTGGGATCATCGATCATTGATCGTCTAAACATATCAAGTCGTTAATGTTAATGTTATTGTTATCGTTAATCGATTTAAATTTGACTTGCTCTGGGGGTCGTAATACTATCGTCTCGATATCCTATCTCATATCTAATATTAGGCAGATTAGTGGATTTTTTTTGTTTTGTTTTGTTTTTAGTTTAGTTAAAGCCACATCGAATAATTTTGAGAGTTCTCTAGCTGACTGTCGTCGTCTCTGGTGTTCTCTGATGTTTTCTTCCTTCGAATCTTATCCTTTACCATATATATTTACATCTCTCAGGGCTCCTGCTCCCGCTCCTGCTTAGATCCTATGCATAAGTTTCGAGTGTATATAATTTTTGAGAGTTTTCGGCTCACAGTCTTTTCGGGCTATAATAATTATTCAAATATTCTCAAATCCTCAAGCCTCGGACTCGCTGGACTCGGGCTGGATCTGGATTTAGCTCTGACTAAATGATTATCGAGAGGAATATATCGTACTATATGCTAATTGTCTGTATATATCTATGTATATTGTATGTGTGTACGGTATTTGTCTAGTTAGTTTCTTAGTTTCTTCTTCTTCTGCCTAATGCCTGTACGTACAGGACTCGAGGATTGCTTTTCAATTTGTCTAAACGTTAATGTTAATGTTAGTCTCGTTTTCGGGGGTTTTCCTGCTAACAGTAAGAGTATAATTTCCTAGCTGATAATGTCTGAGCTGATTGCGAGAGAACACGCTTGGCTTTCATTTTGTTTCGTTTCGTTGAGGGTCCTGTTCCGGAGTCCGGAGGTAGTTTCGGTTTACAGTACTGCGGGTGCCACGAGTACCGAGGTGCCCGCGAGGTAGTTTCGGTTCGGTTCGGTTCGATTCAGTTCGATTCGGTTCCGATCTGATCTGTCTGTCTGTCTGGCAATTTCTCCTATGAATTGTTCTATTCCGACCAGGGAAGCCTTCTCCTTGAAGCCTCCACTCCTCCACTCTCCTGTGGAGCAAACACAAACCAAACATACAACAAAATACATACAAAAAAATTAAGAAAAAAAGAGGAAAATAATGTAAATGATGTAAGAGCGCCCCTAAGTAGGCAGCAAATATTTACCGCCCCACACAGACGCACACACATGTGTCGCAGGATAATGCAAATTGACCCTGGTCCCGGTCCCGGTCCCCGACAGCATGCTGCAAGTGCCGCAGCCAATTAGGGGAAACGGACGATTCATTAGTGCAGGCCACACCAGGAGGCACCACCAAGAGGCAGTCATGACGCACAAGTGCGAGCCTGTGCCCTGTGCCGTGTGCCGTGAGCCTCTCTACCTCTGACTGGGCTGGGAAGCTCGTGTAGACCATAAAACCAGCGGAGCAGCCCATCCCGGGCACCCGAATACATAAGAGACACGTGCCGCAAAGCCGTGCCGAAAGAGAGACAGAGACTGAGGCCGAGGCAAAGAGCGTTGGCGGTTGCTCTCTCCTTCGGCCTAAACGGAAAGTGAAAGTCAAAGTGAAACTGAGAGCGAGAGCGGGAGCGATGGAGAGTGCGAGTGAGAGCCAGAGCTGTGTCAGCTGTGTGCTCCGAAAAAGGAAAATAAAACGGCCAGAGGATAGACACAGATAAGAGTGGGAGTTGGGGCGTTGGGGAGTTGGGAGTGGGCCTAAGCCTAAGAGAGGTGCAAAATCAATACGGATACGGAAGGGAAAACCAAGCGGGAATGCGACACGCGCTGGAATGCTAATGTGCTGCCGGGGATCTGCTCGGCATGGAATCCCAGCTCAATGGCCTGACTAAAGTAGTGTCAATAGTGTAGAAGGCGCACAGCACAGAGGAAGGCCTGCTCTGCCTTCTGCTCTGACATTTTAAATTCTGGCATGTGAGGCAGGAATAAGGGTGGCGTCAGGGCAGAGGAGGGGCAGTTGTTTGCCTTATACTCGTACGAGTATATAGTATTTGCCATCTGGATATTTATGATTTCGGATTCGTTTTCGGGTGCTGGCTATAGGGAGTGCTGGTGCTCTATCCATCTAGGGGGGAAATATGTGCGTCAGACACGCCATGGCCAGGCCAGAGGCAAAGTTAATTAAGCTGGTAAGCCAGCGAGAGAGAGGGAGGAAGGGAGACAGAGGGGGCCTGGCGACACAATGGGAAATTCGTTGTGTAACCCGGACCCCGACCTCTGAACCCTCCCCCAGCCACTCGACCGAGTGGTTTGATGTATGTAGGTCAGTACGTGGCAAACTGTAGAAAATCAATAAAAGATCTTTTTTTAAATATTTAAAGGAAGGAAAATGAAAATAATTACAGTATCACTCCTTGGTTTATGTGTGTATTACAAGGCTACAAATAATAGAAACAAAACAAAAGGTCTATAAACTAATTTAAAAACGATTCAAAGGCTCCGCGCAGGCGGCGGTGTCCGAGTCCGAGTCGGAGACGGAGACGGAGTCGGAGGCCAAGAGTTAAAGCTTCAGTGGCGACCCGAGGTTTGTTCTAAATATGCTCTATTATTTTCACTATATATATATCGTATGTCTAGAGGTAATTGTATCTATATATATATGTATATATATCTACCGTTGGGTGCTCTGCCCAACACGAGGATTGTTCTTTTACTTGCTAATAGTTGCTAAAACGTATTTATGTATATATATATCATATGTGTATGTATATATAGGTGTACATGTGAGGGTGGTGTGTGTGTGTGTGTCTGACTTTTAACTAGAAAATTAGTGCACAGAATTTGTCTTCTAGCTTAATTTTCTTATCATTTTCTCATGTCTTAGTTTCTTAGTTAGGGATTTTCCACACTCTTCCTCTCTGTTTTCTCTCTTTTTTGTACGTTCAGCGCTCGAATTTTAATGTTCAATTTTGTTACTCTTTTCGTTTCACAAATCTTGACAATTTACACAGTTCTTGTTACAGTATTTTCATTTCATTCCTTTACACAACAAAGAAACAAACAACCAACGAAAAAGGCCAAAAATGAATGTTCGAATCAAACGCTGTCCTGTCCTGTCCTGTCCTCCATCTCTATCTGTGACCTCTCCACATCATCCACTTCTCGTACTGGTTTTCCCTCAGTCCAACTGCCTATACATCTAACAAATTCCGAATTCCTCGAATAAGTCAAGATAAATCATAGGGATACATACAATACGGGGATGATCAGGGCTCGGGCTCTGATCAGCCAGAATCAACAATCAAGAATCAGAAACTCAAACAACAAAAGCAAATGCTATCACAGTAAAAAACTTAAAGTTGCCATATTTGAATTTTTATAGTTTACAATTTTATTGCAATTGTTTTACTCATCCGTCATCCGTCATCCGTTTCGTTTCTCTTCCCTTTAATAACGTCCGGAGTCAGCGATCTGCGATCTGTCGATCTGTCGATCCGTCGATCCGCCGTGATCTGTGATGCATTCGCGGTGGATCGATTCGATTCGATCGGATCGATCTATCAATCGCTTTGCCTATGCCTACGGTTTTAGCTTTATTTTATGTACAACAGAATAGTAGTGTTTTTGCTCAACAGAACAGAGAAGGTATAACAACATGCTTATGGCTTATGGCTTACGGTCTCAACTTAAAATGAAATCAACAAATCGCGCGCCAAGCTAAAACTTAAAGATTAAAGATACACGCGATACACGCGATACATCCTCGTCCGTCATCCGCTCCGCATCTGCATCCGCACTATTTTAAATAGTCTACAAATTTATAATTTTAAAGTCCACGCTGCAGCTGCAACTGCAGCTCTTACACATCTACGACTAAACGTATCATCTAGGGCTCTATCGTCTATCGTCTATCTTCTATCAGCTATCGATTATCGACTACTTCCTAGGTCTAAAGACTACACGCATATAACGCCCCCCACTCTTTGAGAGGTTTGTTTTAGTTTTATATAAAATCGATCCATTTACAAAGACAAATTGTAGAAATGGGCTTGTCCGTGTGGTTTACGAGTTAGCGAGTAACTTAGCAACTCCTTGGTTTAATCATAGCCTTGGCGTTGGTATTGGCGTTGGCTTTCGCGTTCGCGTTCGCTTCGGGTTGGCGTTGGCTTCCATTAGCTAATTGAGAGGCGGGTGAAGGTCTCTGGTCTCTAGACACTAGACACTAGAACCTCTAGAGTCTGGAGTCTAGAGTCTAGAGTCGTCTAGACCTTGGCCAGCTGCTTCTTGGGCCGCATGGGCACAATGCAGTAGCCGGCACTTACATCACGTCCGCTGACGAGGAGGTTCTTCAGCACCGAGTTCGACTGCTGCTGCTGCTGCTGGAGCTTCTGCTGCTGCTTGCCCTCCGCCGTCTGCTGCCAGCGTTCGCCGGCCGCCCGCTTGCCCGCCAGCGTCTGCTGCTGGGCCGAGTCCTTGCCGATCAGCTGCTGCAGCAGTTGCGGCGACTGCACATCCAGGCAGATTGTTCCGCTCTTCAGGCGCTTCGATTCCACCGCGTTCCCCTGGCTCGTCTGGCTGTTCAGGTGACGCTTGTTTCCGTGCTGCTGCTGCTGCTGGGGCACGAGGGTCTGCAGCATGGCTGCCTTTCCAAGACGCTGTTGTTGCTGCTGCTGCTGCTGCGTCGTTGCCTGTTGCGGCTTGCTCTCCACCAGTCGAATGGTGGCCTTTGTGGTCACTGGCGCAATGCTCGCTCCGTTCAGCAGCTTCATGGTGGCGGTGGGCGCCTGCTGCTTGGTGGCCAGCATCAGCTCCTGCATCTGCTCCTGCTGCTGCTGCTGCTGTTGTTGTTGCAGCATGCTCTTGTTGTTCTGAATGGTTATCAATGGCACGGCATTCAGGATGATGTTCTGCTGCTGCTGCAGTTGCTGCTGTTGTTGGTGCTGCAGCAACTGGATGGTCGTCGTCGTCGCCTTGCAGGGAGAGGGCGAGGCAGCCGGACTGACGGCAGCCTCCGCCACGTTCATCTGCAGCAGGTCCCAGCAGTCCAGATTGGAGGCTAAAATAATCGGGCAGACATTCGTTAACAAAATTATATTCTCAATGGGAATGGAAATGGAAATGGCAGGGGAAATGGGTGGCGGAGGGTGGTAGATTCTTGTGGGATGCTGAAACATGCTGCCTAATCCCTGCCCCCCCCCGATGGCTCGTCGAATCGGAGACAAAATTAATTCCTTTGCCCATGACATTGATGCTAATTTAAAACAATAATATTTTGCCTGCCAGCAGAGGAGCCCGAACAGAACATTTCGCACATAAATAATTGAGAGAATCTTCTGAATCTGCAGATACATATGTATATGTATATCTATCTGTGTATCTGTTGGGGCCTTTGTCTCCGGCCGTATCTTTCTCCGTGTATCCCACCTATCTACTCGCATAGAATGGATATCTACCTACGGTTTTTTCTGACTATGTGAGTGTGTGCGAGTGGCATAAATCAGGCTGAGATTAGCCGAAGGTGGAAATATCATAAAAGCCTAAAGGGCAGGCATCTGCCGCTGCCACTGCCCCACCTGACTGTCACATTTGGAGGCACTTGCAGTCAATACAACTGACAGGGCCCTGCGGCTGCCTCCGACAGTGGCAGGCATCAATCACGGACCCCAGGATGGAGACAGCAGACCCTCCGACCCTCCCTTGACATGTGTCAAAGGTAAGAGAGCAATGTGTGAAAATTACGCAAAATCGTTTACAAAGCACTTTCCCTTCAGCAGAGCCACGACGCCCCGCCCTGCCCTGCCCTGCCCTACCTCGACAGAGAGCCAAAGAACGAGGAAATCGAATGGAATGGAATGGGATGGGAAAAACTTGGGTCCACATCAATTAGCTCTCCCGCGGCTCCCCCTCTGGCCAGAGCGGCCCCAGTGACATCTTCCGCGACACGCAACAATATTTCGGAATATTTTCCCCAAGTTTCCCTTCCATTTCTTTTTTCCTCCTCTATTTTTACATGTAGGCGTTGAAGTGCGTGTGTGGCGTGTTTCGGCTATGTGTGTGTGTGTGTGTGCGTTGGCAGCATATCATAAAAAAAAAGCAAGCATAAAGTTTTTTTCTGTTTTCTGTGGGATATTTTTAGTCAGGCAATGCCATAAAATTAGGCCTCTCCAAGTGCAGGAGGAGACAAGAGACAGTTTCGAGAAAGAATCCCCACCCTAAGCTATCCTATCGATTATATGTATTCTATTGATGATGATCTTCCGCCTGTTTCCCCTCCATTGATACTTACAATCCTTGCTGTAGTCATTCTCAAATGCATCCTCAATGGAATGACTCAGGCTGGGGCCCATCGGCACCTCGTACTTCTCCTTCTTGCACTCGATGCTGAGGCCGAGCAACTGCTCCTGCTGCTGCTGCTGACGTTCCCGTTCCTGCTGCTCCTGCTGCTGCTGTTCCTCCTGCAACTGCAACTCCTGCTGCAATTGCTGGAAGCTGCGAAAGTCGCTGGTGACCTGCTGCTGCTGCTGGAGGCGCTCGGCGCACTCCTCCGCGACAGATTCTCCACTCCCTCCCAGGATGGAGAGCGTTCCATTGCCGGTGCCACAAAGCAGGGCTGCCAACTCACTCGAGTCGGTGGTGAAGACTCCTCCGGTCTGGTGCTGCTGCTGCTGCTGGTGTTGCTGCTGCTGCTGGTGCTGATGCTGCTGCACTGGCGATGGCGACAGGGAGGACACTGTCGATGCTGGCGAAGAGCACAATGAGTTGGAGAAATGCTGCTGCTGCTGCTGCTGTTGCTGCTGCTGCTGCTGTTGTTGCTGCTGCTGCTGGTTGTACTGGCTATACGCCTGCTGCTGCTGGAGGTGGTGCTGCTGCTGCTGGAGCTGCTGCAACTGCTGCTGAATGACATCGATCTCCTTGGGCATGGACCCGTGCAGATCCTCGGGCGGACACCACATGAGGTCCGTCTCCGTGAGCAGGGGCATGTCATCGCCCATCGGGATGTAGGGCGCGCGCATCCCAAAGTCCACGAACGAGAAGTCATCCTCCTGGGTCAGCGAACTGGGGCTGCACAGCGATGGCAGGCTGCTGTCCTCGGGACTCTGCAAAGGAAAAGGAGAAAAGCATTAGCAATTTTCATCTAGGGTCTATCCTCCTCCAGGGTGTAGAACCCACCTTCGATGTGATGCTGGGCGAATGGAGATGCTGGGAACAGCTCGTGTCGTTCGACTCCTCGCGGTAGTTGAACAGCGGATCGATGTTGCTGCTGCTGTTGCTGTTGTCGTGATGCTGGTGCTGGTGCTGATGCTGATGCTGGCTGTTGCTGTTGCTGTGGTTGCTGTGGGTGCTGCTCCCGTTCGAGGCTCCTGCTGTGCTGGCCACTCCTGTGGGCGTGAGCGGGCTGAGGGGACTGCTGGCGTAGCTGCTGCTTTGGCTGCCGCTGCCGCTGTGGCTGTGGCTATGGCTGCTGCTCTGGTAGTGGGGCGCCACACTGGCCGTCGTCGAGCAGGTGGTCGAGTCCAAGGAGTTGATTTCGTCCGGCAGCAGGCAGGAGCTCATGAGGCCCACCAGCATATCGCTGAATGGCGTCATCTCGTCCAGCTGGATGCAGGCGGTCGAGGCCAAATGGTGGGACAGATCGTCGGGTTCCTCCTTGAGCACTGAAACGGAGATAGAGATGGGAATTTGGTTAGTATTTCTCCTAGTTCGGTTCTCCTGCTTTTCTTCGATGCTAGAACTCTCTCAATTCGGTTCGGTTGGTTTGTCCACATTCGTGGTGGCTGTTAATTAATGGAACCCTTGGCCATTGCCCAAAATTCATTTATCGCCAGAGCCCGAGCCAGAGCTCTGCTCTAATTGACAGCTCGTCTCAATTGAATCTAATTGAACGCCTTTCCTCCGAGAATTAGTCGATGGGATGGGATGGGATGGTTGCCACCGCCGACTGTCTGTCCCATCGAATTGAAATCGAGCCATGATTTTTATGGCTCTCATAACTCTTCCGCCCCCCTGCCAGAGAGCAGGGAGGGGAGGACTCGTTAATCAGCATTTTGGGGCAGCGCTATCAGCAACAGCAAAAGTAGCAGCAACGCCTTTTGACGCACACGGAAAATGTGCGGACAAAGCAAACGGAAAAACAGACAAAAACAGAAACAAAGTCAGAGAATCTCTTATTATTTTTCACTGATTTTTACTGACTTTCCTGAATTAAAAAACTCTCGTGAGGGCATCTCAATCCGATTGGATTGGATTGGATTGGATTGGCAAAGGTGCAAGGCGCTTATCATCTGCAGCAGCAACCCCGCGACCCCCACAGATTCAGATTCATTCGCTTGGGATGCGGCCAGCGTCACGAGCATCTGACCCGATCCCCGATCCCCGATCCCCTACCTATATATATATATATATATATTATATGGTATATATGCTAATAAAACTGGTCTCAACCGCCTCTGCGACTATTAAGTTGCAATGCAGTGGAAGGCAGCGACAGACCGACCGCAGGCCAAATAGAATTTCAAATGCATTCGTGAGTGTATGAGTCTATGGATAGGAATGTGAGTGCGAGTGCGAACGTGAGTGCATTGCAGGGGGGCTTACTTCTGTTGAGAGCCATAAATCCCTCCGACAGAAGTAGCAGCGGCAGCAGCAGCAGCCATATAAGCAGATGTTAGCCAGGAAAAGCCTATCGTTCCCTCTCCCAGAGTGGATTAGCCGACTCTCTATCTATCTCTGCCCCCACACCGCATGCATATGGTAGCAATAAAGATCCGATTATCTGTAGGGTTTTTGCACAGCTTTTCTCTAGCCCTGGGACTGGGGACTGGCACCTGAGACCTGAGACTGGCACTTGCTCTTGCGGTCGCTGCATTCGACACAAACAAATTAATTAACAATGCACGCCTAAAGTTGCCCCCTCCCCCTGCCCCCCTGCCCCTCTGCCCTTGAGGCAGCACCCAGAACCCAGAGCCCAGTACCCGGCAGTGTATTTGTGACTTGTAATTATGGCACTCGAGTGCTACTCAAACGCTGCTGGCTGGCAGGCATCGCAGTCGCCGAGGTTTTTGCGGAAAAAACAACAGAAATTATGGCGCATGATAATACAAAGCCACACCAACCCCGCCCCCTTCCCCCCTGGACTCTGCTGCCCCGCTGATCCCTCAGAATCGAGTGCAGCTCATGAAATGTGCAAGGCCGGGCTGGGCCTGCCTGCCTGCCTGTTGCTGGAGAATCGCATTTAGCGGCCAACTAAATGGCTAAATGGGCCTACAACGAGTCGACTCGACTCGAGAGATGAGAACACTGGCCGAAGGCTGAGCCGTGACTGCAACGGCGACTGCAACTGAAACTGCGACTGTGACCATCACCCAGTGATTCAGTCACCCAATCGAATGGAATGGGAGGCAGCATATAGCTATAGTTATAGCTATAGTTATGTGAAAGGCATCTCTGCACTTGAGCCACATTCGGTGTGTGGTGTGCACTTGAATATCGTGTGGCGCGTGTCTATGTATTCGAAAGTTTTCGTTTTGGGGAGGGAACAGGTTGCCGCATTAACACACGAGATACAGATACAGATAGAGATTGAGATACATATAGTACAGACGGGCAATGGCTGGATAGGCAGACGCGTGACTGTGGAGGGAAATCTTCAGATGGAAAAATGGAAGGAGAACCCAAGTGAAAAAAAAACAGCCTCAATTTAAATAAATTTATGTCATCATCTTTGCAATTGAAGAGCCAGCAGCTCCTCCGCTTCTCCATTCCATTCCATTCCATTCCTCCGTTCTCTTGTCGTGTCGTGTCGTGACGTAGTTCCAAATCAGAATCAGAACAGAGAATAAAAACAGAGACAGAATCGAAAATGACTGCCGGACACTGGCACTTAAGAAGCGACCAAGCCAGAGACAAAACGGGACCACGGGGCGTATGTTTTCTGTATGTAAGAGCCCGAAAATATTGAACAACTCTCGGAGACAATCAGCGATGAGGCCACGATGAACTTGAACTGCCGTACCGTACAGGCAGTACAGGCCGTAACGGGGCGGGGTATTATCATCCCATTCCATCCCGTTAATGTGATTAGAGGAGGAGGAGGAGGAGGAGCAGAGTCCCTCTCTGTCTGCCTGTCCCTCTGTGCATGGTCAGTCGTGTCGGACGCGTGCTAATCACGATAGAAGTGCGTTTACACCGATCCAGCATTAATGGCAGCAATATTATTGGTCTATATTTATGGACAAAAGTGCTGTACGTGTTCCTGTTTTTTGTTTTTGTTATCGTTACAAATATTTGCTTTTGAAGATTGCGGATCGGATAACAGCATAAAGTAAGGAAGGTAATTACAGTGAAGCTTCTGTTGTTGTTTGCAGCAGGAAGCCGAGTATCTGTGTGTCTGTGCGTGAGTGTGTGTGTGCCCCCCTGCACTGCACTGCACTGGAGTGCACTGGAATGCACTGTGCCCTGCTGCTGCCTTCGAGAGTGTCTTCTGGTTTGCAATCGCAATCAAACGCTGATAAGACGAGTGGAATATTTCAATCTAGATTTTAGAACCCTGCCCCTTCCTGCCAGAGGGAATCGATGATTGCCGAATCCAAAGTTGCAGACGAGACAAAAATAAAGCCCAAGTTGCGGCCGTGCGGCGTTTCCCTGTTTATTTACGTTCCACGAAACGAAAATAAATATAGCCCATTGGCCAGGGGTTGGGGCGGAAGGAAGGGGAGCATAAGTATCTCTATAGCTATCTCTATCTGTATCTGTGTTTGTATCGCGAGTATCTGCGGCGGGCAGCGCAAAATGTCAACAGAAAGAGGCCGAAACAAAAGCGAAAGCGTTTAGTGGCAGAGCCGCGGGGCTGTTGCCATTCAGAAGAGGAGGAATTTCAAAGAAATACCCAAAATTTGGACAGCAGGGTGCTATATGGCTATGAGGCTATGTGACAGGGGGGCAGGGCAGGGCAAGTGGCCCCCCCAAGTGTGGTGCTGGAAGGGGAGCGGGACACATGCGAGACAGATCCGCTTGATCCATGGCCGGACCTTGGCACACGCGCCAAAACATTCCTCTCTCCCTCGCTCTCCCTTGCTCTTTCTCCACTCTTTCACTCTCCTGCTCCACTCCGCTCTGTTGCTTTCCCTCCCTCTGCGTCCGACGACAGCCGCGCATCGCTTAACATATTAATTGGCTCAAGTTAATATTCATATTTTGTGCTCTTGTCACCAGGCGACAGAAGCGTGCAAGTGGGAGCCGAAAAAAAAAACGTAAAAAAAACAAAACAGAAAAGAACACGAAAAAAATCATACAAAAAAATTCTCTCGACACCAAAAAAGAATATCTAAAATTTCCAATTGGTTTTCGGAAGCTGCCGCACACACACACACACCACACACACGCACGGAATTGGACGGGCAGAACAGCAGAGTGTTTTTCCACAGCATGAGATCTGATGGATTGATCTCCTATGAGATATTTCCATTCATTGAGATCGTCTCGATTCATAGTCTAGATTTCTGCACTGCTTTTGCGATGCAAGTTACTGCTTATAGGCTGCTCTGCTTCTTTGCCCTCTCCACCACTGCTTGGGGTGATCTACTGCTTACAAAGCCTCTTCTTGGATTCCTACACTGCTTGCCATGCTGATATACTGCTTTTCCAATACGATTCAGAGTCGAATCTACTGCTTCCTAGACCGCTACTCGACGTCTTGGGATGATCTACTGCCTACCAACTGATTATAGATCTATCTATTAGCTTATTCCATCGATAAAATGCATACATAATCGATCCATTGGGGGTTGGGTTACATTTTTATTATTATTCCATTCGAATACGCTGCGTATGCGTTATGTGCCGGCTAAGATGACATAAGAGGGGCTGCTACCGCCGCTTAGAGCGGGGAGGAGGGGAGGAAAATGGACCGGCAACCGGCATTCGGTTGAGTGAGGAGTGGAAACCACTCGCTCGCTATATACGACTATATACTAGTCGTTTATATGGCTTTATATGTGTGTGTATATTATGCACTTATCAGGCGAGGCGACCGACCACTGAACATTGTTTACTAAATGCAGTTTGTTTGGGGGCGTGGCGGGATGGGAAGTGGGGAAATGGGAATGGGAATGTGCTGTGTTGTTGTCTTTACAAATAAATAGTTTTATTTGCGCAAATTGCGGCCAGAGTCAGGCACTGGCAGATAAGCGCAAAAAAGCAGCAAACCGACTGACGATCGCCAGAGTGACTGAGTGACTGAATGACTGAGTGACCGAATGACTGACCAATCAACCAATCGACGCTAACTCAGAGGGTTACGACAATGCGTCAAATCACATCGAATAGCGCGCGTCACTAAAAGTTCTGCCCCCCTTTATCCCGCCCCACCCCGTATTTATGCATAGAATTTATAAACAACAATCCAAACGATTGAGGTAGAGGCAGAGGCAGAGGCAATACATATGAATGAGTTGTTGTTGGTGTGTGTGCAAGTGTTGGTGAACGCCAATGAGTGTTGGTGAGCGTCGCTGCGATACGGCGATACGTTGACTCTTCAGCCTTGAACGCAGCACTGCACCTGATGCATTTGATGGATCGTACTTCATGCTATGTTTTTCCACCCTTCCGCTTATCACCTTAACATTATCAGCAGCGTATATGCGGATCATCCCCCTCACCGAATTGAGTTCGTTCTGAATAGTTGCATGTAAAAAGTGGATTAGCAGAGTGGTTTAACTTGTAACAGGGGTGGGGAGGGGGGTGTGTATTGGATACTCACTTGTTAGGCCTCGTCCATCGTCAGCGAATGATAGGAATCCCTTACTCATATCTTGAGTCGCTTGCAGATTCTGCTGTGGCTGCTGCTGCTGCAGTGGCTGCTGCTGCGGCTGCTGCTGTTGATTGCTCGACGAGAGAATCGCTGCCGTTGCAGTTGTTGTCGGCGGCAGAGCTGGTTCAGCTGTTTTCTTGAATCCTGCTAGCCCTCCTGCTCCGCCTGCTGGGGCTGCGGTGGGTGGTGGGGTTAAAGGTGGCGCCGGACTGGGCCGGAACACCGAAGCAGTCACCGACTTGGGGCGCTTTTCCTCGATCCGCAGGCTGCCGCTTCCGCTTCCGCTGCCGCTGCCGCTGTTGCTGCTGATCAGCTGCGCTGTGATGGTGCGAGGACCCGGCGAATGGTTCTCCCGCTTGATAAGGAGTTCTTCTGCCTGCAGCAGCTGTTGTTGTTGGTTGTTGAGTGGTTTTGCTGTTGCTATTGCTGTTGTTGTAGTTGTTGGTGGGTTTGTTGCAGCAGCAGCAGAAATTTCTGTTGCAACTGTTGGCGTTGTCTTTGCTGCCAACAGCTGTGGCTCTGACTCCGGATCGCTGTTGATTTCCGACGTCGATTCCCTGCTCTCAATCGATATCGATATCGAAATCGGAATCGATTGGGGCTTCTCCTCGAGCTCTATTGGAGCTTCGATTTTCGTTGCTGTTTCGCAGATTGATGCAGATTTTTCCTCCTTTGCTGTTGCTGTTGTTGCTGTTGTTGTTGCTGTTGTTGTTTCTGTTGTTTCTGTTGTGTTGTTTTTGTTGTTGTTATCAATGTCAGATGATGCTTGTTGTTGTTCCTTTTGCTCACTTGCCGCCGTTTGCTGAGCGAGTGAGTAAATCTCATGTTTGTTCTCAAGATTACTGCAAGAATGACGAATCGAAGCGCGTTTCGTAATGATTTATATATATATTTGTAGGGTATGCGATATGTCGGTTCTTTTTTTTTTCTTTCCTTCTTTTTTTTTGGTTCATTTTTCATTTCGCGTTTGCACTCGTTTGTTACACCCACAGCACAGCAGAGAAAAAAGCTCGCGATACGGATACAGATACAGTCGTTAGATACTTTCGTATCTGGGAAATGTCTGTATGTATCTTTCAACAAAGTATCTGTACACACAGATACACACTATCACAGTCGCGTGTGGCAGCAGCTGTGCGGCTGTGGCAGCTGCCTCGCACTTGTTCTCTGGTTAGTAATTAGCAATTAGCAGACTTAGAGATTAACACTAGGTCCGCCCCCCCAACCCCCTGTAACGAGCCGAATTGAGCCCCCACCCACCCACTCTGTGGAGTATCGGAAGTGTTGCCCAGTCAAGGCCTCCCCGTGCACCTCCTTAAATCTACTGATTAACTATGTAACGACGGACATGGAGGGAGATGTCTGGTCGGCTCGGGTCTGGCCTATTAAATTTCACAACCCACATTGGACAATTTTTCGTCTGCCGATAAGCACCCGTCACCCCCACACCCCTGCCAAATCGAGAGCATGGATTTCACGCGCCAAGCGATCGCCTCTTATCACTTATCCAGACACAATCCAAAATAAATCAAAATCAGAAGCGACGCGTTCGGGGATCACTCGAGGAGCAGGCGTGTTAGATAGCCAACGCCATGCATGGAAGGTGGGTGTGTCCGATGTCTCACAAGGCAATAACACAAGAGGCTGAAGGCTGAACCCTAGCATACCCCCACCCCACCACACCCCACCCATTCGAACCGGACCCACATTGATAAGGCGCTGTTCCCCTCCGAATATCACAGAGAGAGAGAGAGGAAATGGAGGAGAGAGCACAGCAACACGACGGGCGGTCTCTCGGCCAAATTTGATTGTTTTGCAAATGTTTTTGTTGTTAGCTGTCTTTGATAAGATAGTGCTGTACGCCTTCGCGATCGGCCGACTCAGGCAGGGTGCCTCTGGCCCTGCCACTGCCCCTGCCCCCCAGCCTGAGGTGTGCATGCATGGAGCGGGTGAGTATCAAGCGTTAGACGCGTGAAGCCCCCGTGGGGCCCCCGTGAAATCCCCGTGGAATGCCCCGATCCGACAGCCGGTACTGATCGTGATAAAGGCGCCACACCACATCATCACACGATATTCACAGCTGAGCGGATGGGGGGCTGAGTGGCCGAGTGGCTGACCATTACGGAAAACGCTCGATCGATCTTATTTGGGCGTCGGCGACCTCAAGTGCTGGGACATGATGAGGCGGAATATCACCAACGACAGAACAACAAACAATGGAATATTATTTATAATTTGAGATTTCAGACACCGACCCAAACCCCCAGCCCCCAACCCCAAACGGTAGTCGGATTCGACGCTTTTTGGGGGCTCGTCTCTCTGGTGAAATACCAGAAGTCCAGAGTACCAGAGGCACGATTTAGGGGCGCCATGGGGGTGGGATTCTTTGCGACATTGAAGTGAAGTGAAGTGAAGAGTAGATAGATACACGAGATTAGAGAAAGATTAATAGAAGCCCCTCAACGAGGTGACCAGCCCACTTTGATGGGTTCCCATTGTCATTGCGGGAGTTGTTGCGTAACCCGGAAAGAATGGTGGGCAGAATCGATGGATGGAATCGATCTAGATGGATGACACACCCACCTGATACAGAGCACAATAGATACACATATGCACTATAGATACATTTAAATAATTGCTTCATCGTTTTCTTTTGTGGTCGCGGGAGATGGGGGGATCGCTTGTGCCTGTTACAACCAGTTAGAACCAGACACCGTTCCGTTCCAGGGCTGCTCCGAAAAGGCGGCTTACATCACATCATCGTAATTAGGGATCCACTCGAGCGGAGTGGAGTGGGTAGCAGAGTGGGAATGAAGTGTTTGAAAAGTGCACCAGGGGCTGATAAGTGATAACGGGACTATCGCACTATCGATCCCCAGAGCTTTTGAACTGTGGGCCCCCAGTCGCGATTCACCCTGAGCCGCGTCGAAGCTGAAGTGCGGAGTCAGCAGCGTCAGCAGCAGCAGCAGCAGCAGCGGCAGCGCTGTTCGATCGCCTGATGTATGCGCCTTCCCGCTCGCACTTTTTGCTTGGAAACAGCACAGTGCGCTCTCTCTTTCTCTGTCTCTGTCTCACACTCTGTGTGTGCAAATGCACAAATTAATTACCGAGTGCGAAGAGCGCAACTAAACGAAGTTTAAGTACAGGTAAAAGGGAGAGCGAGGAGGAGTGGAATGACAGTAAAACATTTAAGAGCACATTAGTAATACATCGGCACTGCAAATAGATCTTTAAAATAAGAGGAGTGCAGTGCTAAGAGGGGAGAGGATGCAGGTGAGAGAGGGAGCTACATATGTAAATGAAAGCAACAATTTCTTATTGTGTAACAAATTGCGTCGAAGGCAGAGGCAAAAAAGAACAGAGAGAAGAGCATAGCAGAGCAGCAACAGAGATACAGAAGCAGCGCCCATAAAGAGAGAAAGAGAGAGAGAGAGAGCGAGGAACAAAACAAGCAAGCAGACGACAACAAACATAGAAAGAGACAGAGAGACATAAGCAGAAAAGAGGCTGTGGCTGTGGCTGTGTATTCTGTTGCTCTTTCCTCCTCTTCCGCTGATTTCAATTGCAGAGCAATAACGTGTACACGGCTATAGTGGATCCCCTGCTCCCCCACCCTTCCCCTCCTTTCGACGCATGGACCAACGCAGCGTAAATAGCAGTAATTGCTCTCTGTATTCTGTCAGAAGAGTGTGGTGTGTCCCTGTCCATGTGTGAATGTGTGTGTAGTAAATTGAATGAACGAAAAAAGCCAGTAGCGTATGGCGTACGGCGGATAGCAGTAGCCGTAGGGGAGGGAGAAGGGTGGCCAGGCACAATGGACCCTGAATTAAGCAGATCAAAAGAGCGTACAACTGACAGAAATTGAGGAGAATATGTTTACTCGGGGAGTTGTGTAATCAATTGGTTTGCCCCCTCGAGCGAGCGAGCGAGCGGGGAGGGAGATGCACAACAAACACTGACACGGAACAAACACTGGACACTGGACACGGGGAAAGGGGAAAGGGGGCCAGGCTAGACAGACCTCTCCACAGTTGCACTCGCAATTTAACGCACACTTTAGCTTTAATTAATTTCTATATTTCTATATTCTGGCATAAACAAATGCAGAGTGCCAGCGCTCGCTCAGCAATTTTATGTAATGCAAATTTGCAAATGCAATGCTCTCCCACCCCGTTTCTCCCCGTCACATTACGATCCGAAGAAGAACGAGCAAAATACACAGAACGGCCTGTTGGGCTGTGGAGCGAAGAGTGTGATTGAGAGTGGGAGAGTGAGGCCTACCAGGCGGAGAGAGCATTTTTGGACAACGGCAGAGCAGCTGCAGCGGCAGCGAATGCACGCAGAATGCAATTGCAATTGCAGGTTAGGACCGAGTGTTGTGTAAAACTTTCGTCTCTTCTTCCTTTCTCCCCACTTTCGTTGGATTAACTTTTAAATCGCGCATTAACATCATTCTGAAGCGGCTTTTAGACCGGGGGTAACAAACGTTTGCATACACATTTTCAATATGAACTTGAACGTGGATCTGGATCTGGACATGGACCGACCGGACCAGGGCAGATCGCTGCTGATTTTGATAATCTACTCCGCACACACACACACACACACACAGAGACACACATAATAGCAGGCTGATTAAAATAGGAATTATATATACTTTAAGTTATATATTATCTGCACGAGTGTGTTTGTGTGTGTGTGTGTGTCATTCCACGCATAATAAAGTTTATTTTTGTCAATTTTATTTTTTTGTTTTTCTCTATGGCAATTTGTTTAATTTTTGTTTTTTGGTTTTAGATTTTGTTTTATTCCACGATTTTCACAGCACAAAATACAAAAATTGGAACGCTTTCGCTCTTGAGATTTTATGTAATTTATTTAACTTTTAACTTTTTCGCCAGTTGCAATTTCCCATTAGATCTTTACCTTTGATCGAAACTCTCTCTCTCTCTCTCTCTCTTAATTTCCGTTAATTAACTTTGCATTTCTTCCGTTTCATTTACTATTTTTAATATTTACAGTTATTCTCGAATGCTTATTGCGTTTTTATTGACTTTTTTTTTTTGCACAGGTCGAGTATAAGTATAAGGGGGAGGGACTCGCGCTTCGATTTCGTTTTCGATCTGATCCCGTTCCGATCCGATGCGATCCGTTCCGATTCAACCGATTCGGACAGTAGCTGGCGAAGTAAAAAACACAAACGTCAATCGCCGATTGTTTTTAAGCACGACACGGCGGCTGGCGACACGGCAGCCCGGAGTGAGTGGAGGGGGAGATAGAGCAGAGAGCAGCAGCAGAGTTTAGTTAATAGTTTTTAGCACACACCACACTCAGCGCGCACACACACACAGTTCAGTTCAGTTCAGTTCCGTGGCAGCGTCCAGGTTCTGCTCTGCTCGAGAGTGTTTGTGTTGTTGGGGAGAAGTGCACGAAAAGTGTTTGCTCGGTGCTGTGCTGTGCTGGCGCTGCGGAGCGCTGCTTTAGCTTTTGCTTTCGAAGACCAGAGAAGAATGAGTGGAAATAATTTGTATTTAAGTTTTTAAGAGAGAATGCCGTGCTGCTGTCGCCGTCGCCGTCGTTGTTGAGGTCTTGAGTGGCACGTTTAGAGAGCGCTGCCGCTTATTCTCGACTACGCAGCCGACGCTTGGTATAACATGCTGCTGGAATACCTTAACATGGGCAGAATCGCCTAGATAACAGGGTGGACGAAAGTTTAACAACAGTGTCGAAGGAAATTGTGGGGGGCTATTGAGTGAAACGCCGCTGCCAGCCCCAAAGCGTCGCGGGAGAGCGCCAGCAAAGAGAGCGTAGCGCAGGAGAGCAGCGCCGGCGCACTCTCTTTGAGTGCCTCTGTAGCCCTTGACTCATCTCATCGCTCGAGTGCGATGGCGTTTGCTATCTCTCAGAACGTTTGCTATTTATTATTGTTTTTATGCCAAACAAATGTGTGCTACGCTCCGCTCTGCTTTTTCTCCATCAGCTGGCTCTTCCTCTCTGTGCTGTCTCTCTTTGGCAGCCGGAAGAGGCCACTAAAACTCGATTGTGAGTGCGAGGGTGAGTGAGTTTGAAAGCAGCAGCGATTAGGTATATAGGCCTCTAATCTGGCAAACGGTAAACGTTGAACCCTGCAGGCCCACCAGCTGATAGCCCGATAACGGGAATGGAGCGGCGTGCACTGCTTGCCGCTGCTGTTCAGAGGAGATGCCACCACAGAGGCGCCTGAGAGTATGCCATCGGAGTGGAATTCCCCATAAAAAGAGGCATGGCCAAGGAAATCTATTCCCATTTCCCGTTTCGATAGGGGGGTGGGGGTGCGGCGGTCTGGTCTGGTCTATATTTCAAATTTCACAAATACTCGTATATGAGAGCTGCCAGTGGGACGACATTTGCTAATTTCGTCATAAAACTAAAGCCATTGCGTGATGGGCATAAAAAAGGTCCACACAATCAAGGACGCAATAGGCTGGCAGGACGAACGAGGAGGGAAAAAGAGAGAGGGAGAGGGAGGGCGAGAGTGAGAGAATAGATACAAGGCTCGACGACACGAGAGCGCTTTTTACGCTTCGCCTTGGAAACGAAATAAAACTGTGTTTGTGTATAGGTGCGTGTGTACGTGTGTGTGTGTGTGTATCTTTCAACTGCAACAAAATTTACACAACTTTCTGATGAAATCTCGTGAGCCTCATCGTTAAATGCTTCGTCATGAGCAGGAGGAACAACGCCACCCCACCCCACCACCACTCAAAAATGTCAGAATCTTCCAGAGATACATGCCACAAGCCATCTCAAACAAAGGTGGAAAAACACGACAAACAGCCAACAGAATAGAATGGAAATAAATTCCAAATCTTTATGCAGTTTCTGGCTTTCGTGTCGACAGAAATAAATTCGAATTATATTCGGGGGAGGGGCGGGGCGAAGAAAATTAACAATAAATAAACGGAGGCAGGGTGTCCAAAATGCCTGAAAATTCTGCTCGAGAGAATAGAATGCAAAAATTCAAACCGAAGCGAAAAGAACAGAAAAAAAAAACAGTATCTGCTCGTATCTGTGGAGATTTTTCCCGAAAATTTCGAAAATTGTGATAAAAGTAATCCCCAGAAATGCTCGAAATAGATACAAAAACGAAACTGAAATTCTCAATCGATCCATTAGCGGCTCTTTAATGATTCCGCAATAATATCCGAAGAATCGAATATTATTTATTTTGCTTTTCCCGACGACGAACATCACCGCAGTCCAGTTATTGCCTCTTTCTGTCATCGCCTGGCCTGCCATTTTCCCTGTCCCAGAGCCCGAAAAACATTCGCGGAAAATGTGAAAATAAACAAAAAGTGTGCCAAAGGCAAACAAAAGAAGAAAAAAAAGCCAACGAAAACCAGAAGACATCTTTTTCGCTGGAAGCAATTTTCACCCCTTTTCCAATGGTTGCTATTTCTGGCTACTGCCACGGGGAGCGGGGAGTGGAGTGGTAGAGTGCCTGACGTTGACGCAGAAGCTGAAATTCTGCTGCAATTCTCTGGCTCTCTGGACAAGCAAGACACAAATCAACTGTCGGACTTCAATCACATTAAAATGCACGCTCCAGAGCCACGAAAGGGAAGGGTGAAGGGAGACCCAAGACCCAAGAATATTTAGTATATGACCCAAATAAATCAGGCTGATGATTGCAGGGCGTACAGATAAACCGGTCCCGTGCATTCCGAGACTGAGGTTGGGGTTACGAGTACAAGTACGGTTACGGGTATTATGTGCAATTTCAATTATCAGCGGCGTCTCCCCTTCTACCCCTCGCAAAAGATCGCAAAGTGCCGTATCATGCTCAATCGTCACCAGACAAGCCCCCCAAATCGCTTGTGTGCGTTTCTAAACGGTAGCAGAATACCCACCCACCCGTCCTATGCGCCCCCACTCCATTCCCAAGAATGACTCAAGACGGTGACACAGGGATATTGATGGAGGGAACGGTGGAATGAAAATTTCTTCCTTATCGGAGAGGGAACTAAAGTTCAAATTACTATAAATATCACTCGCGCTCTCTCTCTCTCTCTCTTTCTGCACTCTGCACTTGCTCTCTTTGAGTGGAATGTTCCAGTTTTCTCTCGCTCTCGCTCTTGGCAGACACTCGCTTGCAGATCGGACAGATCTGTCTAGAGATCTGCCCACATCCAAATCCAAATCCATAGCCATATCGAGAGTGCAAGTCGGATGGAATGAGTAAATCATTTGCGCAGTTACAAATCGGGGCAAATATCTACTGGCCCCTCCCCTCCCTTGCTGTACTGTCCGCCATGTAAGGCATTTACTTGAGGCTGGAGAATTATTTCATAAGTTCCGCTGCCATTACAGACGCCGCCGTTGACACGTAATTCTCCAAACAATTTGCGAAATATGCTCAATAGTATTCGCATGAAATCGAAAGGGGCAACAGAGCAGCCCCAGACCCAGGCCGAGACTCGGACCAGACCCACTCACGGCGTCGCGTCATCTAACAGATATACAAAAATACACAAAAAACAACAACAAACACAGTGTAGAGGTGGGGCTACAGACAGGTGCAAACGCATTTGGAATTCCGCCGAAAACCCAGTTAACTCTGTCTGGTGTGGTGTGGTGTTACGTGCCAGTAGCAGCATAAACTACTCCAGCCGCCGCTAAAGAGAGAGCGCAATTAAGAGAGCACGAGAGAGGGAGTGAGAGCGACTCGAAGAGTTGAGCAGCTTTACGATCGCGTGAGGAATGGAGTGGAATGGACTGACAATGGGGTGGGGTGGGAGCGAACAGACCTGAATGTGTGCTTTTATTTGCACATAAATATCTGTACATCCATGTGTGTGTGTGTGTGTGAGTGTGAGTGCCGGCCGGCATCTGGTGGAACTGGTTTCCATGGGACCAGGCGGCGTCGAGCACTTTGCAAAAAATAAAACACGAAAATGAATAAAAATCAGCAAAATACAAGAAGCAAAGAAAAGAGCACAGATTTGGCAATGCACAAGCAATGGAACATATGATAAGGCACACACACATACGGTAGAGAGAGAGGGTGGGGGGAGAGTGGGGAAGAGAGAGAGAGAGAGGCAGGCAGACGGCTGAAATCAAATCAAGTTTTTTGTTTCTTTTTGCAAGCGACAGGCAAAAAGCCACAAAAAAAAACAGGGAGAGAAAGAAAGAAAGAAAGAAAGAAAGAGAAAAACAACAAAAATGGGGAGAATGACAAGGCACTCAAAGGGTGGAAGGGAGAGCGGGGAGGGAGGCAGATGATGACGATACAAACGATAGATAAACGATGTGATAAGTGATCAATCAGCGGAATATGTGGCTCAAAGTGCTTTTCGGGCCAAACAGGTGTCTGTCTGTCCCCAGCAGTAAACGCAGGCAAAGGGGTTTCCCCTATCCACTCATCTGTGAATCTCCTATTTATCGCAACATCGATACTCATCGATAAGTTATCAAACAAAAAAAACTAACGCCAATCGATCGGAAAGGGTGGAGGGTTAGGTTAATGCGGATTAGGATAATCGCCGTTGTACCAAAGGCCAAATCTTTGTTCAAACAATATTGATTTATCCTTTGTGATAATCTCAGGGTTTTCTTCAGTGACAGCAACAGAAGGACGCCGAAGCATTCGCCCAACATGCCACTCAAGTGTTGACAACTCTCGGTGGGGCAGCCCAAGTGGTGCGTTGGGAGGGGGTGGGAGGTAGTAGGCTATCGTTTACCCTGCCTGGCTATTATATATCACTTTTTGTGTGTGCCCTGAGCCAACAGGGCCGACAGGACGGCATCGTGGGCCTCCTGCAGCCAGCTCCCTCTGCAAATGTATCTGTGGCTGTTTTTGTAGCTGTAAAAGTATCTGTTACCTCTGACTTGTATCTGTATCTGTGTCTCTCTCTGTCTCTGTGTGCGTTTCGAGTGTTTATCTAAATGCCGAGCAATAAAGCCAACAAAAGGTACAAAGGCAAGCCACAAAAAACAAAATGGGAGGAGAGCGAGCAACGAATGAGTTATAACAGAGCTACAGATACAGATACAAGCGAGTGTAAGTATCTGTATCCGATTGAATGGCTGAGATGAGTGTTTGTGAGCACAGTAAAAGTGGCAAAAACTAACAATTATCGTTAAACATTTGCCAGCCCCAAACAGAATCCGCAACACTACCAAAAAAAGGGATAGAAGATTGATATGGTCGGTCGTCACACATTCATACGGATTGGCAGATGTCTGTCCATCTTTCCATATGTCCATATGTCCATATGTCCATCTGTCCATATGTCCATCTCTCCATCTGTCTGCCTGTCTGGTGCGGCTGCTGCTGATGATAATATCATCTAATAATTGCTTATAAAAACAAATTTTAAAGCTTTTTCCGTTCCGATTGTTTGTCATGTGCTCTCGCTTTTCATTCTATGTTTTTTTTTGTTTTGTTGTTGCTTTAATTCCAACAAATTAGTGACATAATGAAACGCTTAATTAAAATAACAAGCAACATTCGGGACAGCTGACACGCAACAGAAACAAAAACAGCAACAACAACAATAATAATAATCATACAATAAATTAAAATAGCATTTATTCTAAACAATTTTCGGCAGGGGAATGATTGATGGCCAATACCCGCAATGTGCCACAATTGAATGGAGGAAATTGTGTCCATCAGGGGAGGAGCCCCCCCCCCCCCCCACACCGAAAGAAAAGAGTCATCAAAGGAAAGCCATTCCAGTCATTCGTTCGTTCGTTCGTTTATTCATTCTGTTAGTTAGCCATATAGTCAGCCAGGTCGTGGCCCAGTCCATTGATTGTTCCCCTGCCTGTGCTGCGACCCGCGAATTAATATTAAATTTGTGTTATGTGCTGTCCAAACAATGTCTGGGCCACGAAAAGAAGTCCACGAATAATGGCCACCCGACACGCAATGGCCAAAAGCAATGCCCAGCCGGAATCGGAGTGGAGTCCGAGTCCCAATGTGGGAGTGGGAGTGGGTGTGGGAGTGGTGCCGCCTCGGATCGAAACTACAATAAAACTTTGAACCGCTGCCGGCAGGAACTGCCTCACGCCACTCTTTTTCCTTGCTCTGATTTATGCCCCACATTTCAGAGGGGAGGGGGGTGCAGCAAGTATAAATCTAGTTTGGGGCCCGGAAAATTAATAAACTTTCTCGCAAATTGATAAGAAGATGAAAATTCTGTTTTGCAGCATCCAAAAAAAGGGACAAAGGGTCGGACACAAAAAAAAAAAATAAAACAGGAAGAAAAAGCAAATAAAAAAAAGGGAATCGAATGGGGCAGAGCAGGACCCTCGTCCTCCTGCAGGATGTGGCAACCGAGGCGTGGCATCCATCAAAAGTCACTCAAGAACATGTGTATCGTGTCGAGACAATGAGTGGGGGGGGGTCGGCCTACACACTCTCTCTCTCTCTATTTCTCTCTGTCCTCGTAGCTCGCCCCCGCACTGCGAGTGGAATCAGCCCACGTGCTTCTCTGCCACTCTGCCCCATTCGTCGTGGCAGTTTCTAGTTCTGTCTGCATGTGACCAAAATTCTGTTCTTTTTTTCATGCCACGCGCTGCCCGCGCTTCCATGTGTGGGAGGGGAGGGACACTCGCTCGCTCGCTCGAGAAAATCCAAATGAAACTGAAAATGGGTTTCCACATCGACATCAGGCCAGAGACTGCCATGAAAATGAAAACTCATGTGACTCGCGACGATCAGCAGCCGCAGGCGAGGCGCGAAGAGCGAGAGTAGTCGCCCAGGGGATACCCAGTACAAAGGAGGGAAGAGAGAGTGGCCTGTCTGTGGCGTTGAGCATACCCCATTAAAGGGTACCACTCGGCTCGGCTCTTCTGTTCTCTGTGTAAAAAAATTTTATTGAGAACGGAAGAAAATGGAAGGGAAGGGGTTTCGGTGACAAATACAAACAGAAGGCGAGAGATTATTAAAATAATATTAGATTTAAAGCGAAAGCGTGGGTGTCCAGTCCCCTCCCCTCTGACACTCTCCCTCTCTGCGGCTACGGCAGGTCACATGTTGCAAGTGGCAGAAGCGAATAAATAAAAGAATTAATGGAACGAAAAAGTCCAAAGATTTATGCGGTTTGTCGCCGCCTGATGCCCAGAAGCACCGAAAAATTATCATTAATAAAAATAGCTTGATAGCCCGGAATTTCTTTATTTTCACGCTCTGTCGCGGCTGCTCTTTCGATGATCGTCTCACTCTCTCTCGCTCTCTCTCTGTAAGAGATCTTCGGCGTGCCTTGGCACTGCTCCAGCTCACGTAGGCAGGCAGCAAAGCAGTGCAAAAGAGAAGAGAGCCAACTCCTGCCAAGCTTTCATTTACCTTGGAGGCCAGCCTACTACTCCCTCTCATGCGACACTCTCTTTCTCCGCTCTCTCTTCTTACTTGTTTACTGACAATAAATGTCTTCGATTTCCATTTCTCATTCATTCCCCCACCATTCCATCTCTCTCTCTCGCTGTCCTTCCTGTTTATATTGCTTATTGTCTCCGACGGCGGCTTGTGTCAACTTCTGTAAGCGGAGCGAGGAATACGAAGAGTTCTTTAGTTTTATGCGTAGTTGGCGTGTTTCTCTGCTCTTCCTTTTTCTCTCCTTCTCCTTATTCTTCTTCTATGTAGTTTACTCCCCCTCCCCTTCAGTTGGCCCTTTTGTGGGGCCGACGGTTTGACGCCCTCGAAATGCCAGAAGAAAAAAAAAACATTTCCATTTTGATAGCTTGGTTCTTGGTCTCTGTCTGTCTATCCTTTTCCTCTCCCCCCCATTCCCCTCTTGCGTAATTTGCAATTACGATGGAAACTTTCAGCACCCTCCCCCCTCCTTCAGCCATTGTATGTCTGTTGTTTGCGCCTCAAATTATGCAATGCCAAATGTTTGTGCGCGATAAGAAAGAATCTTGGCTTCCTCTCTCCATCACTGTCACTCCTGGAATGGTATGGATGATGAGAGAGGATGGATGATGAAAAGGAAGGAAGTAGTACGAAACAGAAAAACAAAAGGAAGCAAAGCAAAGGAAGGCCTCACAATCTCAAGAGAGTACTCGTACCTTTCCGTTATCGCCACTGCCTTGAGCGTGGCGGAGGAGGAGAGGGGCAGATAACTGCAACCGCTCTCTAACTCCATAATAACGGTACACGTGTCAGCTCTCCTTCCACCTTCCATCTACTACTACTCGGCTCCATCCGCTCAGCTGTTTCTGGTGCAAGCAAGAACTTGTTACCCACGCCCCTGAGGGGAGGGGGTGTCCCAGGCAGAGCCAGCCCAGGGATTCCACTCAATTTCGGCCTACTGTTAGGCTCATTGTACGGAAGAGAGCGCTGCTCTCGCTTCGCTCTCTCTCCCGTGTATTTATCATTCGATTTCTCTTGAGCATGCGGCCTAGGCAGGACCTTGAACTCGAAATTTTTTTTCCTGCTTCGCTCTGCTGCTGCTTTCACTTTCCTTTTCGTTATGTAATCCTCTGAGACAGAGAGAGAGCGCGAGAGAACATTTAGGCTCGTGCAATGGCATGGAAAATCGAGCACAACTTTCACTTTCAGCAGTCAACGACACGACACACAGAGAGCGAGAGAGTGGGCGAGAGAGTGTGTGTCAGAGTGTGAGAGCGAAAAGAGGCAGGGAGAACGTTTATGGGATACAGAAAAAAAAGCAAAAGGCAAACAGAAATGCGACGCAAAATATTTGCAAGAACAACAAACCATATGACGATGTCTCCCCCCTCTCCGTTCGCCCCGCCGTTCCTGTCTTTGTTTTTGTTGCTGTTAAATCGAAGTGCCATATAAAAAAAAGCTCAGCGAACAAACAAATAAATTTTGTAATAGGCCTTGTAGTAGAGGGAGGGGGAACACAAAAGAGAGAGGGAGAGAGAGAGACAGAGAGGGGGAGGTGCGAGGGGCGGAGGTGAAATTGATTTGCCTTTTTCTCAGGTTTTTATTGTCCTCCATGAGAATTGTCAGGACCAGCCCCAAAAAGTATGCTTCCGTAATTGTCACATCATAAGAGAGTGGGAGAGGGACAGGGAAAAGGCAGAGGAAGAGGAAGAGGCAGTGGACCCCCGCTCCCCTCTAGCCCACTGTTTGTTGACTAAATTCCACGCGGCACGTGTATTTATAGCCCCTAAAGGGGGAGAGAGCTGGAAAGAGCCGGAGAGAGGATAAAGAGAGAGAGAGAGAGAGAGCGAACGAGGAAAAATTGCCTAAAAATATGCCTCGAAAATGGGGGAAAATCGTAATTGAGGTAAAGGAGGGGAGAGCAAAGCAAAGAATGAAATCTATTCTCCCTCCTCTCCCTTACGAACGGTGAATTGAGTGGTTAGAGGGAGGTTGGGGGTGGCTGGTGGCCACATGAATAATGCTTATGGTTATGGCCTTCCCTTGCTCCTGCCTCCTGCGCCGATACCCCCTAGGTAACGTAACTTTAAAATTATGAAAGGAAAAACACACAAAATACATTTCCACAGCCAAATTACGCAATTCAACGCTGGCCGGTGCACGAGAAGCAGGTGGAAACGAAAATAAACAGGTAAACACACGCACACACGCACACATCCCCCCGGAAGTACAAAAGAGACACGCGCTCATCGACTTCCTCCTGGGGGGGGCAGGACTCCACTCCACTCCTCTCCTCTCCCATTCGCATTTCTCCTTTAAGTGTCAATTACATTGACGTTTATTCAAATATGCATCGCACGCGGCTCCGCCAGCAAGGACACTCGACCCTGAAGAAGTGACGCAGGAGTGGAAGGGGTAGCCCCATTCTTATGCTTATATAAAAGCCAACTCAAAGGCCTCCTCCCACACCCACTCCCGCTCCTCCTCCACCTCGTGTGCGTGGCTCTGGCAGCACTTTCCCCGCAGTTTGCGTGTGAAAAAGTCTTCAAGTTTCTTTAGCATTTTGTGATTTTCGGGCGGATTTATCGTGCGGATTTATTGTGCGTATCACACACAGGGCCTTGCCTTTGCCATGGCTTGGCATTTGCCGCAGATATATGTTAATATGGTAATCCCCCCAGCCAGGAGGGAGCACTCCATCAACCTTTAAAGCCACGCATCTAAAGAGGCTTCCAATCAAATTATGAACTGTGCAGGATAAAGGATAAGGGAGAAAGTAGAAGGGAGAGAGAAGCCAATGCATCTCGCTTCCGATATCCATTTTACAACGTTTACGTTCCGCTTGTTCTGCAGGCCACCGAAAAAAGCCAACACGCAAATTTTATGTCCACCATAAAAAGGTTTTCATATGCAATAACCAGAAAAACCAGAATGCCAGAGACGGAACGGAACGGAGCGGGGAGAGAGAGCGGTGCTCCCAGTGTGTCCTGTGTGTCCTATCAGCAGCGGCAGCAAGCCAATCAAAATGCAATTTCCACTCATGCACACACACACAGGACATCATTTAACGACACACATGTGCAGGAGGAGCTGGGTCGCTGCTCGCCAGGATCCTAGGTATACAAATAAAACTCGTATATATATGCAAACAAGTTGATTTAGCCAGCCCTCAGCTGTGACTATGAATTTGTCATCAGAGATGAAAATATTTATACAAATAATAGCTATACAAAGAGACACGCGGCACAGGTTGCGTATACGCAATGTTGATTCAGTAGAAGGGCCAAAAGAGAGAGAGGGAGGTAGTGGAGGAAAGCGACTTCATCAAAACAGAAACAGAATCAGCTGCGATGACAATCTGGGGTCCCCAACAATCGCTGCCTCAAGGAGTAACATCCCCAGCAGTCTGCTCCTGCTTCCCTCTTTTGTGGCAAATTAAATTCCTCAACAATGAAAGGCAGGAAGGAGGCTACAAGAGAGCAAGAGAGGGTTCTCCTCTGCCCTCTCGCTCTCCTTTTCCCCACCCAAAAAACTTTTAATGGCTCGCTTACACGTGTGTAAAATGTTGTTTCTTCGGAAAAGGCCTTTTGCGCATCGCCTCGCATCCCCCGGAGTTAAGGGATTCCGGTTAAAGTGTTGCCGCATTCACAGTTAATTATCCTGACGTCAGAGCGGCCGAATGGCCCAGCCGGAAGTTGGCAAACATTTCCGCTCTCCAAGGAGCCTCAACATCGGCATCGGCAATTGGATTTGAAGCATTCGGACATTAGCATAATAAATTGGGGCCCGGCCAGGCCAGCCTGTTGTTTGGTTGTTTATCGGAGGAATCGAGTGAATAACTTCATCGCTTAGCCGCATTAATAAGGCGGCTTTAATAACGATTCCGATCCGAATAACAAGGATTCAGAGGCGGATTCAGAGGCGGTTTCAGACGCGGAAGGAGTATACCGAGAACTGATGCTGGTCCTGGTCCTGGTGCTCACTACGTGACCAGATAACTAAGGCTTATCGATGATGGAAGGACTAGGCATTTTGCTGGCCTTCCTCCTGCTAACAGCCTTTAGGTAATTGTGTGGCCATAAATCTCGTGGCACATCTCACGGCGGCACGGAACCCAATTTAACGCCTGTCCGGGTGGGGGGGTGGTGGCATCATATTAAAGAGACATCGAACGGAACAGGCATACAGACGGGGAAGTACAGGAAGCAGGACGTGAGTGGCAGGTGTGTATTGGGTGGAAAATCGATTCCAAGGCAATTAAGGTCAGGTCAGACCAGGCCAGGGGGAGGAACTACCTCAACTTTTTCAATTAGGTGACCGGCCAGCCGCCAGGTGACAGAAGTTATCGCTGGGAAGAAATCAAAGAATCAAAATTATGTCCACGCAACGGAAACGGGGAAAACTTTCAACGGACGATGGCCACAGGCACTAACCCCATCAATAATCTCCGATTAGAGGTAGAGAACATGTGCATATGAAATATTTACGATGCGGTCTGTAAATGGAATTCTTTGGGAAAAGGTCGCATGCATAATGGAATCGGGAATGAGGAATGGACGAATGGACGGCTGGCAGGATGGGGAGCGCTTTAATTTCAGGATTTCCAGTACATTTTATGGCAGGCAATCATAAAGGAGGACATTTTATTGCCTGAAAGTAGACTCTCTCTCCCCTCTCTTTCTCTTTCTCTCTCTCTGCTTTGGGATGCCTCCCTTGTTTTGGGCTTAATTTATTGTTTTAATTTTTAGTCTCCCAGCCACAAAATGGCGTCCTAAGCCTGCTGTCGATGTCGGCTCGAGGGCTCGAGGGGTTGGTTGGGGAAATCTGTGTGGGGAAAGTGTTAAGAACTCGTGTAAATTCCATTAGGGCTAAAAAGTTTGCGTTGCCGAAGGAGCCTGTCAAGTACGATAAATCAAGGACAGCGCCAGCATACAAAGGACATCCAGGGGATGCGGGAGCGGGCTACATTTGATAATTAAAAGCAACGCGTCCCAGGCATGGATGGAAATTATGCAAGACGAGCCCATGAAAATGCAAATTTGCCTGGAAAAAAAACATCCGCCAATAAATGTTAATTGGATAGCCCTGGATTTTCCCTCGTTTCCTTCGGGATTTGCATATCTTTGCAAAATCGTGGGCAAAATAATAGATATAGATGCGGCCAAGAAATTGGGGGGAATCTATAAATATGCATCGACAATTACGCATTGGACCGGCGCATCGGGGACTGCACGGCTGCGGCTCCCACAAGCAAAAGCGACCTTGAGGCGGCTGCCAAACCGAGGGACGAGCAGCGGCTGATCGCTCTCCCTCTCGCTCTCTAGTGCCCGCTCCCTTCGATGGATTAACGCCATTATCTTAACTGGTGCGCCTGTCCGTGCAGAACAGTTATCAGCGAACCGTAAATCGGACAAAGTCCAACATCACACTTCACCGTGAGGACAGAGAAGAGTGAGAGAGAGACGGAGCGTGCCAAAATAAAAGTAAACAAAATTCAAAGAGAATATTTCTAGCTGGCAATGTGACAAACACAACACTCGCTCTCTCCCACTCCCACTCTCTCTTTCTCTCTCTGACTTTCTGTGTGCTTGTGTAATGTTGCAATTATAAAAGCAAATGCGCACGAAAATTAAAAGAGGAGAACAAGAGAAGTAGTCGACTAGTAGTTACCCAAACACAAAGAACTGGGTAGCAGAAGATCAGACTAAATGCTTTCGTAGGCTGTTCTCTCAGTGCAACTGGTCCGGAACACAAATGGTACCCAAAAGCATTGAGAAGCGCACAGCTGAACATCAAATGCACTCTCTCACTCCCTCGTAGCTGCAGGCAAACAAACGGCTGCTCGGCATGCAAAGACTCGACCTGGGACTACCTTAAGTCAAAGAAGCGCACATCTAGAGATCAAAACAAGATAAGAGCGCACCCACTCCACACCTCACTAGCACTGCGAGAGAGTTAGCAAAACGAACGCAAAGTTTTGCGCTCTCTTGTTCTCTTTGCTTCTGCTTTGGCTCCTGCAAGCAGTGCGTAGTCAACGATTACACAATCGATTCCCGAGACGTCGTTCTATCAATAATTGAATCATTGAATCATTGCTTGATTGGCGCAGTTAAAAGAACAATATATTCAGCAAGAGAAGAAGAGGCAATGGGGGAGAGCTAATCACATGTTGTATCTGAATTAAAAGCAAACTGTCAGCATTCATTTGCACCGCTCGACTGCATCCATTCAACACATACATATGTATGTTTGTATATCAATGGATAGAGGGGGGAGTGCGGCGGGGGTGTTTGTTGGGGGACTGCTTGCTAATCAGGGGGGGGCGTGTCATTACCCGAAAAGACATTTGCCAAAGTGAAAGTGATGATGATTGCGCTGATGCCGATGATGATGTATTCGAATTAATGAAACCATATAAAAAATGTACCCAAAAACCGGGGCACGAGGCTCTAACGACAGACAGTGTGGGGGTGCAATTAAAAACGAATTTTCATTCAAGCTCCAACCCAAAAAAAAAGAACAATACGGCTATACCCGTATACCTCACCCATCCCCCCCGTTTGCCGCGCTTCTGGGCTTCCGCGAGCAGTGAAGCGACAGAAAAGAGGAAACAAATGAAACAATGCACAAATATTTGCTCATACACGCTTAAATTAAGTAAATACAAATTTATTTGAGGTACTTACCCGTAAACCTGAAGGAAAGAAAGAAAAGGAGGAGGAATGTTGTTCTAGGGGGCTGCTGCTGCTGCTGGCACGACATCCAACAATTGGGGGAGGGGGAAAGGTGCTTCCCGAGTGTCTGCTGAGGTCATTAGAGAGCTGTAGCTGCTGCTCTGCCAGAGTTGTCATTGTTAATTTGTTATTCATTGTTGACCCCCGCACGTGGACACACGCAACGGCCATAAAAATAGCAGAATTCAAATAACAAATAAAATATCGAATTGCCGAAATTGAAATGGAAATCGAAATAAAACGCTAAAAGGAAAGTGCACGAAGCGGAATTGTGCTTGAAATATGAAAATTGATGGAAACGTTTCTCCCTGGAGTGGGCATGGATTCTAATCGAATGGAAAATGTGGGCCACATTTGCGGCTGTGTCTGTGGCTGTCAAAGCGACAGGACAGACAGACAGTCATTGACGGATTAGAAAACCAAATCAATTCCGCAGACTGCCTGCAGACGAGAGCGATTCTCCGCTCCACTGAGCACTCGCTTTTGTGCAAATTTCCAGCACACGCACATGCCCCCACCTCTCGACAGCAGCAGGCTCCCCCCACCCCCTCCCTTTGCTTACAGTGGAAAATACATTTCAAGGAGGAGGAGGAAATTAAATTCGGTCGATTAATAATGAAAAAGTGGAGGAGTATTTCGTTTGCAGCTTAATTAAAAGATAAAAAGTACCCCCCACCCCACAGCCCACAGCCCACGCCCCAAAAATGTGATGAGCAAATATCCGGCATTGTTCCTCCCAATCCCCAATCCCCGATCCCAAACCCAATCCCAAACCCCTAGTGGCTCAATTCGGACCCAATTGAAGATTCTATAGTTAGTACGGAGATCTGTAGAATGACTTGAAGGACTCACCTTATGACGTAGTTCACGCAGACGACGCTCTGGGGCTTCTGCTTGTCATAGACGATTGTGGCCTGGCTGACGATCCAGCAGTAGCCGCCGCTTTTGCCCAGAAAGCGGTACCGACAGGTCTCCCCCTGTCCCTTGCTCAGCACTGCAAAGAGAGAGAGAGAGAGAGAGAGAACGAATAACAATTAAAGTATTATTATAAGCAAATGTCAAGCTCAAGTTCTAGATCTACTTTGGGGTTCCGCTCTTGGCAGATAAATCAAATTACAGCCACAGCGAAAACAATAAACAATAAACAGAAATCTTCTGCGGTCTACCGCTCCCTCATTAAAATGTGTCATAATCGTGCGGTGTGAACCAGATATAACCTAAAGTTTATACAATTTGGAGAGCACTCTTTCCGCCCTCCCCTCCCTCCCGATAGGAAGTTTCCCCCCACCCCCTGGCTGCTTGGTTGGTTGGCAAATTGTCAAGTCTCAAATTACGGCGCCAAAAGCGCTCGAGCATAAAAATTAAATAATAGCAACTCGCACGATGGCAGGAACGGGACGACAGGGCTGGAGGGATTTAGGCATTTGATTGAGCCTTTGAATATGTCCGTATGTGTGTGGGTGTGTGTGTGGGGACAAGACATCAACGAGGAAAACGTTGCCAAGTAATTTGGCTCAACGAGGACGCCACATAAACTCGATTTTAATTAAAAGGAACCAACCTCCGCCCCCCCACATCCAAAAACACACCAGAAATAAAAACCCAGCAGAAATGCACACGTGCCTCGACACTAAAATACCCTAAATCGTTGAATAGCCTAAAAGTATGCACGAAAAACTCTCTCACTGTGAGAGAGAAACGAGGTGTTTGCTATGAGCTCTTTAGTCCTCGAAAAAGGACTTTCTTCTATCGATGCATTTTTGAGTGGCTATATATTCGGTATTATTCCAGTGTGGCCGTACATTTATGGATTACTCTACACTACTCGACAAAATTGATAATTTTTTTTCGCTGTGGCCAAAAGTGACTTTTTCTGAGAGATTCGGGGATTACAAATTGTTTAAGCAATTATGTCTTTTTTTAGGAACAGTTTTTTAAAAGAATTTTTTTAATCTGGTATTTTTTTCATGTTTTTTTTCAGAGGTAGTGCTTCTGTTTCCCACATTACTTATGTAACATACATATAATTGTATTGAGCTTTGCAGTTCTGATAAGCTGATAAATGCAGCTATAAGTCGTACCAAAACACTTTGTAGCTGCAGCCTACCGTCTGGAAGTAATTAAGCTTTCAAATTTGATCATTTTTTGCGGTATTTTTTCGGAAATTTTAACTTTTTAAACTGGGGAAAAGTCGAAAAAAAATATTTCTTGGCTTGTATTTTTGGTTTACGATAGGTACATTAATTGGGCGTCGTTTAAGGGATCGTTTGTAAGAATCTATGGATAAACGGCCAAGATGGAGACAAGATGTCCTCCGAGACTCTGGGATCCCATATACATATAATTGTTGGGGCAGTTGGGACTTTCTTCTGGCTGTTACATACATCTCATCGAATTTAATATACCCCTGCAAGCTATCCTGCAATGAGTACCGGTTATAAAAACACAAATAAAATAAATATAAACCCACACACACACACAGAGGGAGAGAGGGGGCGAGAGAAAGAATCCTAGGTAGAGGTCCTGTATCTGTGACAAACACCGCGTCTTGCCTGGAAATGATTTCCATCAAATTTTATGGCCACCACAGCCAGCGACAGCAAACATAAAGTACGAAGAAAAACACGATGAAAATTCATAGGAATTTCGGAAAAGCAATTGAAATTCATGAATGGCCACAGGCTGCCTGCCCTCCAGCCAGGACCTGCAATCGGGGGATTAGCCTAATTGCAGAGTCACAGGTGCCACAGGACCCTCAAAGAGAGCGAGAGCGAATGGCATGGAAATATTGTACTTTTGTAAATCTCAAGGAATTAATTGAATTAGAGGCCACAACCACATTTTTGGAAATATTATGTGTGGCAAGACAGTGCGGTTCATATGTGTAGGCCCAGGGCGAGCTATACCAACTGGCAGCCCAGCTTATGCTTGTGAAACGCACTGTATAAGCAAAGCTTTAGTCTCACTCTCTCCGATTCATTCATTCATTCATTGAGTTAATTCGAAATCAGAAGCAGAAAATTAGTTTTTCCAGCTTCGAGGAGTGGCTTAGTGGTCATGTCTTCATCTCCGCAAAGAAAAGAAAAGGAAAACTCCACCTCCCTGCGAGGCTGGTGTATCCCTGGGGGATGGGAATAGGGATAATTATGCGGGATCATTAATAAGACAACATCTGAAGAGGCCGCCGCGAAGGCGGAGTCCGAGCTGCGTGTGGTGACAGCTCCACGAGATTGATGCCAGACACAGGACATATGCACGAGTCAGGGAGTCACAGCCAGCCAGGAGCAGGGGCAGGAGCAGGAAGCCGAGATGTCCCTCAAAAGTATCGTGTCCTGCCGCCCCCTCTCCTCCGCTGCCCTGCTCAGACGATTGCCATTTGGCAGTGTTTATGTGGAATTAGCAAAGTGAGCAGCAGACAGAATCGGAAGCACAAGCAGCCAGCAGCAAGCAGCAAGCACAGGGAAAAGCAGAAGGATGAGTTGCAGGACCTAGAGCCAGAGCCAGACCCAGACCAACGGCAGCGGCAGCTGCAGAGCCAGCAGTGAACTTGATTTGCCCTCAGTCAAGGACTTTTCCTGGCTGCATCCACAGTGCTGGGGAGGCGGGGGATGTTGCAGCAGTCGGATGCTGAGACGGGAAATATTAAAATATCTACGCGCGGCAGCAAAGATCATTTATCAGCAATTTTTAAGCAGCATTCCTGGGCTGCTGCCACCGCCACTGCCACTGCCCCTCCTGCTGCCCCTCCTGCTGCTCCATTGCTGCATCCACAATTTATGAACACGAATGCAATCCGCTTTTCGCATGGCAATGGCCATGGCCATGGCAGTGGCAGTGGCAATGGCATTCCCAGGACCTTGCCACAGAAGGAAGGAAGGAAGGAAGGAAGGCAGGAAGGATGCCCTGGAAGAAAGGCGGCCATTTGTACAAATAATCAAACAGAGTGAAGGAGAAAGAGAGTCGACTCCGAATGAAAGACAAACATCAAAACCGCATTCAAGGTTATGTATCAAGGAATGCAGGGAAGGATTCACAGGATGCGCACACACACAGACAGACACACACATTGAATGCATGCTCAGACACGCTCGAGTACACGAGTAAATCCTCGAGGCAACATAACAGTAAATCATCATCAACCCCAGGGGGCAGGGGGCAGGTGGCAGGTGGCATGGTGGCATGGTGTGTGCTGTGCGGCAGCAGCTCCTCGAATCAGCTCCTGCTTTGCTCTGCCCCTCTGGCCAACAGTCCACGCTAGCCAGTGGTCACTGTAGCCCGCTCCTCCTCCTCTCTCTGCAGCTGACCAGAGTCCAGAGCTTGGCCAAGGATCCACAGGATGCGTGGGGGCAAATCACATTGGCACAAGTGGATAAGGAAATAAATGTTTGGCTGTTTGGCTTTGGCTACTCCTGCCAAAGGATGTGCGCATAAATCAAGGATTTGTTTGCGGATTCTCTTGAACAATCCAATCCAAGCACTTCCACCCACCACCCCCCTCCCCCTCACCCTCCCCCTCGAAAGGTAGTTGACTTGACAGTCGCCTTAGACTTAAATTTAGAGAGACGCACGTAGAAGCATTGACCTTTTGGCCTTTTGCTTGAGGGCCACGTGGCGTATGCGTAATCTGCTCTAATTGAATTAAGCCCCGACATAATCCCCGCCTGATCCGAAATCCGCTTGCTGCAAGTCAATATGTGCTGGGATTTTTATGCAAATCTATGTCTCTCCCTCTCTCCCCCCTCTCTCCAGCCGTCTCTCAATTGCAGCTTAAGGCGGGCAGGACTCTCTGGGGGAGGGGGCACAGGCAGAGGCACGCCTTGATAGCAGTCGCCAGTCGTGTGGAAAATTGCATTTCGCTACCTTTGTTGCGGCAGCAGCCAGTGGCAGGGGCAACGACTTGAAAGGGTTTCCCCAGGCTCTGCCCCTTCCTTCCAGCCATAATCCAGGATCCCCATTATGGCCCAAGAGAGAGTGATGCTGGTGAGTGAATGCCCATAACTATAACTGGCTTAATGAATGTTCTGCAGCGGGAGGCAGGCAAGGGGTGGGTTGAAAGGTCAGGCCACAGGGCGACGCCGCCAGGCATGCCAGGAGTAGGCCAAGTTTTGCGGTTAGGGCCAGAATATTTCATGCGTCTCTCTCTCTGCGGGTGAGTGGCAGGGAGGCAGCGGCATGTGGATGTGTGGCCATGGGAAAGGACATTTTCCGTTTGTCCTTTATAGACCGAACCGACCGACCGACCGCCTGCAGCGAGGAAAAGTCGACAAGTTTGTCCTTCGATGGAACCCATTAAAAACTACTCAAAATGTCAGCGGGACCACAGTGCGGCATGCCACAAGGGGCGGGACGTAAAATGTAACAAATTTGTAAAATCACATGGAAAATCTTCCATTTCCACTTGGAAAACCGTTTTTCCTTCGTGCAGAAAAGGAAAACCAAAGACGGAAAAGCAAAGCGGGGGCCGGAAAAAACGAAAAGAAGAAAAAGTTAATTGAAAACAAAAGTCGGAAGGAATTTGCATATTTATTTGCCAACGCTGCCTGCCTCCTGCCTCTTGCCCCCTGCCTCTTGCCCCCTGCCTCCCCCTCTGCTGTGCTGCGACGTGCCGCAAGTCAATATTTATTTATGCGTGCGGCATGTAAAAATTTAAATGATTTAAGAACGAAGCAGAAGGAAAACTAAAGTGCAACTGCCCCCCCCCCCCCCCCTCGCGACTTCTTTGTTTTGCATTAATTAGAATTTAACAAAAATAAATGCCGGGTAATTGAAAACTTGTGCCAAAATCTACAGCTCCCCATCCCATCCCATCCTCCTGCTGCTGCTGCTCCCCCTGCTCCTCCTGCTCCTTCTGCTCCTGCTCATTACGCGTCTCCTTCGTTTGGTGTTTAAGTTTTCTCAGATTCCATTCCATTATGCTCATTAATTCCATTTCCCGAAAGCAAACAGAAGGGGGGCGGGGCGCATCTAAAGGTAAGTATCTCTCTGCCCCCACCCCGCCCCCACGGGGAGTCTTTTAATTAACTCAATTTGAGCGTTAAGAAAGACATCATCGGGAGGCATCCATCCATCCATTCAGACAGGACACAGACGGGGGGAGGGGGAGCGGGAGGGGCAAGGAGCACATCTGGCAGCTAGGGGAACGGGGGAATCGGTGGCACCTTCCGCTCAGAAAGTTATCAATCCTCAATCCCGGCACTCTTCAATCTTCCATCTCTTGGAGCGAGTTGCAGGACGAGATCCCTATCGGGATTGGCATCCCTTGGCACGGGGTGCACCATCCTGCCGCCTGGCACTGTGCAGAACAATTAAGTGTTGATGCTACCCCTATTATTTTTTGTTCTCTTCTTTTTTTTGTGGACTCTGTGGCGCCACAGCTGCAACTTTATTAAGCAAAATTTAATGGCGGTTGGCGGGCTCCACTCTCTATCTCTCACTATTCCCGCTCCGCTCCCGCTCCCCTTTTTGGGCTCCTGTCGTTTTTCATTAGCGCCACCAACTGACTTGCAACAATTGTTGCACGAACAGCAACACCGAAACAAATAACAAACTTTGGCTGCAATATTTTTTCGCCTTTTTTTTGCTCTTCTTTTTTGCCGCTTCATGTTGTACAATTATTTTGCCACCAGAGGAGTCCTCGGACTCCCCTCCTCCGCCCCCCCCCCCCCCCCCCCCCTCTCTCGCTCCTGCTTCTGCTGTGTCCATTTGCCAAATGTCTAATTGGACTTGCAAAAGATTTCCACAGAGATTTGGGGCAAGTTTTGTTTCATCCTTCGCCTGCTTCTCCTTCTAGTCCTTCTCCCCCTATTTCTTCTTCTTCTTTTTTTTGTGGCTTTATTAATAATTTCAATGGGCTTTTTGTCGAAAGGCCCGTAAAAGGCCTTCATTCATAATTGAATCGTGTGGGTGAGTGGCTGAGTGGGTGGGCTATCAATCAATATTATTATTCGTGGGTCGGAATCCTTTCGGGGGGGGGGGCGGTGCTGCCAGGAAGCCGAAAAGTGTATGCGGCACTTGAGGCAAAGTGCTGCGGCACATAAAAAAAATAAAAACTAAAAGAAAGAGAGGGCAAGAGAGAGGCAGCACGAAAGAGAAAGAGGAGCTTCTTTCGAGGTGGAACACACAATTTTATGACGCATCTAAATGCGCGCCCACCGCCCTCCTCCCCAACCCCCGCTGGGGCCATAGCCAAACCACTCGTGGAGTGTTCCTTAAATGTCAATCTATCCAGCTGTCTGTGGGAGTGTCTGTCTGTCTGTCTGTCTGTCCGACTGTCAATTCAAGCAGCAATTGCAGCAGCAGCAGAGGAGCAGCAGCAGCAGCAGAGGCTAAATGCGTTGAAGGAAAATTTCATTTGCAGATATCGTGCTGTCATTTAATAAACGAAATGTGAGACACACACAGCCACAGACACACAGAGACAGAAACAGTTACAGCAAGAGAGCGAGAGAGTGAGAGAGCGAGAGGAGCTAAAGACAGACAGAAGAAACGCAGCGATGCAGTAACAGATATTGGCAACACTTTTCGCACAGACACAGAGAGCGGACAGGGAGCGGAAGAGCCACACACATGTAAAGGAAGTGCGGGAGACTGGAAAGAGAGACCGCGACAGAGTGAGAGAACAAACCAAATGCTGAGCGACAGCCACAGGCAGAGCAAAGAGAGAGAGCAGAGACCAGCAGCAACGGCTCACACGAGAGGGAGAGAGAGGGAGAGGGGCCGAGCCGTGGCCGCATTCACAGCGGGACATCATCGCCAGCAAACGCGTGTGGGTGAATGCACCCATTGTATAACTAAACTAAAGCACAAGAAAGAGACAGACAGACAGACAGACAGAGAGACAGACAGACGGAGAGACTGAAGCTCTGCATCTACTATAACTGTATATATATGTATGTATCCCTGTAATGTATGTGTGTGCGTGTAAATCCCGTTCGTCGCAAACTAAATGCCAATTTCAGAAAATGACGCGGAAAAAAAAGAAGGAAAAAATGTGGCTGACACGCCATGATCCACAGGAAGAGGAGCAGCAGCAGCAGCAGGAGGAAGGAGGAAAGCTTGGAGCTGGAAGCCCATGGCGGCTACCTTGCCTCACCCCTCCTGCCCTGCCCACCTGCCCCTCATACATAATTGACAATGACAGAGCGCCAAAAGACCAGTCAGCGCAACGCCAAAAGACAACAAAAATTTAAAATCATTTTCATGTCCAAAAATCAAAGAACGGGACGACGGCACGACGGTACCCATCAATCTGTCTTGGGGGATGTTGCGCCCCTCTCCCAGGATATATCATATTAGTGCAAATCACTAAGCAAATAAACACAAAATAATCAGCAAATGAAAGCAAAAACTCAAATTGATATTGATATGGAGACAGCAGAAGGGAATGGGAATCCCACAGAGACAGAGAGAGAGAAGTCAACACTTCATTAGAAGCCCTAAGGGCCATGCCCTCTGACCTCATTCCACACCAAAAGGGAGGGAGGGATGGGGGGGACTGGCAAATATTTTGCCAGTTTACACGACTTATTTAGCGCCAGCGGATCAAAGTGTGGCCAAAAGTAACAAGCGGCTTTTGATTGATTGAGAGCCACTGAGACAGAGAGCCAGCCTGCCAGCCTGCCTGCCGCCCCCACCCCCCAGGGTACGGACCCGAGACGAGACGCAGCCCCAAAGACCCAAGTCAAAAGGTTTTTTGTTAAGCAAATTGTGGATGGCATTGTGGAAAGGTTTTTGTCCCTTGGTGGGCGATGGGCGAAGGGTGAAGGGTGAAGCACATTTTGTATTCGATTGTGAAGGGATTTGCAAGGGGATTTCCAGAGAATGAATGGGATGGGGTTCGGGGTTTGGGGGATGCCTTCATTGATGGGCAGACATTTGTGTAAAATATACAAAAAAATACAGTGGGATGCCCATGCAGACAGTGAAAGCTGCTTAAGGGCAATCCTGGTTCAATTATTCAGCTGCTCTCATTCATAATTATTCACTGATTATTCACTGTACCAGCAAGAGACAGAGACACAGTGAAAGCTGCTTAAGCATGTACAATAAGTGAATGGCCTTTGATGGCACTCTCCTTCTTGAAGAGCCCTCTCAGCCCTGAGAGTTTCCTGCGGCACAGTCTTCCCATTGCTCCGAGAAAAAAGGAGTGCGTGAGCGAGTCTCTGCACTATGGGGAATTTTGCCACTTTTTCTGGCATTAATTAATAACTTCCAAACGAAACAATATTTTTTGGTTTGGTTTTTTAATATAAGTTTGTAATAACAAAAGAAAGTTATTTTGAAAAAATGGGCGTGGCAGCCCTTCTTATACCCGGTACTCGAGAGTACCGTCTTCATGAGCGCCTAGATCTCAAAGACTATAAAAGCTAGAGCAACACAATTTTGTATCCAGACTCCTGTCCTGTCACACTGTTCCAAGTGTATTTCAAAATTTCGCCCCGCCCCCTTCCACCCACTCAAAGAACGAAAATCTGTGACATGCACAATTTTAAAGTTAGGAGAAAACTAAAAACGCAGAATAATAGGGAATAACTATATTTATCCAAGTGTTGAATCTGGATCAGATCGGATAATTAATATAGCCACAATGAAGAAAATCATTTCGAAATGCATCGTTCCCTCTCGTTGAGCGCCTCGATCTGCGAGACTATAAACGCTAGATCAACCAAACTTTTTATCCAATATCCTGTTATATCCCATTATTACAAGTGTATTTCAAAATTTCGCCCCACCCTCTTCCGCCCACAAAAAGAACGAAAATCTGTGGCATCCAAAAATTGATATATTCGATAAAACTAAAAACGCGGAACCATTAAGAATGGCCATATCTATCAGAATCTTGAATCTGGACCAGATCGAATCATAATCATGGCCGCATGGGAAACAACACTGAATTTGACAAACTTAGGTTAGGGCCTAAAATATCAAATTTCAGAGAAAGTGCGCAAAAGTGCACATTAATATGACATGCATTTAAAAGAGAATTGAAATTTCTACAATATGTATTAAATCTTATGGTTGGAATAGGTTGGACTCATTTTGTACGCCTCTTGAAAGACTAATATTTGTCACAAAATGATACCCGTAAACGATTAACAATTACAGGAAATATAAGGAGTATTTGTACAGTTCAAAAGCAAAAATACATATTAAAAACCTCTTCGATTCGAATACATTGTAAAAATCGCACTTAAATTGGTCAGTTACCAACTTTTTAGCTCCTTCAACTTAGAGAAAAATTACTCGTTGTATGAAAACTTGCACATCGGTAGCAAGCAGCTGTTTTTGACAGCTGTTAACTTAACAGTGGTTCGCTCTGTTAAAATTTCGACTACATAACATTGAAGACTAATGTTATTCTGGTACATAGCGGTTAAAAATATTTCATTTTAACGACTTCTTGAAAATGGGTTTTGGCCAGAAAAAGTGGCAAAATTCCCCATAGTGCTCTGGCACGAGAATGCAAAAACAAAAAAAAACACGGCGTGTGTGTGGTCGCTGTTTGTATCGAGTCTCGCTGTTATCTCGCTGTCTTCTCGCTGTTTTCTCGCTCTTTACTCGCTATTTCTTCGCTGTTTTCTCGCTGTCTTCCTGCTGTTTTCTCGCTGCTTTCTCGCTGTTGCCTAGCTGTTGTCTCGCTATCTTCCCGCTTCTGTCTCGCTGTTTTCTTGCTGTTATCTCGCTATTTCTCGCTGTTGTCTTGCTGTTTTCTCGCTGTCTTCCTGCTGTTTTCTCGCTGCTTTCTCTCTGTTGCCTAGCTGTTGTCTCGCTGTCTTCCCGCTTCTGTCTCGCTGTTTTCTTGCTGTTATCTCGCTATTTCTCGCTGTTTTCTCGTTCTTTACTCGCTATTTCCCGCTCTTTTGTCACTGCCGTCTCCGGTTGTGTTTTGTTGCAAGTGAATGACTTTTCCTGAACCCTGAGTCTTCACTGTACTGTACTGTACCACCAATGAGCACATCAACAAAAACTGTTGCATAGTTTCAGGCTCATCGGCATTTTCGCTGTTATCAATACGAATTGTGCATGCAATTTCTCTCTCCCTCTCCTGCTTTCTCGCTTGCCTAAGCACATTTATTCGTTTTGTCTGACACAAGAGAAGAAGGAGGAGAAAATTGAGAATCATCAACAGAGATACACACACACACACACACACATACATGCAGATACAGATACACCCTTTGAGCGTAGAGTGGGGGGGAGGGATAACCTCAACGAAAACTTAAAAAACGAAGCGCAGGAAAAGGCAAATCTCCGCTCTGTCCTGCCAGCAGCCAGCAGCCAAAAACATAAAACTTTGCACATTCATTGGGTTGTCTTCTTCTTGGGAGCTTTTCTCTTCATTTTTGTGACCATTTTCGGTTGCTTTGTATCTGTGTGTGTGTGGGTGTAGGTGTGGCTGCATCTGTGGGGAAAATGTGGAGGGAAAACTGTTCGCCTTTTTTAATTTAATGAAAATTTTCCACTTGGTCGATTGACATTTTCTGTTCTTTGTCGTTCGTTCCTGCCACATCCGTGTGGTGTGGTTTGGGTGTTGCAAGCAAAGTTTCCTTTCCTCTGAGGTTTGCCAAATAAACACACAAATTTACTTAGCTTTTCACGCGAAAGCAGGGGGAGCAGGAGGGGGGGATAGTGAGGGAAAAGGCGAAAAGTCGTTGCATTCTCTGCGGCGGCTGGCGCGAAACTTTTATCATTTTGCCTTTGTTTGGAGCGTGTAATCAAATGCATATTTGCATGCCACATCCCCTGCCCCTGCCCCTGCCCCTGCTCCTGCTCCTGCCGCTGCCCCACAACCTCCCACAGAGTAAGCTTTGCCTTTTGTATAATTTTCTGCAAGACTTGCGAAAAACTTGCAAAGGCAGCAGCAAAACTTTCATTCCACAAGCAGCAGCAGCAGCAGCGCTCAAAAGTATGCAAGGCCCCTGATAAAGGCCAAAGACATTGCCGCGCGAGAGCCGGGGGGTGGGTGGCAGGAGAGATACAGGGGGGTTGGGTGTACAGCCGGAGGGGTAAACGATTCAAGCGACTATAAAGTCAATTAGCCAGCCCTATCCGCGTCTCCAAATGACGTTAGACGTTAGAGGGGAGAAAGGGGTGGGGCGGGGGGCCATAAAAGTGTTGAAGGAATCGAAATGAACTTCGGTAAATGTCATTAGCAGGGGCGGGGGGTATGCCACTGCACTGGCACGCACATTAAATGTTATTAACGCATTTGCCCCTTCCCCCCAGGAAGATGCAACAATAGGAGGCAGGACAGAGGCAACCATTGGGTTGCAGCAGCAGCAGCATTCCAGTTCAATGGAATAGTTATCTAATTTGATATGCCAAACAGGACAGAGGCGACTCCGACAAAGGAGAGGCGTTAAGGAAGGAAGTGGCATCAAATTGTTGCCACATTTGTTAGCAGCACAAAACGGACCAGCAGTGGCAGCAGCAGCAGCAGAGAGGATCTGACGTGACAATTGGCTCGAGCACGTAGCAGGAGCAACAAGGAGCAAGGAGCAACGAGCAAGGGGCAAGTAGCAGCCGCTGTGCAGCTTTAAAGCGTGGAAATCCTTGCCCCAAAACAGCCTCGAGGAAGAAAGTGCTGCTGCATTTACATTCATCATCATAAGTCACTGCCCGGACACGGCGGACACAAATGAAATGAAATATCTGCAGACGGTAGAACGGTACAACTGGCAGACGGTAGATGGTAGATGGTAGAGGTGCGCACACAGCCCAGAGCTCCAAGATGGCCAAAGATTCTGGAAACGGAGGGTGAATGGGGGAGGGGAAGGGTGGCCAGCAGCAAATAGAGCCATTCGGCTAAGCCAGAAAACACCAAGCGAATGCATCCTTTGGGGAATGGATCCGCAGAACAGGAATTTCCACTTGCCCCCCCCCCCCCCCCCTCCCCACCGCTCTTCTGCCACAGCAACTAATGGCATCCCATCCACGGGATGCAGGAGCTCTGCTTCAGGCACTCACGTAGCCCCGGCATATTTAATAAACTCTGGCAAATTAAGCGAGCGCCTGCAGGATGGAGGGTGGACTCCATAAATCAACAGGTACGAGCAGCATCCACCTGGGAGGCATCGCTGCAGTTCATTAACATTATCCTGAACGACGGCAAGGGGCATGAACTTTGGCCACCAGGACAGAGATCATATGATAGACCTAAGCCTACGATATCCAACGATTCCATTCCTTGAAGAGCATTAACTCTGGCCACTCCTCTGCCACCTGTTGAGCAGCAAAGGGGGAGGGGGAGCAGCAGGAAACAGCAGTGTGTGCTGGGAAAAGGGTAATTTATTTGGGAAAACTCCCGCAGGAAGCGCAGGAAGCACAGGAGTTGGCTGCTAACTCCTCTAAGCACCACTGCCAGCCACATCCGGCGCAACTTTAAGCCGCATTTCCGCTCATGCAATTTTAATTTGTCAAATGCCAGCGACGGCAGAGCAGGCGAAGTGAGGAGGATGCTAAAATTAACTGGAAAATTTTACAATCCACGCGAGAGAGAGAGCTGCAGCTCGAGCTCGAGGATTACTACTTTCAGTGCAGACGAGCAAGGGGACGGGACGGGGCGGCTGGCAGCAGCAGCCGAAATGAGGATGATGCCGTCGAGCCACTCGAATTGGACCATTAGTTTCGACGGCATTAGTTTGGCGCTTTCATGGCCCAGACGCGGCAGACGACGACGACGACGACGGCAACAGGAATAAATAAGAGACGAGCAGCGGGACGCTGTTGCAGAACAGGGGAGGGGGGATGCGGTGTGCGGCGAGAGGGCGAGTCCTGGACAGAGTGGACCGCGGACCGCGGGCCTTGGACCAATGTCGATCCCCCGGCGGAATTATGCATGTAATAAAATGTGGCGGCATCGACGGCAACTGCAACAACCCGTGCCGTGCCCCATGCCACGCCCCACAGTCCACGCCCACTCTCGCCGCGAACTAAATTTAAGTGCATTAACATAAAAAGCGTCCGAGGGCACAGTGGAACGAGAGTAGTCACGCATTTGGCAGAAACCAGTGCTGCCAAGTCGTGAGCAGATTCGCCAGTGCTGCCCATCGTTGTGAATACTCGGGGAAAAGAGGTGACAGTGCGGCCAAATCGGTTAGAATGCTCAAACATGAGACAGTTCAAACCATTGAAAGGAAAGTAGAACGAGTATTACACTTGAGAGATCAAAAAACATAAATTCTATTCTATTCAAAGTGACGAAAGTGCTACCAATGTGCGAGCAGACACTTTTTCATACTGTCTGGCATCACTGTGCCTGTTTTGTGCCCGAGAACAAGATAAATAAACTTTTGTGTGCTACTGTTTTGTGGAGGGACTGTAAAATAGAGGTGTAGGGGTGTAGGGAGAGGGCTCTACTCTGATGAGTGCAACGACTTGGCAGCACTAAGCGTCAGCATCATCGACACTTTTGGCAGGAAGCAGCATTCGGTTGGGCTTGGGCTTGGGCCGAGCGCCAGACATGCCACGCGACGTGGCACAGGAAGCACTCGTCTGGCAGGGTGTCTCCCCGGGGGCGTGTGCGTGTGTGTGTGTGTGTGTGTGGATGCATCCTGGTGCATGAGCCATTAACAGACTCGTAAACTGGCAGTTGCTTGTTATGTTGATTACACAACCGAAAACAGAGAGGAAGAGAGAGGGAGAGCACGGTAGCGGGTGCAGGAGTAAATGGAAATAAAGTTGAAAAGCCAAAAACTTGCACTTGAAATCCTGGAATTTGGCAGACGATCATCAGGGTGGGGGCAGGCAGATGCAGTTTCCTGTTAAGTTTATGGCGGGATCCTGCACCTCCATGCACACGAAGGCAACAATTTAGAGGCGCCCCGCGTAGGCCAGCCCCCGTAAAAGGGGGATCCCCCAAGCAGCACGTGCCTGTCAGCAGAGGGTCCTCCCAGGAAACCGTAGGAGATACAAACAAACAGCAGCAACCGAAACTCTGCTTCCTATTCCTCTGCTACTGCTGCTGCTGCTGCTGCTGCTGCTGCTGTTGCAAGAGTTGAAAGTTGAATGTCTGGCAAATGCCGCGGCAATGCCCCCGAATGCAGCAGTCACTGAAAATGCAATTCCCCCCTCTGTCATCCTCGTTTCACCCTCTATTTTCTCCACTATTCGCGTCGCACCCTCATTCCCCTCCCTCCTCGCCAACGAAGAATCGAAGAACTTTTCACACGCAGCACAAAATCTGCCAAAGCCACTTTTCGGTATTGTTTTTTGTTGCTTTTTCAAATTTATTGCAACACTTTTCTGCCACTGCCACAGCTTCAGCTTCAGCTTGAGCTCCATTTTCCCCTTATCTGCCATGCGTCTGTCTGTCTGTCCTTCCGTCTGTCTGTCAGTGGATATTTATCTGCCACGTTAAGTTTACTTTTGCCACTGCCCCTCCACTGCTGCTCCTGCTGGTGCTCCTGCTCCTGCTGCTGCGATTCTTAGATCTTTTTCCTTGCGTTTCATAATTTTTCGCCTCGCGGCCAAATTGCCGTCTTTATTTGCAGCATGGAAATGCTCGAACAGAACGGAACGGAACGGAACGCAATTTCCCATTTCTATTTCCATTTCAATACACACACCAGAAGGCAGAAGGACAGCAGTGGCATGCAGCAGTGGCATGCAGCATCTCTCACGCGTTGGGAAAATGGTAAACGCTTCGAGATTTCTTTCACCCCCCCGCGCATGACATTTGCGATTTTCCGCACATTTTGCGTACTTTATTGAACTGTTTGTCGCATGCCGTTTGGTGCCACACACACACACACACACACAAGACAGCAGCTGCCCCAACACACAGCACCCACCCACATGTGGCACATTCACTGGAAAAAGGGCTGACTCAGGGTCCCATAGTTTCTCAATTACGAGAGAGCGAGAGAGAGCCAGATGGAGCCGGAGAGAGAGAGAGAGAGAGCGAGCTCAGCCATCATCTTTATCGATGGGGAAAGGACTGTGGACTGTGGCTAAGGCAAAGCCATGTAAACTTTATGAAAATCAAATGGAAATAAAAACGGACAGCACTCATAAACAATAATACGATGGAACACACAGGACGAAGGACAACTTTCTTCCTCCTTCCGCCAGAGCGAAACCAGCGAAAAGAAGCAACTTAATAAAAGACAAAAACGAGGGGGAACGTTATGAGCCGCGTCTGCGCCGCGGCTCTACTTTATACCCGGTACTCAGTCAGTATATATGTATGTGAGCTTGTTGTAATTTATTACATGTTCGCAAAAGGAAAATATTAAATTTTAGCCAAAAAAAAACAATTTAAGTCGAACCTTTTCGGAGATTTTGATCTATTAGATGTCCTTGGAGTGGGCGGAAGGGGGCGGGGCGAAATTTTGAAATACACTTGTAACAGTGCGATAGGACAGGAGTCTGGATACAAAATAGTGTTCCTCTAGCTTTTATGGTCTTTGAGCTATAGGCGCTAATGAAGACGGACGGACGGACAGACGGACAGACGGACGGACAGACAGACATAGCTATATCGACTCGGCTATTGATGCTGATCAAGAATATATATACTTTATGGGGTCGGAAACGCTTCCTTCTGGGTGTTACACACATTAATTTTTTGCACAAATCTAATATACCCCTTTACTCTTCGAGTACCGGGTATAACAAAAATGTATGAAATACTTTTACGACTTTCGAAGACATTTTTACAACTTGCTGGCAAGTTTTTTGCTAACGATATGAGCGCCCAGAAGAGAGAGGGAGACCTGGAGAGCAGGCAGCACCAGGCAGCAGTTGGACAGCAGCAGATGCATCTGGAGGAGCCCACCGTGTCCTGGGTGTCCTGGTCAAAATGGATACGTCGCATCATAAAACCGAAAGTCATTTCGCACAGAACGTGTCTGCCAGTGCCCGTGGGGCGGGGGTGGGGGTGCGGGCCAGCCAAGAAGCCAAAGTCATCGCAGCCAATAATAATTCCAATTGTAGTGCAGTGACAATTTTCTACAACTTCTTCTTCATCTTCTCCTTTTTGGGTCCGAAGATGCACCCGCACTTTTGGCCACTTTCGGGTACAATGTACCCCGAACAATGGTCAGCAGAAAGGAGCGGCAGCAGCAGCAGCAGCGGAGTTTTTATTGCCCAACGTTGGCATTTTAAGTGCACCATGGCAGCATGCAACACACACAACAACAACTAACAGAAGCAGCAGCAGCAGAGCTGCGGCTGTGGCAGTGGCAACATTATTTGGTCAATGTAGACGACATGACGCGGCCATTAAGAGCAACAAATAAGCAAACAATAACATGAGGGGGCACAGCCAGGGGGAAAGGGGGTGAAAAAGTGCTTAGTGCTGTGGGGGGCCATGTCCAGGACATGGCTTTAATCATGGCTTAAAGCCGAAGACCGAGACCGCCTCCGCCACAAACAGGCAATGACTTCATTCCACGCAGGCAGACGGACATTTATCTATTGATCGAGAGTCAGATACTTGGGCTTATGAAAATTGATTGCAAATGAGCGCCCGAAGGCTCTGCTAAGCATGATAGGATAGGTGATAATGGATTGCCAGGGCTTTTGGCTTTTGACCAGCACAAAATATGGCCTTAAAGGCTCAAGTGCGGAGCTCCCTTGCCTGCTATGCAGAACCGAATGTCATGCCTAATCAGTAAAACATAATTTAGTTTTAGTTTTAGTTTGGCTTCAGTTCTAGCAGTGGAAGGGGAATGGAATCCAGGGCAACATAATTGAATCACAGCCTCGAAAGTTTCTGCCACCGAAGCGGACCAAATGAGAGCTTGAACAGAGATTTCAGCTGTCTCCTTTCCGTCTCCCGTCTCCCATTTCTCGTCGTTCTCGCACGCTGCCTGACCAATTCATTTAGTTTCGCAAAAGCTAATTAGCAACTAAAGTGAAATTAAAGCAAAGCCAGAGCCAGAGCCAAGTCACAGACTAATGGCCTTTGTCCCTTCACTCCGTTCCATTCGGAGAGATGGGGGGAGCGGGAGAGGTGCTACAACTAATTAAATGCAATAAGCTATGGCAACTGCTGCTGCTGCTGCGACGTGGAACAGGTAATGTTCTCGGACGAGTGACAGCTTTGTTTTGATGCGCAGGATGCTCCTCTTCCGGTGCGACTCCTACTCCTACTCCTACTCCTCCTCCTCCTCTGTGTCTGTTTCTGTTTCGTGGCAGAAACTAACGCGAAACGCGTTTTAATTTGCACATTTAAGTAATTAGTTTAGCATTAGTTGGTCTCTGGTCGGGACGGGTCTGGTCTCTGCCTGGCCGTTAGTTTTAATGAATCGCGAGTCTTTCGGCTGGCGTCCACTCACCGCTCTTGAAGGTGGCCATCAGGCGTTCGGAATCGGCTCCATGCTGGCACATGAACAGCGAAGTGTCCAGCAGATCGTTGGGCGCATACCCTAGCAAGCCGAGCATCCTGAAACATCAAAAAGAAGGAATGGTGTTAGAAAAGGGTTTCCCTTTTGGAAGAGCAGGTGGGGAAGCTCACTTGTCATCCACGTAGGTGAAACGCATGTCCAGCGAGTGCTTGGTGAGGAAGGTGCTGGTGCCCAGGGGTATCTCGATGTTCGAGGGATGCGGTATGGGTCGCCCGATGGCAATGAGCACACGCTCACCCTTGCCATTGACCACCAGGTGTCCCGTGATGTGAATGACCTGCGAGAGGGCCACAGAGATAACAGATTAGTCAGAGATCGTCGAGATAGACTACTGAGGGGCTATAGGGGATATCCCACCTTGTAGGTGGCACTCTTGATGTTGATGCTGCGTCCGCGGTTGGTCAAGGTGCACTTCAGGCGCACAAACAGATCCCGATGGTGGGTGCTCACCCCGGACTCGAGCTGCTGCTCATCCTTCACTGGCCGTGTGCCGTGTCGCTTCAGGCTGAGAGCCTCCTTGATTTCCGAGTGGTCGCACTGATGCGAGTACTCCCAGATCGGCTGGCCCAGAGTATCGATCTACATGGAACGGAACGGAACGGGTTAGAGTATGGAGTAGGCAGCTACTTGCAGAGAGAGACTCTCACCTTTGTGATGCCCAAGTACTCGACTACGTTCTCGGAGACGTAGGTGATGTCGCCCTCGTGGGACAGCACCAGCAGGAACCCGTCCATGGTCTCCTTCAGCAAATGGCTGGCCTCCAGGCTGTTGCCATTGAGCCACTCCTCGCTGCTCGAGATCTCCAGCTTGGGCTTCACCTCATGCTCCTGCTCCTGCTCATGCTCATCGATGTCTTGCTTGATTCCGGCTTGTGTATCCTTGCAGTCGCGCAAAGAAGGCACTGAAAAGGAAGAATACTCATGAATGATTCATTCAGGGAGGGAAATGGAAAAGACTTACCAAACTGCAGCATTTCGCGTATCTTGAGAAAGGCGATTGTGATGCGCATCACGGAGGCCTTGTCCAGCTGATTCACATCGTCGTTCTTCAGGGGCAAGACCTGCGAGAGTTCCATAAAGATCTCCGTCTCCTTGGAGCGGCGACAACGGGCCGCGTCGCGGGATTTCTCCTTGCGCTTCTCATTGTTCCTGAAACGGGGGGAAGGGGAGACATGAGTACAGATCGTGATCACGTAGGCCACTCTTCAGAGAGCTGGCAGGGAGGCTGGGATTGCATTTGATTGAATTTGATTCAATTCCGGGCGACGCACAACAGCGTTGGCAATTTTTCAATTGAGCGACAAAATTCGCATTTCTGCGAAGCGTCTCGTGGGTTGCCAGAGTTCATGGCAGTCAGAGACCCCTCCAGAAGGAGAAACCGCGAGAGAGAGAGCGAGTCCTGACCTACCACGACTCTCAGGTGTTTGTGTCTTCTCTTTTGCGGGGGATTTTGGATATGTCAAAGCAATGAGGGACGATGGGGGGCCTAAGATAAGGTGCGTTTCCGAGAATATCCAAAATAGCCAGCAGTCACACGTTCGACTGATAAGGCTGGCCGGCTAGCACCTTGGCACCAATCCAGAGACGGAGACGGAGACAGAGACGGAGACTCCGAGTGGAAATTTCACCAGCGGGAATATTTCACCAGAAGGGAGATCGCTCAACGATCTGGCAGTAAGTTTCTCCCTAAGGGTATACGGAATGGAATACCCATTAAATTCTCTAGAGGAGAGGGCACTGACCCCACACACAGACAGACAGACAGACAGACAGACACAGAGCCAAAGAGACACATGGGCAAGTAGATACTATTTTGGGAAATTCTGCGAATGGCAGAGAATACCAAAATGTTTGCCAAGAAAATCTCGTGATGCAAAACAAAATAAAAAGAACAGGGAACTAATCCGACCAGCCCCAACATAACCCGTGTCTTCCTACGTTAATATATGTAATATTTATTTATTTATTATTCATTCGCAAATTCGAAATTCGAAGAGGTTTTAGGGAAGGGGAGAGGCAGTCTTATATAATCCCTAGACATGACATGACATGACGATGGCTTTCGCACGTAGGTCTCTCGTTGCTCGTGCGGCAATCAAATGGAAAGCCAAAATTCGCCAACGAAGCATTGATCGCCCTTCCTCCTCCTCCTCCACCCACCGTCAAGGGACAAAGAGCGGTCTGTTCCCCACCTGGCAACAGTGGGGAGCCAGCACAGTAGTTCTTCAGCTGTCACGCGGAGCGGAGGAGGAGTGTGTGGCCAAAGCCGCCGGCTATCAGCCGTCGTAGGCAAAGACAGCGGAATCTTCCAAATCCCGTTGCCAGTGGCTGTCCATTAAATGTTTGGGGGTATCATCGTTGCTTTCCCCTTATTCCCCCTAGGAGTAGGGGGTTCTTCAATTGGGGGCTAGAAGGCTCTTTGAATTAGGGTAACAACAACAACAACAAAAACCATCCTTAGCAGCGAAACTCGAGTTGAACTTCAATCCGCTCCGTCATGCACACGACATGTGATTGGTTTTTGTGTATTTGTTGGCATTCTCTTTGGTGGCATTCGCTTGTGCGTCTCGAGTCGAGCGGTGGGAGCGAGGGCTATGCCATTGAAGGAATCCTCTCACAAAGGAAGAGAAATTAGGGGAAATATATACTCGAAGATACAATCCACTTTCTGGTTTTCCACTGTGTAAATCTTTATTAATTTACTATAGCTGGCAGCCCTGGAACTATGTAGTTATCGATACTAATTGAACTATCAAATCAGATCTAGGGCATAGAAAGGGTATTCAACACTTCGTTGTTCAACTGACACAGAGCTTTAAGATAAGAGAAAGATAAGTAGGGATTTTTCATTGTCAGTCATCTTCAATCAGCTGATGGAAGGAATACTATCGAATTATTTCAGATGCCTATCAGTGGAGTGTCGAACCTCTCTCTATGCAAAATATATATTTATACATTAATATATATTTATTTCGATTATTCTGTGTGGGAGCCCCTCCATAGAAAGCGAGCGAGGCAAACGGGCTTTGATTGCATACTAATGGCCTGCTTATATGGCGGGTGGAGGGGCGGCCAGTGCGATCCCACCATAGAATGCTCATTAGAACAGAGGCAAATATTGCTTTTTAAATATTCAGAGAGTGCCAACCAGCAGGCGGAATGGCATTGCTGGCATTTTGTGGCTGTTGTTAAGTGTTTCCGCTCCAAAGCGCAGCCCCAAGGGAATCCAGGCGAAGCCATGCTCCATTCACGTGGCCATAGAACCGAACTGAACGAAACGCTTGGCTACAGGACAAACCTTGAACCCTTCCACCGGGCGGGGATCGCACTCTTCGCAGAGATACCAGGCCCATGCTGCCATTCTCAGTTAAAATACAATCGGAGGCGACAACATCAAGTTCTTGCGGCAGTAAATAGTGGAAATATGAGGTCGAATGTGAGGAGATATGTTTGGCCGAGCATAAATCTATCGCGGGGATCTGGGACGTATCTGTGTTGCACTGTACGTCAGTCGCCAGCCGCCATCTCATTAACATTGAGACGGGCAAACACCATTTCGGTCGGGCCCAGGGCGTGTGCAAAACGTAAACACAAATCGGTTTCTACGCTCATATCTGGCAAACCACTGGACGCCGCTTGAATGCAGAATGTCTCCAGGAAAGATTTGCGTCAATCTCCAAAAGAGACAGAGACAGAGAGACAGAGAGAGAGAGAGGGAGAGAGCGATCTTGTTGTAAAAAGGGCGGCCTTCACTTGTTGCCAACCTGCCACGTGCCACAATAAATCATTTGGGAAACACCCAACCCAAACAAACAATATAGCCATCGATCGCTGTAGATAACAGTTTCACAACAAACAGCACCACCTAGCGTCAAATTGAAGGGTATAACCGATTCGTGTGGTTTACATTTAAGCATTTTGGGTTCTAGCCTCAGATGTACTATACAGATAACCCACAGATCTTCCAATATCTATAATCTGAGGGGGCACAACACCCTCGAATATGTTCACAGGATAGCATATTTTACATAGTTTACTGCCCCCAGGATATGGCAAATACTTAGCAACCATCCAAAGGGACCAATTTGAGAGTATGTTAATGCCCGTTCTAGGAGTGCATCTTAGGGGGTATCTTTACAGTCGGAATATTGACCGTGGAGCTCTCTCTATTGATTGTTGAATTCTTTTATCAATAGGAAGATTGTGGGAGCAACTGAGGCATTTATAGCCGCCAACAGAAGGCTACCACCCCATTCTTGGAAGTACTTATACAGACCGCAATGAGAGCGAAAGTTCCCCCCGTTCCACGTCTGTTCCTCCTTTGTTTTGTTCGGTTCTGTTGGGGCAAACCCAGCGGACCTTGACTCATGGGAGCCTCAAATTTCCTCTATCTTTCTGGCTGTGTCTGCGACTGTGTGCTCACTCGTATCTAAATATTATTGTATTATAAAACGAACCACAAATAAGCATAGATAAGAGTTCCATTACGTTCCGTTTCTCTCGAGGCTGAAGGCTGAAGGCTTGAGGCTGTTGTTCTCTGTCACTTACATAAAATCCTCGATGTCCACAAACTGCGAGTACTGGCAGGGCTGGGTGTCCGTGGGGGTGTAGCCGTAGCAGTAGGCGTAGCTCCAGGGACGGCTCTCCCGGCAGGGCGTGGAGACGTTCAGCAAGCTGCCCCTTCCCCCCCGCTGCTGGTAGAAGGCATCCTGCTGATGCTGATGCTGCTGCTGCCGTTGCTGCTGCTGCTGCTGCTGTTGGTAGGGATGGTAGCGCATTGGAGCAATATTGGTCCCTCTAGCACTGGGCCCGAGCATCGCACCCACAAAGGGACGCCGCTGCGGCAGGGAAGGATCTGCTGCTGCATTGTAGAAGGTGCCGTTGTTGAAGTTCACGGCGGGCTCATGGATCGCCATGCGGCCGTACACCAAGCCATTCCCGCCGAGCGGCAGCTGCGGCTGCTGGACTGTGGCCTGGGGCTTCAGATCGCAGTCGAAGAACGAATCCTCGCCATAGAAGGAGGTGGAGACGGTGCTCTCACCGGGACAGGAAAAGTCGCAGTTTTCCCAGGAGGAATTGCAGGAGTTAAACATGGAATCTTTCGCTCTCTCCGGCTATGCCCATCGATGAAAGAGAACCCACACACGCGCACACACACACACACACGCACACACACACGCGTAGCCCCTGCTCTGATGATGATAACGGGACTGATAATGGCGCGTGGAATTAGTGTTATTTTGATTTGGCTTTTATTTGATTTCACTTAAATATTTCTTTAGACGGAGCGACTAGAAACACGGCGTACGAGAGTCCGGGCTGCGAACGAGCGAAAGGTTCCATAGCTCCAGTGCTACCATATTTATACCCGTTCCGGACGGACCCCAAAATCGCAATTAAAGTGGGTGAGAGAGTGAGCGAGAGAGAGATAAAGTCAGACATTAACGTCAGATTTTCTGCTCGTATCAGTCAGAAGTTCGCTATCCGGACAAGTGCGCGGCTCCGATAAGATAAAAGAAACCGAAACGAAACGAACAGAAAACAGAATTCCATAGGGGAGCTGGAAGCTCGTTCCCTCCCAGAGAGGAGGGGGCACCCATTCATGGAGATAACACCAGTTGGTCGGGGAGCGGCGGGAGGTGGAGGGGGTAGAATTCAAATTGGAGGAACATAAATTACGACTAATATCAGTCCACGCCACTTGTCCGCTTCATAATTCAACAGCCCTCGCGCCCTGTGCACCGTGCACCGTGTAGCATACTTTGCAGCGTGGCCGGAAAAGCACCACCCCCACCTCCAGCCCCAAAGGATCTGCCTGTGGCATGACTCAGCCTCCTGCAGTAGTGGCAGCAGTAGCTGTAGCACCATCCAGCCACCAGACAAACGGACAGGGACGGGGACGGGCATGTGTTCGGTTGAATCTTTTGCTTCGGTGGCGAGCACAGATTATAATTATCTATAGAGCATAATATAGTTAAATATTTAAATTAGTTTGGCAAACATGAGGCGAGTAGGAGCAGATAGCAGGCAAAGCGGCGCACAGCAGCCATCCCCATCCATCGCATTGCAACTAAAACTAACACAAAAACAACAAATAAAATTGTAACTAAAGCGAGAGGGAGGAAGGGAGAGGGAACTGACAGCCGGGGTCAAGAGCCCAACATTTCCAGCTAAAGGAAACTTATGGTCTATGGTCCGATCCGCTCTCTTGTTTGCCTGAATGCTGCTACAACTGTCAGACATTGTGGCATGGCTCAAAGCTGCATGCCCCACAATGCAACTCGTAATATACTATTTATTATTAAAGATCCTTCTCTTTCGTGAGATTTCTTCACCTCAGAGGATATACATATATATATGTATCGCTTAAGGCAACCCTCGAACATTGAATGTCCAAAAAAAGCGGAATTTTTGCGCAATTTTGTACAACTTTCGATCCATTTTCCAACAAATACAATTTATCGAGCGTAGCAACAGGAACATAAATTAACTTTCCCTGCCAGGGCAAAAAAGAATCATAATTTACACCAAAAATCGTAAGCAAAATGCAATGTGGGGTCGCCACGCCGAAATGTGGATACCCTACAGGCAAAATGGAAGAAAAAGTTTTGCTGTATTGGTGCCGATCACTGTTACACACGTGTACGTGAGTGGCAGCGCAGCAGCAGCGCACTTTCCTATGCACATAGCCCGATAGCCATATATGTATGCGGTAATCTGGTTGTTCGCCCTCGGCGATCGATTCCTTTCCTTTTCTTTCATTTACTTGTCTTCTTTTGTGCGTAACAAACGTCTGATAAGAAGTGTAATAGCCTGATGGAAGGGGATTAAAAAGAGATTCCTCTGCAGCTGCCTGCGTCGCTGCCTCTGCCGCTGCACCAGCAACAACAACAACAGCGAGTATCGGATCAAGCAAGACAAACCAACAGAGAAAAACAACAACAACAGTAAAATAAAAACCGAACAGAAGAGAAAAGAAGACGAGGAAATTACCAACAACTCCACAAGACCTAATGCGGGACACAAACAATACCATCTCTCTCACTCGCACTCTCACTTCCCCAGTAGTCCCCCCCCCCTACAATCCAGTGGGCTGATTCCATCCTCCGTTCCATTCCCTCCCCGTGTCGGCACATTTTTAGTTCGATTGCGCAAAAAGTAGGTCGTCGTTGGCCAGACAGAGGCTGCTGCTGCTGCTGCCGCTGCCCAGCAGCAACAACAACAACAGCGCATATCATTTAAATATTTTACAATATATGTATATATGTATACACATGTGTACATACATATACATATAAGGCATGCATGTGTGTTTGTGCGTACCATTTGAATGTGTGTTTTACTTTTGTGCGTTGGTATTGAAATTTTATTTATTGTTAAGTTGTATTTTTTTTTTAAGTTTTATTCGTCGTTTTCTGCGTCTTGTTTTCGCTGTTTATTTCGAATACCTTGGCAAAAGCGTGTAAGCGAAACAAAACAAACGATTTCCATGTATATGTACTTATGTATGTATATATACATAATTCTCCCCTCCCCCGTCGATTGGACCACATTGCATGTACATAAATACAAACATACACATGTATGTACTTCAGTTGTAATTAAGGTCGAGACCAGAGTTGCATTTTTTGCAGGCTGCGATCACCGATAGTAGATAGTTTCGATCAATTGCAATCGATTGCCGCTCATTCCCTTGGCTTCCATTATAGACTTCCATTGGCTTTCACTTAAAACAATGGGCAAATAGTAAGTAAATTGGAGGTGTATGTGCGATAGATGGATAACCAGTTCGGAATAAATGGGAAAAACTACTGCCGCAGTCGGCAGTCGGTCACTGCGTTTCTTCGAAGCGGGGCAGAGTTTCCAATCGACTATACATAGAACCGCTTTTCAGCTTTCCAGCGTTTAGCTTTGCATTGACTTGAGTTTCCAGTAGCGTCACGTCACGTAGGCCGGAGCAGCCCACGTTTTGGTACAATGTAAATTTTTAAAATAAAACATACATTTAACATTTTATGCGATTAACAAAGCTAACTTTTAAAAGGGGCGTGGCCAGGTGGAGGATGCAGGCCAGAGACACACAAAAAATGAAAACAAAGCACGCGGGGAAGAAACAGGTTGGTCTTACAATGTTACTATATCGGTATGGTATGGATATGTATTTAGTGGGGTGAGGGCAGGGGAGGAGGTTGGTTGGGCTGCGTGGATCGACATAATCGAAACACAACAGGTTTTTCTTTTTCTCTTCTGTTAAAAATAGCCCAAAGTGCGGTTCAGGGAGGCAGAGAAGCAGAGCAATGCACTGATCTAAAAATAAATGCAGGCCTCTCTTGAAGGACCCCGCTGCTCCGTTCCTTGGGGAGCAACAAGTGCTGTCTCTTTGAGTATTTCCGCATCCAAAGTGCGACTGTGGCAGGGTATATCGTATCACATAATGACGATACGATCCGATCCATGCATATGCATCGATTGTAGCATATGTAGCGATTTAAGTTTTGTCTTTCGCTCGTTCAAGGTCAGGGGTCTCGGTCATTGCGTTCTCTTTTACGCTCGGGGCCCAGTCTGGCTTCGCGTCACAAGCTTGTATAATTATCGCAAATGCAAAAATTAGTTGAATGTGTGATTAATGATTGGTTTTAATTTTCTATTTTTTCCCCGCCGTTTTATTTTGTTTTGTTTTCGATCGTTCGTCATCAACCACTGACGGACGCCCGTCCTGTCCAGTAAAGATCATCGATAGATCACCGATAGACAATATCTTCCATTCATTCCCACCATCCACTACTTCCAGTCTTGACGATTGTGGAAAATTGGAAAAACAAATAACACATACATACGTACATATGTATGTATATGTTTGTGTATTTGTGCAGAAAAATGAGAGGTAAAAACGTGACGATAGCAATAGAAGGCGACCGCTGCGACGCCGCACCAGCAGCAGCGGCGGCGAGAAAAAGAAAGCAAGCGCTTATGCAATAAGAAAAGCAACTGATCTAAAGACATCCGATTGAAGGTGGGGATGGGGCCGGACGCGTGGGGACTTACCTGCGTTTCTCCTTGGGCTTGCCGCTGGCAGTCAGGTTCGATCCTGAGCCAGGAGGAGCCTTGGCTAGCGCGCTGCTGCCCGTGGCAGAGGTGCTCGTAGATGCAGCAGCAGCAGCGGGGGCGGCGACGTTACGCTGTTTTTGCGCCTCCGCTGCCGCATTGATTGTATCAATTAACGAAACCATTTTGTCTCCAATGATCCAAAATCAGCAGCATTCAAAAATTGTCGATGTGGAGAATGTGGTTGTTGGTTCCTTGACTGTTTTGTTGTTGTTGTCGTTTCCTTAGTTTTCTTGTTGTTATCAGAGTGTTTTCCCCAGTCTCTTTTTGAGACTCTTCGTTGTTGCTTTTGTTGCTGTTCTCTTTATTTATTATCGCGTTCGGTGTTGTTACTTTTTTTATGTGTATGTTTTTATGAAAACTAGCTGAAATTCTCTATGCGCGTGTATGTGTGTGCGTGTTGTGATGTGTTGTGCCCGTATTGGTGCCACTAACACACTCACAGCCACAGTCACAATATTTTCCTCTTAAACTTTTGAGATATTAGGTTATTGCTATTATTTAATGCCCTCAGTGGACTTTCTACTTAGTTTTGCATTATTTCGTGCACGCCAATTACTTATTTCTGATCACAAACAACTGATGGCACAAGCACAAGGTTATTTTGATTGCACTTCGAGTGTTATTATTGCACTTTGAAGTTCTGCACGGATTTGATATTCAACTCGCGATTTAACATCTCACATCTGAGATTTATATGCACTTTATGCATTTTACAATGCGCTTAGAGCATTTTTCGTCACGAAATTATTATTTTTACGTGTTTATATGTCAGCTAGGGATGTAATTTAGATATATCAATATATCGAAACATTTTGATATTATATTTGTAAGTGATATTTTTTGGACTATCGAGAATATTATCGATGCTTCTGTGGAAATATTGCATCCGAAAAATTTGTTTTCAAACGATATTTCAAAAATCGCAACACTTTATGAACATAACTTTTAAAAGCATTCTTTATTTTTCCAGAAATTTCCATAGTAATCATAAATGGCTCTTATTGAGCCTTCTCTACCGCCGAGCTGGTCGGCGACGGCTCCTCTTTAATGAGTGGGGCAGGCTCCACACTGTCGACCGACTGATCCTCCTTGACTGAAACTCCAGTCGAAGTATCAACTGGTGTTAAGGACTCAGCTAGAGGATCATCATCGTCGTCGTCGACGCCACCGTTGGATTTGTTGTAGACGGTGGGATATAGCTGGAAGCAGTCGCGCATTTTGGTGAAGGCTTCGAAGCAATCAGATCCTTTGGGATCCGCTTTGCTGTACTGGAAACAGCTAAATGCCTCGCGAAAGTCAACGCCGCACGGTCCTGTGGCCATACCGCCCAGGCAGGGGCAGCTCCAGTTAATATTGCCGTCCTTTGTGATCACGCCCTCAGCCGGCTCTTTCGGCGGCAGCTCAATTTTGCTTGGGGTCGCATGGTCTTCCTTGGTGACGAAGATAACCTTGTCCTTGCCGAACTGTTTGGAAAATGAAAATGACATCTTAATGCCGAATATTGTGTATCGTCGTCCTGCGTGTAGCTTCACTAAAGTCCCACGACGTCTTCGTCGATATTTTTGTCAAAGTCCAGCTGCTTTTTTGATGTGTTTAGCACCTGAAAGTGACAAGGCACCTCCTGGTAGTGGCCTATTAAGGTTACGGCGATACGCGCGCGCTCCAAAAACTCCTGGGGCACTCGCAAGATAGCTCGTCGCTCTGCCGCACTGAACTTCACAATATCCAATGAAGTCTGGCCTCCGATTTCTCCAAATAAATTTTCCAGGGAGTTGAGAATGCAGCCACTCAAGTAGCCAGGCGTCAATACAATAGATTCGGTGTCACGAAGATTCCTGCAAATAGATTGCCATGGTTCAGCATTATTTACGGAAGACGCACACGTGCACCCGGAGCATGTAACTTTTTTCACTTACAGCTTAACATCCAGGTATTGGGAATCACTCATTCTTTGGTTGGCGCTGTGATGTCCACGATTACGCTTGGTGGGACTCCTGATTTATTAAAGTTGGCATGAAAACTTATTAGGCCGGCAAATACTTTTTTTATGTAATTTTTTGCTTTTCACGTTTTGTCAATAGACATCGATAGACGATAGCCAGAATCCAGCGAGAGACAGCTGCTAAGAGGCGCCAAATTCAAAATCACAAACTGATTTATTTATTTAACAATAACGAAAGCTAATTTCGGATGTTGAATGTAACTATACATTTTTTGTTTTGTTTTTAATTATAAATGTCTGTCAAATTCGTAGCGATCGTTGTTCAGCAGCTGGAGTACAGGACGACGCATTGTCCACTTTCAACATCTCCGAGCTTCTTCTGCTTCTTCGGCATTGTCCTTGTTAAAGTCAAGGACTGTCTTAGAGGCGTCTAAGACTTGAAAGTGGCAAGGTACCTCCTGGTAGTGGCCTATCAACGACAGTGCGGTACGTGTCCGCTCAAAAAACTCTTCCGGAACACGGAAAATAATGCGCTGCTGCTTGGTACTAAATTTAACAATATCCATGTTGGTCTTGCCCCCCAGATCGCCAAAGAAACTCTCCAGAGCATTAAGAACACATTCACGAAAGTAGATGGGTGTGAAAATAACAGCCTCGGGGTCGCGGAACTTTCTATAAGCAAGAAAAATTATTATAATATAGACAAGGAATTTTCGTTTATTGTCCAACTCACAGTTTAACATCAAAATAATAATAATCATTCATGATTCACCCGCTCGTTACACTGTAAGCTTGTCATTAATCTGGCTTTAACATTTAATTTATTCTAAGAAATTCAAAATTTTTTTGTACCGGGTTTCTGAACGAAAAAGCTAGGTACAATACAAATTTGCAGGAAAAAAATAAGGTTGTAGGGCTGGATGTGTGGATAGAAAATGTTTCGAATCTGAGTACCTAGCTATATGAATTATACAAATTTTTGTTGTTTATTTTTTGCAGTGTAAAATTATCCGATAGTATCGATTATTTCGACCGCATTTCAATAGCGCAAAACACAGCGACAGCGATTTTCAATTTATAAAAGCCTCATTTGGTGGGTTATTCTTTTATATTTAATTCGCACACGTTTATTTAAACTCCTGTACTGTATTTCGTTTTCTTTAGGTAGATTATCTTTTATTTGATAATGGAGGAAATATGCAGAGTGTGCTTGGAAACGTCCGGAGCATTCACAAACATTTTTGATGAGCGCAACCATCAGATAGCGGAAGTGAATTATGAAATTATCAATTATGAATCAATTATGAAATCCATTCAAAACTGATAAGTGGTAAGAATGTCGATCTTCCGTTCAAGTGAACTCATTGTTCAAAGACTTATAAGGATAAAATAGACACGTTCGTACGCACACGAATGACCGACCTTTTGAATCTTCTAGCTGCTCGAAGTCATTTATAACAAAAAGTATACTTAATAGACACATCCGCATCCACACGGAAGAGCGACCGTATAAATGCATTAAAGTCATTTAAGCAAAACGAATATCTTAAAAAATACACACGCAGAATAATAGTTAGTGTTTCAAAAACAAAAATGTATTCCTAGTTTGAGCAACAACTTGTTTGTACCTATATATTAAGATAATAAAGAAAACTATTAAATTCTATAATGGTTTTAGACGTTTATTACTTTTTATACCCAAAAAAAAACATTAATATGCAACTAAAAAAAAAAAGAACCTAGCTTTATCAAGAACCACGACTTTGATCGCGTTCATAAATTTTGAATTATACATGTAGAACTAATTACATATTATGTAAAAAGCAACATCTAAAAAACATCGAAAGCAATGAATCGATGGACTTCCATCTCTAGCTCTCTGGAGAGCCCGCGCTTCACTGTGACGAAATTTTGACACAGAAATTTAAAAACATAAAAATAAGAGGCTTAGAAAACCTGGATATATAGTTTTTGGCTGTAACATTGGAGCTACAATGGATGCATTAACCAATTCGGTAGAGGAAGAGGAGAGTGGCCCAATAAATGTCACGAAATTGATTGTAAGTTGCTGTCGATCGGAGATCTAGCAGCGTACCAAAACATAAACAAGTCTGTATTTATTCACGAATCAACGATAGGGCGGCAGTATAACTGCAAAGGACATAAAGCTACTGCAGCAGGCAAGTCTTCACACGGTGGATGCTGTGGCCAACGCGACGCGCAAGCAGCTAATGGCCATTCCCGGCCTCGGTGGGTCCAAGGTGGAACAAATCATTTCCGAAGCCACAAAAATTGTGCCTCTTGGTTTCCTCAGTGCCCGCACCTTCCACCAGATGCGCGCAGATGTCGTTATGCTGACGACTGGCTCCAAGGAACTGGACAAGCTGCTTGGCGGCGGCATCGAGACGGGCTCCATCACAGAGATCTTTGGCGAGTTCCGGTGTGGCAAGACTCAGATCTGCCACACCCTGGCAGTCACCTGCCAGCTGCCCATTAGTCAGAAAGGAGGAGAGGGCAAATGCCTGTACATAGACACGGAGAGCACTTTCCGTCCGGAACGCCTCTCAGCTATTGCCCAAAGGTACAAGCTGAATGAAGCCGAGGTCTTGGACAACGTTGCCTGTGCCCGGGCCTACAATACCGATCAGCAAACCAAACTGATCCAAATGGCGGCGGGCATGCTGTTCCAAACCAGGTATGTACGCATAGGAGTTAAGCCATCTGGGATCGTGGCTGAAGAATCGTCATTCCTCCCAATCCTCCAGATATGCCTTGGTTGTTGTCGATAGCATCATGGCCCTCTACCGCTCGGACTACGTGGGACGGGGCGAGCTGGCCGCCCGGCAGAACCATTTGGGATTGTGCATACGCCAGCTTCAGCGCTTGGCCGACGAATTCGGGGTGGCTGTGGTCATCACCAACCAGGTGACAGCGGCGGTGGACGGCGGTGGTGGCATGTTTGTTGCTGATGCCAAGAAGCCAGTGGGAGGACATATACTGGCGCATGCTTCCACCACTCGACTCTATCTGAGAAAGGGCAAAGGGGAGACGCGCATCTGCAAGATCTACGACTCGCCCTGTCTGCCCGAGTCGGAGGCGATGTTTGCGATTCTGCCAGACGGCATAGGCGATGCCAAGGAGGGGAACTGATTATTATACGATTAGATTATTAAGAATATATATACATATGTACATGTCCTTGGAAGTAGGCTGAAACTTTCATGGATTGATTTGTTTAACGTATTTGAATAAGGCATTGCATAATTTGTTTTAATTGTTGGTTCATTTCCTTACTTTCAAGTGAAGGATTTCTCAGTGGTTGCCTCACTGTGTTGCATACAGGCCGCAGTTCCGTGCAGATTCCACAATCATTTCCTCGTGAAACAGGAGGCCTTTCTTCTTTTCCCGCAGGCAAACAGTCTTCGATTAGAGCCAGTGAGATGATAGACAAGAGGAAAAAGAAGCGGATGCCGACCACGCTGATTCTAGACGCAAGGCACAAACAACACGCCGAGCTAAAGCAGCAGCAGCCGACTTTACGCATGGCTAAGAAGCAGCTCAGCTCGACACATGAGACGTGCGTGCGACAAACACGTGTTACCAATAACTAGATTTGCGGAGATCTGGCCAGATAAAACAAATGTTTATTCGAGTAATTTATGTATGTATATCTATAGCTTTATTCATTGTTGATCAAACAGTTCTACACACATAGTAAATAAAATTGTAAGGATCGGAACCTTTGTGGCCCATCCATCCATTCATTCAATTGAAGTTGATACCACATCAAGAGTCGCCGAAAACAAAGGCAAATAAGGAATTTTTTGATATAGTTCGTATTTTTTTTAATCCGATCGAGTAGGCAATAAAACTTTGCTTATCGTAAGGGGTTGTCGGTTGGTTGGTTGGGTTCTTCGTGTTCTTGAGTTGGAGCTCAGTTTTGCTGGGAATCGGCTTCAGCCTCTTAGGAGTAGCTAAAAAAACTTCATTATATACCAAATACACACACGCCAAATTCATTGTTGTATTGCGGGTACGAGGGTTTTACGTTTACCTTATTATATCGTGGGATTAGTAACTGGAGCTAAAACATTATACTGTACTGCACTGAATTATTCTTTAATCTTTTTTAGCGGTAGCTGGGATATTGGCTTGCTTGGCCTCAACGAGACTTTTATAGCCACGCTCGTTCATTGAGACGCGAAGGTTTTCATTCACGTTTTTTGTATAGCTTTTATAGATCTTCACCTTCTCGCAGAACTCCATCCAAAAGTTGTCTTCCTCGGACGCCGAGTTGAACAAGTTCTTGAACCCGGCGTATATGCTCGAGGACACTTTACGTATTATCTGGGCCTTCTCCTTGAACTCGACCTCGTCGGAGTAGTCCATCTTCCAGAGGTCCAGGTTGCCAACATATCTGCGCAGTCGTCGCATTATGTCCACGCACTCCGGATTGCGCAGCAGCATCAGTTTGGTCAACTCAACATCCTTAAACTGGTCCAGTATCTCCAGACATTTGCCTACATTGGCTCGTCGTAGGCCCAGACACTCGCGCAGCTGCTGGGAGAGCTGAATGAAGTCCCGCTCACTGAACAGAGCGTCCTCGTGCTCGATGATCTCCTCAATGAATCGAGCGGCCTCCTGCTTGGGTATCTCATTCCGCGAGGGCTCAACGATGATGCGTCCGGGCAGGGTGTCGGGATCGAGCTGCCCCGACTCCAGCTTCAGCTTAAGTTCGTTGGCCTCCTTGCGTGACTTTTCCAACCAGGACTGCTCCGCAGCGGCACTCTCGAATCTCTCCGGCTTGTTGTAGTTGATGTCGATGCCCAAGCACTTGGCTGTCGGCATATATACCATCAGTAGGTCATTCTCTTTATTCTGTGCGGAAAACCAAAATTTTTGTATTTTTAGCGAGTGTGAATTTTGCGTGAAACTTACGTTTGTTAAGCGCGAGCGCTTCTGAATGGGGGTCACGGCGGCGGTTGGCTTCGACTTCTTCACGGATTTCTTGGCCATGCTGGTGTTGGCTGCTGGGGGTGGTGTCGATGCAGCAGCTATGCCTTCCGGGGGGACTCGCCGCTTTTGCGGCGGTGGCCCGTCAGCCAATTCGGTGCCGGCCTCTTCAGAGTCTCCGTCCACATGTTTGGGAGCCCCCTTCGACTTACGTGAGCCAGCGGCCTTCTTTTGAGTGGAGCTGCTATCGACGCTTGAAGAATCCGCAGTAGGGGTCTCGGACGATTCAGGAGTTGGTGGAATTTCAATTGGTGTTGAGTTCTTGGACAGGGTGGGCGTTTCGGTGGTTGAGGACTGCTCGTCGGCACCGCCATCGTCGGGGCTTGATAAATCGATCGGGGCCGAGTCCTCCCCCTTGAGTGCGCTTTCAATCTGGTCCATGGCCTCGCTGAACTTGGCTCGCTTCATATTCTTGTCGGTGGCGAATTTCTCCTTGTTTTCAACATATGGAAAGAGGTCCTCGATTTTTATATTCGCGGTTTCTCCCGTGCCGTAAAAGTAAACATTGTACTTTTTGTTGATATACTTCGTGATCTTCGCTGGCCATGCCGGATAGCCCTTAACCTTGGCAAACACCAAGTCGCCAATGCTGAACGATTTTCCACTCTTTTCTTTACCCATTTTTGGCGAAATGTTGTTAAAAAATTTCGAGAAAATTAATAGTAAGCAAAGTCTTGGCGTCGTCTGTAGGGCTGGAAAAAATCGATAGTGCTTTCGATACTATCGCTAGGGCTGGAAAAACTATAGTGTTTTCGATACTATCGTTTGTTGAAAAATAGCTGCCCGACTATCGAATTCAAAATTCAGCTATCATCGTTTATTTAAAAACAGAGAACGTTTTTAAATTGACTTGTGAACAGAAATAGAAGTGTTAATTATTTTTCAAGGTAATTAGTCAATTGAACCTATACTTCGCTTACCTGAATTACAATTAATCACACATTTATGCGTTGGCAGCGTTCCCACAGGTGAAAGGTTTGTTGGCAGGCGCCAATTTACCATTTCCACCCACACACACCACCTTTACGCACCTATGGGCTGCTTTATTTAAAAAACAACATTTGTTGTTGGCTGTGCTCAGTCGTGTCTGCGCTGCCAGAGAAACCTCATCTAGCAACATATTTCCCGTCGGAATCTCTACAGAACTTTCATTTGTTTACCGAGTCACGAGAGGCACAGAGGCACAGAACCAGAAAGAAGAGCAGCAGCAGCGCCAAATAGTTTTCACATTCGGCCTGGTGTGGCCTGGAATCTGTGGAATTCGTTAATTGCGGAGCGTAAATTCTTTTATTAAGTGGCGTGAAATTCTGTTGGTTGCCAAAAACATAAACATGCAAGAGCTAATAGTTGCTCCGCTCGTTCCCGGCAACGTTCCTGGAGGAATTAAAAATGTGCTTCAGAAGGTGGTCTCATATGACAAAGAGAATATTGAGAGCGAAAATGCCAAAAAGTGAGTCATACTATATAGTATATACCTTATAACATACATGCATGTGTACATATGTGTGTGTAGTACATTTTGTAAGCTTACATTTAACGGAAAACACACAAGTCAGGGTCCGATGCCAACATATGCACCCACCGCATGGTGCGCACATGCATTTTTTATTATAATCTGATTTCATACTTTGAACTAAATTCCATCCCTGCCGCATGCCAATGTACATATGTGTGTGCCACATGTTGCACATTGCCTTTTCTTGTTACTATTGTCCTATTTATTCAACGAGGAAATCAAACATCGAATGAAAACTTCGACAATGCAATGCAAAATTCTTTTTGATTTTGTTTGAATTTTACTTGAATTACATAAAAAAATATACATATATATGTATTTTAGTGGACGCATTCTTGGCATTCTTCTCAATCAAAGGCCCTGACTCTGACAATTGAATTCAAGGACACCATAATTGCTTGAAATTAGTCATTTATCTTGGGGGAAAGTCTGTCCTCAGATCTACAGGTCTACAGGTCTCGTCTCTGTCAAAATGCTCATTATTTTTGGCAATCGAAATATCATGCAACGCAAATGTTTGGCCAAGAGGTTCGACCATAGAGAGATGTCAGATGTTTTTTGACCAGTTACAGAAGACCGAGCAAGGCCCAATTCATTCATTTTAGGATAGCATATGTGATTAGCCTAGTTTTTGCCTATCCTTATGAGATTAAGAATGCCAAGACCCAAGAGATCTGAAATTCTTTCACTATATTGGAACAAATACATAAATAAGGGAAATTAAATCGTTGACTTTTTTATTTTTGCACAAAATCATTGGTTGGTGCGAAATATTTTAATTTCGCTTATTTTCAAATCAAAAATCAAAAACATTTTCGACGATGCCCATGGTTTGCTCTAGTGAAAGTGACCGATGATTAATATTGGCCCCTTGCCAGCGGAATTTGTGATTATTATTTAATGACGACGAGAAGTCGCCGTAAACATATAATAAAACGAAACAAAAATTCGCTACGCATCGTCGCACAGACCCTGGCCATACTCTTACAATCGCCAAAAGCGTTTCGGACTGAATTTGGCGAGAGTAGAGGCTAGGTCTAAGGCGACTAGCACAGAGAGAAGCCCAGAGATAGCCAACTCGTTGAAAGGGTATACAAATATTTTGGTAGAGTCTAAAAATAAGTGCTGTCTTTGATTTTACACACTTACATTCCTCAGTGGGAAGCAGCGTTTCTGGAGGGCGATGACAGAAGCAGCAGCAGTAGCAGTGGGTAGGTGGTGCCAACGAGAATTGGGCACCTTCCATCTTCCATTCGATCTCCGCTGACAGCCGAGCGGAAGAGGAGAAGAGAGGTTGCTTGGGGGCTGATGGTATGGTTTGGCTTTATTTCAATTATTGAGATGTAATTACTGACAAAACTTGGGGATCGAGCTGATGCGATGACTGATCTCTTTGTTTAGGCATTCGCCAAATATTTCGATTCTATTTTCATATACACTCCAAGGAACTAATTATAAACAATTTTCGCGATGTACGAGTGTATAGGTGGGTACATAAATATTTATACATATGTTTAGCAAATGATTATTGTTTTGTAGAGCTAAAAAACGATGACGTACTGCGGGGGCAACAACGTAGGTGCTGTGCTGTGCTGGGATGGGATGGGTAGGTATTGGATGGGATGGGATGGGGGGATGCTTGTTGTTTTAGTTCCCATTCACAAAATTACGCAGGCTGGGATGCTTCAGGCTGAAAGCCTGCACGGTAATACGCAAATAGATATAGATAATACCTTCCATTCCATTTGTTTATGCGATGTTTGTATTTGGCGTAACACCAAATTGTTAGCCTCTCCTTTGTTCGAATGAGAAATGTTCGTTCTTTTTCGTTTATGAGGTTGTTTACCCACATTAATAATGGTTCTGTTTTGGTGTTTCATTTGCAGTTCGCTGGCGGGGGCGGGTGTGGAGGACAGCACACCCTATCCAGGACTGTCGCGCCTAACCCCATCATTGATCCTGTGCGGGGCAGCGGCTGTGGTGCCCGCCTACATGGACAAGCTGGGCGTGAGCTGCGTCATCAATGTGGCCCCTGAGCTCCCGGACACTCCCCTATCCAGCGTGATGAACCCGCTGTACCTTCGCGTAAATGCCCAGGACCGTTCGGAGGTCGACCTGGCGAAGCATTTCGACGAGGTGGCTGACCTCATTGAGGAGGTGCATCTGAATGGGGGCTGCTCCCTGATCCACTGCGTGGCGGGGGTCAGTCGCTCGGCCACCCTCTGTCTGGCCTACTTGATGAAGCATGCGGGCATGAGCCTGCGGGAAGCCTACACGCACGTCCAGTCCGTTCGTCCTCAGGTTCGGCCGAACTCGGGATTCTTTCAGCAACTGCGTCGCTACGAGCAGCAGCTGCGGGGAAGCAGCTCTGTGGAAATGGTATATTTTGCTTCTTTGGACAAGGAAATCCCCGACATTCTGGAGCCCCAATACAGGGCCATGGAGGACTTCTACCAGAGATATCGCAGCTCGCTGAGGAAACGCTAGATCCTTAAGCTCTGCGCTGCATTGCGGCCAGGAGACATTTCGTAATTTGTGATATGGGAGAATTATGGGTAGAAATTAGATGTGGATCCTATTATACATATATGCTTAAAGATAACATTGTAATGCTGAAATATACATAAGCTAGTGCTTGATTTCGATAATTACAAATACACTTTTTATTCAAGAACATTAAATTCACAAACTTTACTCTTTTTACGTATAGTAGTTTAGTGATTTCAATGAATCACAAACGTCGTCACTAGCACACAAAATTTAATTATATATTCAACTGGATTCTATTAGTATATGTATATAGTAGATATATACAATTATTTTTACCTAACTAAACTGTAATCTTGTAGTAGGTTGGGATTATTTAAATGCTCACAAAAGCCCCACATCAACTTTGTCATTCCGTTGTGATACGAGGGCCCTCCTTATAGGATGTGTGTGTGTGTGTATGTACAATAACTATCTAAATCTCAGCTTCTCGGCATAGGCGACTTAAAAAGAGACTTAAAACGAAAGAAAATTTGCTAGCTAAAAGGCAGAACTAACAGAGTTTTGTGTGTGTACATTCAGCTTTGGTCTACATGCAACCTAATATGGAACCGCCTCCAACCTCCTCCTCCTCTTCCTCCTCACTTACTTGAAGATATCGGAGATGTATGCGGCATTTGTGGTATTTGCGGTTGATCGTGCATCAGCTTTTTCAGGTTCTCGTAGGCCGTGTTCATGATGCCCCAACTTATGAAGGAACGTCCCGTGTTGAAGGCGCAGCCCCGGTAGAAATACCCAATGCGGCTGTCGCGTTCGCGATAAATTCTTTTGCATGCATGCCAACTGCCCTCCGACCGATGGCCGATTTCACTTTGCAGCGATACTTTGATCACATTGAGGGGGTAGAATATTGTGCTGATGCTGGCACCGATGACGGCTCCAGCCATGAATTCCTGGGCAGTTCTGCTGGACACCGATTTCTAAAAGGACAAGAGTCAGTTACAGTTTATTGTTGTTGTTTAACACATAAACGTGAGTAATTCAAAGAAGGAAGTTCTTGCCTGTTTGGGTAACCGAGCGCTGGCCTCCTCTCTGAGCACAAAGAAGAATGCATTTGACAGTCCGTTGCGCCAAAATACTGGTTCTATGCCCCTGTAGAGCTCCCTGTATCCATGATGGGCCACTACATATCTACAAATACCGTTTTTATTGTTTGTTTTTATAATGCGAGTGCACTGGCTCTCACCTGAACGCGTTTGGGGTATTGGAGAAATGTTGGTGGAATTTCGAGTCCGCCAGCAGCGTTTGCACGCGTTCAAAGGGCAGGAGAAGGGATTCGGCACTACCCGCCACCACGCCGGCAATCACCTTCGCTCCGTAGTCATTGAGGCGATAGTCTTCTACCAAATATCTCCTCGTTCCATCAAACACGCCAAACATAATGGACAACGAAATGGTTTTTTGTGCCAATGGAGGCAGCATCCCGCGGTACAGAAAGCTAAGCCCCTCATGCCGCAGCTGAGCGAAGGCAGATGTGATGGGCACGCCGTGAAGCATTTGCCGAAAGATCATTTTGTAGATGGGATATGTGGCGGCTATGTTGACAAACGCTGCTCCGCATCCGCAGGCGAACTCCTCCCACTGGAAGGCGCCAAAGAAACGCTCTGTGAAGATGCTAGATGCATGGCTATATAATACACCCGACTGTGCTGTGGGTGGTGCTCTTCTTGTTGCCGTTGTTGTTGTTGTTGCCGGGAAGTCATCATCGTCGTTCATGTTGCTACTGTAGTGGCAAGTGCGAAAATGTGTGCAATTGTCACCTTACTACCATTGTTTACAGTGGTAATTCCGCACCCACACACTCGGCTTGTGATTTGTTTGTTTTGATTTTTTACTAAATTATATAATAAAGAACCACGGTATTACGAGTAGGTCGGATTTTTTAGTCATTTGCAAAATATCGCATGATCCGATACTATCGTTAAGATTCTTGTTTACCACTATCGATAAGCAGATGACAACTCTGCTCGAACTGTCAAAATCTAGTGCGGCCAACTTCATGTCCCTTTTCTCTCTTTTTGACGTGCTCTTTACAATTAGCGGTTCGTTTTTACTATTAAATCTGAATATTTTCTAAGCATCCGTGAAACATGTTGGCCCTTTCTAAGCTAAATAAATGCAGAAACAGTGAAACAAGACACTGGCGCAGTAATTAAATCTGATTTTACATGGCATTCTCGAGAAAATGTCACTCAAACTTTGTTGACATTTTCTCACAGGAAGAAACAATAAATAAAATTCGCGATATTCAATCAAAATACTGATAAGCGGTTTCAACTATCAAATTCCAGCTCCAAAATGACGATTCGCCCAGCGTACCGGCCCAAGATCATCAAGAAGCGCACCAAGCACTTCATCCGTCATCAGTCGGATCGCTATGCCAAGTTGTCGGTAAGTAAAATAAAATACAGCGTAGTGAAAACGAGTTGTATGCCTAATCGTGGTCTTAATGTTGCAGCACAAATGGCGCAAGCCTAAAGGTATTGACAACAGAGTACGTCGTCGCTTCAAGGGCCAGTACTTGATGCCCAACATCGGTTATGGCTCCAACAAGCGCACCCGTCATATGCTTCCCACTGGCTTCAAGAAGTTCCTGGTGCACAATGTGAAGGAGCTGGAGGTCCTGCTGATGCAGAACCGCGTCTACTGCGGTGAGATCGCTCATGCCGTCTCCTCAAAGAAGCGCAAGGAAATCGTTGAGCGCGCCAAGCAGCTGTCGATCCGTCTGACGAATCCCAATGGACGTCTGCGTTCTCAAGAGAACGAGTAACCTTAAGATTGAAATGCTCTTTGTCGAGTTATTGTAACGTGGTCGGAATACAAAATTTGAAACGTTAAAGTGAAAATCAAAAGTTGTTATTCATTCAATATGTTGCAAAGAATCTAGAAAATCGAGTGTTGCTGCTTCAAGAACATTGTTTTTTGATTAACATGAGTTTATTATGATGAGTTACACAAGAATGGGAATACATATTACTAAGTACAAATCGAAGTCTACTTTAGGACGACATCGTGATCAAATTGTAAGTGGTGCTCGAGCTCCTTTTTGTTTTCAAAGTTGGTGTTGCAGATCAAACAGAATCCATTGTTTTCGTCATTGTCTGACATGATGACAGTCACGGCCTGCTCCGATTCGTCCACATCGACGTGAAGCTCCTCCACCACTTGTTGGTCGTCTGACGGAGCGTCCTCTCTGACCCCATAGACAACATCGCCTTCGTGGGTCTTCATGTGCATTTTGAGGGTATAGCGTTCAGTGAACGACTTTGGACAGACGGAGCAGTAGTGACGGGGTCTGTTTTCCTTGTGTATAAGCGTGTGGTGGTTGAATGTCTTCCGCGATTTGAAGGAAACATTGCAAATGCTGCAGATTATGGGATTTTCCTCGGCTTCGTGGCGGAGCCGATGGTTGTAGAGCAAGTTGTCCTGTGAGAAGCGCAGCCCGCACTTCTCACACTGATATTTCTTCTTGTCCCAGTGCATGCGCATGTGCCTCAGAGTGTTGACGGGCCTGGAGAAACTCTTGGGGCAATAGCGGCATTGCTTCTCGGTCTTTCCCTCATGCAAGTTCATGTGCAATTCGAGGTATTCCTCATCTCGGCGTATGACGCCGCATATGGGACAGATGTGATTCTGCGTGGTCGAGTGGTCTTCATTGATGTGCTTCTGCATTTGGTACCACGAATTGTAAACTTTTCCACAGTGGCTGCACTCCTGCTTGGTGCGTTTCTTGGGTGGCTTTTCATCCGGATCGGATTTTTCATTCATGCCCTCTGCCTCTGGCTCCGCCTCCCCCACATCGATTTCGCAAAGAAACTCCTCGTCGTCGTCTTCGCCATCTTCGTCGTACTCCTGTTTAATGTCTGCATCGGAATCATCTTGGTCTTTGACTAATTCCACAAACAGTGCCTCGGCCTCAGCATCGGGATCGGGATCGGTGTCGGCATCCTCCAGTGCTGTTTCTTCCACCTCCAAATCCTCCGAAGGCTCCGAACGACTTTCAAACTCGGACTTCAATGCTGCCTTTAGCTGGTTGGTTAGTCGCTTCTGTGTGGTCATTAAACTAACCATTATGGTATCATAATCAGCCAGCTCGGAAAAACAGCGGGGGCAAAGTTTTGATTTTGCTTCCAATTTGAGGCTGGTGTTTATGCAGTTGGCCAGATGCGCCAGAACCACGGCAATTGTCTTTTGAGACGACGGCACTTTCGCAGAGACTTTCTCATAGCTGGCCGTTGTAGACTCCTCTACGTTCACGGCGCCGCAAAAGAAGCACGTATCCATTTGCACGTATTGTTTGGACGATTTACTCAAATATTTGGCGCAGAATTCCAATTGAGGTGAGCGAAATTGTGTATAATTTCTATCGAACCAACGCCACGCACTAAAAACGCAACCATGGAATGGCAATTTGCCATTCACCCTCATGAAAGAAAAGGCGCAGTGCAGAGTTGCCATCTACCATAAAACAAATATTATTTATAATAATAATAATATTATTATAATTTAATTATTTGTTCAATATTATATTGAAAATTAATATAAAAATAAATTAACCGAAAGTGGTTAATTAATTAATTAACCGTTTGGTTTCTGGAAAGATTTAACTGATGCAACCTTGCACGTAAATTGGTCAAAATATGATATTATATGGGAAATTATACCCTTAACTCCCTTTTTGCCTGGAAAATACTCTATCAGATGCGGATATTAATTTCATCCAAAGCGCTCATAAAATTCTTTGACTTTCGTCACCTCTTTTCGGCTGTGGGCCCACTGTGCGACGTCACCGTCTAGTCGTGCCTTTCTACATTTTCAGACTGGTCATAACCAATAACCAAGTCAAAACAAGATGTTTTCCTCCCTATATACCCCCACTCCCTTTTCCCTATATCCTTTGTGCAATTTTTCCTTTAGTTTTGACCGCAGTTGCGCCCTGGACCCCAATTAGCCAATTAGTTGGTTCAGCACTCGTTTTAATCATTTTCTTAGTGACAACAATTAAATTAGTAGTCGTAGTAGCTATAATTTTATTTAATTCGAACTTAATTATTTGAAATATTTAAATTCTATATTAATTGAAGTTCAATTTATTCTGAGAATTTCCGTGAGCTGAAAACTTATAAGATCACTATCATTGCTTATGGAATTGCTTATATAATTCTGTGGATCGGGGACAATACTGTCCCGTTTTCGTTTGACAAATGAACGCTGTCTTTTAGAATTTGACTTGCAGCTACGAAGTAGGGTTCGGGTGACATTGGTAATCTGTCGTCTCGAACTTACATTAAATACAGAGTCGTGGACTATGACATCTATAACATCGCGCAGCTTTGCCAAAACAGAGTACAATATTTTTAAACGTTTAACAATACGTTTGGGGTCGACAGGAGTGGCTAGGCTGACTACAGCAAGACACTCGCGCAATATCAGTATAAAATCCTTGTGCACGCGCTTGCCATCGTCGCTGAGCGCGGAGTAGTTTACCGGCAGTCGAAAGTGCTCGTCCAAGACACTGCCCATTTGAACAATTATCAGGTACTCTCTGGGAAGGCTCTTCCCCGCTATGTGGATACTTTCCGCCAGCATGTCCAGGTAGTTGTTGATGAGCGAACGACTGTCGATGATTTCGTGTATGAGGTTGCGGAAGATCAGCATCTCTTCGTTGAAGTGGTGCTCCAGTATATCTGCATGGTGCAAGGCCGACGATTGCAAGGCTGGAACAATGCATGCATCCAGCGACTCCAGGGAGGCCAGGCAACTGCGCACAATTGTCTTGGTTTTGACGTCCTGCGAGAAGGCTATGGCCAGCACTCCTATCTGTTGAATGCGGTCCATATTTTTGTCGAAATCTAAAACTAGTTTCTCAGTTAATCCAGATTCCGATTCCTGCTCCTGTGGAGCATGCCTCAGCTTCTTGATGGGAGTGTTTTCCAGCTCGACAAGACTAGCAAAGATCAAGTGCAACAGAGCCTCATTCAGAAATGTCTCCAGCCCATAGAGGGCACGCTCTAGGGACAGGGCTTCTAGCTTGCGATGACCGGGGTTGAGCTCCCCGGAACCCTCCAGGAAGGTAGCGCATTCACTCAGCAATGTCTCGCACAGTTCTGATAGTGCCTTCTTATCGGCTTCTAAGGCAACGTTAGCAAATGCCAGGGCATGTCTGACAATATGATTGATTATGCTGCCGAGCTGGTAGGCGTCATCAGTTTCATTTTCTTCCTCGATGTATAGGACATTGGGGGTAGTATTCGCGAGCCTTTCCATGAAGTCTTCCAAATGATCTAGGGCTCGGTCCATTAACTGAACAAATGTGTGATCCTCAAAGCTATCCGATGCACCACTCTCCTGTTGCAAATCTAACTGCGACAGGCAGACATAGATGCGACGCACACACCAGTCGATTCGGTCAAGGAAGTGCAGTCGCGTCGTTGGCGTAGTCTCGTTTGCGAAGGTGCTTTCGATGTTGATGGTCCTCTCCAGTTGAGTGATGCAAGTAACAACCTGAGTGAGGCACAGGAAGATCGTCTCTACGTCAATATTGGTGCCGTCTTCAGGTGGCCATCTGGGGGCTATTTCCGGCAAGTGTGCCTTGAGCTCACTTGCAAAGTCCAGAAATGTGGCACAGAACTCATTTAGCCAGGCAATATTTCCCACCGGACAGGCGGAACCTTTTTCAATCAACTCGTTGCAAATACTCAATTGTCGCAGTAATGTTTCCATCGTGTGATCGCGTAATGTGTAGACCGGAAAAGCTGATGCTCTTGACTAAGGACTGAAATGAAAAAGATTCGTTTTATATATGCATAAAATCTCAGGTAAATGGCAGATTATTTACCGAACCCTCCGAGGATTTGGAATTGATCTAGGTAGCCATTGTGATCCACAAACATCTGTCATTTTTATTGCACCCTGTCGACGTTCACGCAATCCAAGACAAACCGCGGAAAATGATAGAAGATTCATCTTAAATTCGATTTCGTACCTGCATCGTTTCTCTGAAAATGCAGGCTCAAGCCCGCAGCTTAGGTCGCTTCCGAGCATCTCTACCATATTTGTAGTCCATTCATTTTGAAGATCGGAATTTATTGTCCTGCCCAGAAATTCCTCCCCCAGGTGCTTTGCGCTGTTCAGTTATCTTTCACTCTACAGCGTGTGCTCTAACACTTCTTTCCGTACTACCTAAATATAAAATTAATTTTTATATATATCATTTTATATATAATATTAATTAAATATATCCAAGAATTAAGACTCCATAATACAAATGTGTATGTACATTTCTGCAAACGTTGTTATTTATCGGTCATGATAGGGGTTCATGTTCGACCTCTCTGGACAGAGATTGTCGATTATTGATTCATCTTCTTATATATCAATTATACAGTTGTATTTACTTTATATTTTAAACTACATTGTGTACAGTACACTACGTAAATAACACTAGAGAAACATTCGCCTAGCACTGAGACTCGGCTAGCCCCGGCTTACACAAACTGTCTGTCTCTGGGTGAAACTGGGGGAGAGAGAGACTGGTTGGCCGGTTAGGATGTGGATTCCACTGGCAAATGGACACGCTTGTGCACCTTTAACGTGTACTTGTCGACAAATGACTTTTCGCACTCTGTGCATGGATAGCGCGGCCGATCGGTTTGGTGGGTGCGTAGGTGGTGCTTGTAGGTGCGCTTGGTCTTGAATTGCTGATGACACACTTCGCAAATGAGAGCATTCTCCTCGGCGTCGTGCCGCATTAGATGGTTGTACATGAGCCACGAGAGAGAGAAACGTTCCCCGCATTTGTCGCATTGATATTTTTTCTTGTCCCAGTGCACCTCCATGTGGCGCAGAACGTTTCGCTTGTGCGAGAATTTTTTGGAGCAGTAGCGACACTCCAGCTCGGTCTTGCCTTCGTGAAGGTTCATGTGCAAATCGAGGACTTCGTCATCTTTGACCTTCAGGCCACACACATTGCAGGTGGAGTATTCGTTTTTCTGGCAATTGTCGGTCTTAATGTGTCTCTCTAGGATTTCCTGGCTCGAAAATAGTTCTCCGCATATGTGGCATGGGGCATCCAGAGTGTCGAACATCTCGGACTCTGACGATTCCTCCATGCTCTCTGCCTCATTGTCGGTAAATAGAAATTCTTCGGTTTCCTCCTCGATCATTGACTCAAGATCATCTTTAATGGATTCTTCGTTGGCCTGTTGGGAGAATGATGTGTTCAGAGTTTCTTCAGAGTGCTGTGGCGTAGAGCTGTCGTCTCTGTGGATAATTTTGAATGCTGGAACGGCCACTCTTGCTTTTGCGATCTCTTTCTTTGCCACCGTCTTTGGTTCCGTCTTCTTTTTCCTGCATTCAAGCAAAGCGTCCGCGATTTGGCGTTGCACTTGACTGAGATTCCTCACCAGCCGATCGTAATTGAACAGATACTCCAAGCAGTCCCTGCACGCGACAGAGGCCGGCGTTAGGTCCAAGCGTTGATTGATTATTTTCTCAAAGTACTTCAATATGTCCTTTATGGGCTTGAATGTTCCTGGTACAATGCATCCTGCGAAAAAAACGCACTCATTAGTCTTCCAAACATTTTCTCGCTAAACGTGTCTTGCCTTCGATAAGCTGGAGTACTCCCACAGCCTTTATTTTTCCACAAACGAAGCAGTGCGGACGCGTTGACATCTCGGATAGTTTTTAACTCACAACACCGCCAGTTCAAAATAAGTTTTAAGAAAATTAAATAATTTTTGTGTATATTTACTTGTGTTAGGGATGTTAAATATATGATATACCCGCGACTTGTATTCTAGCTATCGGTATTTTTGTGCGATAAGCGTTTTTCCGATTTTCGAGTAAAATGCTGAAATCAGCTGTTGCGGCACTTTATAGAAAAAATTCTAATTTCTTCCAAGGATTGCGACTGCTGCACAAAATGTCGGACCAAGATCTTGCTAATATTCCTCTCGTGGACATTGACGAGAAAGGCATATTTAAATATATTCTGATAAAGGTCACCGGGAAGGAGACTGCAGACGGTACTGAGCCCAGCAAACTTGTTGTTCGAGGCTATGCAGACTGCGAATGGCACGGTAAGCATTTCTCAAATTTGCACACTTTTTTTATAGCGCTGCTTTGTTTAGCTGACATATATGAACGAACACAGGAGACCATTAAAGGGACGGGCTTGGACACCGAATGCCTTGGCGGAGGACGCATTGAACATAACCCTGAAAAGAAGTACTTAAAAGTATACGGACATTCCACGGTATACATATATCATATCTGCTGTATATCTGCGAAAAGAGGATATTTGTTTCTATTCTGTTTGTCTTTGTTTTGGCAGGGTTATGGAAAAGCGGATCACTCGGAGTCGAAGCGAGTTCTACTAACCAAGTACAAGAGCTACGAGATTGAAACTTCAGATGAAGGATATTAGGCTGGATTGCTTAAAATAAACATAATCTAAGGAGACGGGGCCCAACACTTCATTGACTTGTATATTTCATGGAAAGCTAGTTGTTCAGTAGTGAGTGTTCACAGCAACTGTTCACATACCCCCGAAATATAAAATTTGGAATTCTATCAAAATTACAGTCTGTTTTTTTTTACTAGAATTCAAAATGAAATATCTAAATTATTTATTACCAATAGGTCAATTTGCCAAGCCAATCAGTAAGCCTAGCCTTGAAGTGAAATCTTGAGGGTCTGATAATGTTTTTCTCGAATTTTAGTACGAAGTTCTACATCTTCAGCCGCCAATCTACAAAAAGTTGCTGGAGTTGACATTAAAGAGGGGAAACTACGTTATTTATTGATCATGGTTTACATGCATGGTGAAACGAAGAATGGCAAGACTGTTGTCCGTGGAGGGAGCACCGGAAGTCATGGTAAGACTGGTCTGGTGCTTGGCTTTTATTTGGTTTCTCAGATTGATAGCATCGCTTCGGTCTTAGAAAATATCTACAGCAAGAATGTAGAAGCCATGGAGAAATTGGGACTGTGTACCAAGTGTCTTGGCGGTGGAAATATTGACAATGATGAGGGTGCTAAGAAAATTAAAATCTCTGGAAGTTGTAAGGTATGTACTATCGAGCAAATGTTGACTTGTATTGAATTTATCATGTTCGTGTTTGCCAATAGACCTTTGGAGCTGCTAACCATTACAAAACAAGGGATATCTTACTGGCATCGTCCAAATACAAGAATTTCAATATCACCGTGAAGAAAGAATAATGAAAAATAAACACATTAGCGCAGTATACTTATATTTGAATTATTAAATTATTGTGAACCGAATATTTCGATAGCAACCAGACTCCAAGACCACTGTTTCAATCTGTTATTTTCCTTGCTCTCTAAAATGTTTAAATGATGAAAAGAATGAAATTCTACAAGGTGGTCCGGTACGATCACTTCCGCAATGCGCTCTCTACTCTGGTCGCCAGCTAAGTTCGTTCTTCTCTCTCGCATCAACGTTTTTTTTATATTTGAATCGCATACATTTATTTGCGCGCATGTATTTTAATTCTTGTGAATCGCTGAGACAAGTAGAAAATCAAAAGTCCATATGTATCTGATCTAGCGACGTGAAAAAATATTAAAATAGTTCCTTTCCGTGAAGTTTTATCCCACAAAGATATCCGTATTATAAAACTAATATCAAATAACAGGAACAAAAATTAGTTTCCCTCTCTAGGTCACACACCTTGCAACTTCTCGGAGATGCGCCTTTTGTATCGATAGCGCGAACTAATATATTTGTTGTTTGTGACTGATGACGGACTCACCTCGTTGTGCTATCACACCAATTAAATTTGCATTTACTAAATTCACCTTGGTCGCGCTCATCTAAGTTACGCTCTCAGTGCGTACACGTTCGCGCAAATATTGCAAATTTATGAAAGCTGCATTTGGTGGGTTATTTTGTATTTAACTCGCACGCGTTTATTTACGCTCCTGTTCTGTATTTCGTTTCTTTAGATAAATTAACTTTCAATTGATAATGGAGGAAATATGCAGAGTGTGCATGGGAACGTCCGGAGCATTCACAAATATTTTTGATGAGCGCCATAAAAGGGACACTAGCATTGCTGAAATGATTTCAGAGTGTACCGGGTACGTGGTTCGGCGAGGAGATTCGCTACCAGAAAACGTATGTCCGGCCTGTCTTAAGGATGTTATGAATGCATTTAATCTAAAGAGAACCTGTGAGCAGAGCCATAAGCTCCATTTCTCACGGATGGAGGAGGATACAGAAGAAGATATTTCTGACGATCAGGATGAGGAGGACTGGGAAGCGCAACCGTCAGATATCGGAAGTGAGAAATCAAACCATTTTGAAGGCGACTCAAAAGGGATAAGTGATAAGAATGTAGATCATCCCTTCAAATGTACTGATTGTCCAAAGAGTTATAAGTATAAGCAACATCTAAATAGACACGTTCGTACGCACACGAATGACCGACCCTATGAATGTTATTGCTGCTCGAAGTCGTTTATAACAAACCACTCACTTAAAATACACACCCGTACGCACACGGGAGAAAAACCATACGAATGCGCTAGATGCTTGAAGTCATTTTCAACAAGCCAGTTACTAAAAATCCACACCCGTACGCACACAGGCGAAAAACCCTACAAATGCTCTATCTGCTCAAAGTCATTTGTAACAAACATACAACTTAAAATGCACACCCGTACCCACACGGGCGAAAAACCCTACAAATGCCCTAGCTGCTCGAAGTCATTTACAACAAGCCAGTCACTTAAAATACACACCCGTACGCACACAGGCGAAAAACCCTACAAATGCTTTAGCTGCTCGAAGTCATTTTCAACAAACCAGTTACTTAAAATGCACACCCGTACCCACACGGGCGAAAAACCCTACAAATGCTCCATCTGCTCAAAGTCATTTGTAGCAAGCATACAACTTAAAATGCACACCCGTACGCACACAGACGAAAAACCCTACAAATGCTCTATCTGCTCAAAGTCATTTATAACAAACCAGGTACTTAAAAGACACACCCGTATGCATACGGGCGAGCGACCCTACGTATGTTCCTACTGCACTAAATCATTTAAACAACATTCCACTCTCAAAGATCACATCTTTACTCACACGGGCGAAAAACCATACAATTGCTCTAGATGCTCGATGTCATTTATAACGAAATATTATCTTAATATACACTCACGTACGCACTCGGGGGAGTGACCGTTCAAGTGCAACTCAATGCTCGGAGACATTTACAAAAAAAATGTATCTTTAAAAAAAAACACCCATAGTCACAAGCAAAACTATATTTGTTCGAACAATGTAGCAAACCAAAATCGATATCAAAATCTAAGTGAAAAAATTACATAAAGTAAAAAATGTATGACTGCTAGGGTGTGTGCGGAGAAAAGATCTGTCAACCCATTAAAAAGTGTAAAAACAAAATACAATGTAGAAAACACTTATTTAATATTGTCCCAAAATAGCACTTATGAGTGCATGCACTGAAATTGTCACCCGCAGTGCAGATGTATCCTTTCCGTGGATCTAGCGATAAGAAGAGAATACAACATTTTACCTCATACCTCATTGTAAAATCATATATTAGGCTCGGATTTTAAGAATAAAAATTAGTTCAAATTTAGAACTCAACTCACAAATGTTTACTTTTGACTTTTCTTTTAAGGTCTTAACAATAACTAAAGTGCTTCGGCAGCAAAAATGTATATCTAGTTTGAGTAAAAATTTGTTTCTGTTTATTAAACATTCGGTGTTTTTTCAAAATAAACCTTTATCAAACTAACAAATTCAACTGCTATCATAAAATCTATCCTGAATCGCGAGTGCATGCGATTTTTGCATTTACTGTGCAAAACATAATTTAATAATTCTTTTTTGCGTCGGTTAACATTGTGTTTTTGTTGTTGCTTTTCGTAAGTACGCTCTCACATTGAATTTAGCCCGCTCTCATCTTGTAGTCTGTGCTTAAGCATCACTCTCTCCCTATAACCCAAACTTAAATAACTGTTCTTCCTCTCTCCCTCTCGGTTATTTTTCGTGCAGTAGCGCTTTCTTTCTCATTGCAGCTGCTGCAACCGCTCTCCTCTCTCCGCTCAGTTTACTGATTCCGCTTTAAGCGTTTGTCTGGCACACTGGTCTGATTTCTATTCGTTTTGAAATAAATTTTTTTCTTTATTGTATTTAAAATGGAATCCCCTATGATCTGTACCAAAAAAACCTGTAAACAGGTGGTCACCCCTGCTCAGCCGAATATCCCCTGCTATATCTGCAAAAAAATAGCGCACGCAAAGTGCGTTGGGTATTCAGGCCTCGTGGGTGATGCCATTTCCAAACATAATGGCTTGTATTACTGTTGCGAGGCATGCCGGGTGGGTCATATTGAGATGGCCAGGTTTATGAGGCATACGCGGATTGGCTTTAAGGAGCTGACCGTTGGCTTTAAAAAGCAGTATGATCAGTTCCTAGCCATGGAGTCTCAATTCAGCTCAGTTTGCTTCAGTTTGCAACTGCTGAATGAGTCTCCTAGGCGCAAAAAGGTCACTCCGCTTTTATTCAAAGCAAAATAACAGACGTCGGTTTAAAGGTGGAGAAGTTTAACTTCTCTTATGCCAGGGAGATAGCTTCATTCAAGAAAAGCGTCTCCCCGACTCAATTTGACACCATTTGCTCTGCCAAATTTTGGCCAGAGAACATGGTGGTGAAGGAGTTTAAGGCTAAGAAGAAGAATAGGTCCGCAATAGCTCTTAGTACTAATCAGGCCAGTGGTCCATCCTCATCTTCCCAGTCTACCTCCACCCGTCCAAAAAACTAACTTCCCCTCTCTTAATCACCTACCAGAATTTTAGAGGCTTGCGTAGTAAGCTCAACACTCTGTATCGGGATAGCGTCGCATTTGCATCCCATGTAATTGTGTTCACCGAGACCTGGCTAAAAGCCGGAAATTCTCAGCTCTGAAGTTTTGGCAGGTCGGTACACAACCTTTAGGAATGACCGTTCGTCTCGACGTGCAGGTGGGGTTCTGATTGCAGTGGTAGCAGTGGACTCTAACTTCACTTCGAAACACTTACAGTCCAGATTCAACGAGAACTGGAATTCCTGTGTGTAAAACTGATTCTTCGCACTCTTTCAGTTTTTATTACATGCTCGTATATTCCATCTTCCTAGGAGTTCACCTCCTTCATCATTAAAGGCTTCCAAGGTAATCTACAGACGGATGTCATTTACACAGATTTCAGTAAAGCATTCGACTCTGTAAACCACTCTCTCCTGGCACAAAAACGTGATCTTTTAGGGTTTCCACCCAATCTCTTGAGGTGGATTTTTAGCTACCTTTGTTCAAGGTCCCAAAGAGTCCTCTTCAAAAACTCCCTGTCTTCACCAGTTATGGTTACCTCGGGCGTACCACAGGGCAGCCATCTAGGCCCCTTACTCTTTACACTCTTTATAAATGACCTGCGTTCGGTATTAACATACTCTCGAGTACTTATGTATGCGGATGATGTTAAGCTGTATGTCCAGTACAAGGATGGTTTATCTCAATCCAGGTTGCAATCCGATCTTAATAGCTTTCAGTCATGGTGTTGTGCAAATTTGTTATACCTTAATGCTTCGAAATGTAAAGTAATGACATTTCATCTTTCCAGCGCCTTTCTTGGCTCCTTACACCCTAGGCGGGGGTTCTCTTGAGAGAATAACCCTAGTAGATGATCTTGGTGTTCTTTTAGATCCCAAGTTAAAGTTTCCTGAACACATTTCTACCATGGTAAAAAAGGTCATGGGAGTGCTTGGGTTTATAAAGAGGTGGTCAAAGGAATTTGACGACTCCTGAATAACAAAGACTCTCTATATATCGCTTGTTATTCCGATTTTAGCATATGGTTCTTGTGTATGGTGCCCTCAGTACAAAGTACACCAGGGCCGTATAGAATCAGTCCAGAACAACTTTTTAATTTTCGCTCTACGCGGCCTCAACTGGGATGCAAGTGTGAGACTGCCGTCTTACTCTAGTAGATTGCTTTTAATAAACCTTCCATTCTTAGTTAACCGTAGAAAAATGCTTGGTGTAATTTTTGTGCACAACTTGAACAAGGGTGACGTAGATAGCCCGGACTTGTTGAGCCGCATAAACTTCACTATTTCTGTTAGAAACGCTATAAACTATATACCGTTGTTCCTTCCGATTTGTAGATCGAATTACTCCTTGAAGGAACCTTTTAGAGTTTTATGCTCGGAATATAATTCCCTCTACCATATCATATCTACAACTAATTCACTTCCTCTTCTTAAAACACTTTTACTCACATACCTTTCTCGCAATTAGAAATTGTAAGTAGACGATAGTTTTAGTGCATGCTTAGTTCCTTTAGTAAGATTAGTTCTAATTTTCCTCGAATATTAGTCTAACATCTATCTTTCCTGCATGATCGCGATCGGTTCGGTTAACGAGTCGCGCGTCATGCGGCAGCACCCATCGGTCAGTTGGGTGGGAGGAGGGCTGCGTTCCGGCCTGGGATTCGCGCGTAACAGCATTCGGCTGGTGTCCCATGGGCCACTTGATGGTGCAGTCATTGCATATCAAAGTCCAAATTTAGAATTTAGAAAGGTCATAAAGAAAATTATTGATTTTAGTTGGTTCAGTGGGCTTCAACCGCTTACTACCTTAACCAAAAACATACATTATGCAGTTCTGAAGAAAGATCAGTCACAGGCGGAGATATTTGTAAACAAAAAGCTGCTCCTATAAACATACGCCTGACTTCTGTCCCAAAAGAAAAATGTGGCATGTTGGGTCTATTTCTATTTTTATCCCAAGGAGTTACCCTCATATCTGCCTGCCACCGCCGTGGAGTAGATCCGGCACATCGGCAGGCATAGGCACAGAGGCATTCCACGGCATCTTGTGGATATTTTGTGTTTGCAGATGAAACTAAGAAATACAGTACTGCTCCCACATGTTGCATGAGCACGAATCCTTGGCCTCGGATGTCGGTTTTAATTTTGTTATTTTTAAAATACCCGCCGGTATCTTTCGGTCTATCGCATAAAAAACGATTTTAATTCTTGTCAATCGATAAGACAAGTTGAAAATAAAAAATCCAGTGTATTTCTGATCTAACGACGACGTGAAAAAGTTTCAAAATAGTTCCGTTCCATGAAGATTTATCCCACAAAAATATCCATATAATAATGCTAATATCACTAACCATACAGTCTACAGTTTGTATTAAATGGCATATCTATGTACTGTACGGTAAGTGCTAATATCAAATAACAGCAACAAAAATTAGTTTCCCTCTCTAGGTCACACACCTTGCAACTTCTCGGAGATGCGCCTTTTGTATCGATAGCGCGAACTAATATATTTGTTGTTTATGACCGATGACGGACTCACCTTGTTGTGCTAGCAAACCAATTAAATTAGCATTTACTAAATTCACCTTGGTCGCGCTCATCTAAGTTACGGTCTCAGTGCGTACACGTTCGCGCAAATATTGCAAATTTATGAAAGCTGCATTTGGTGGGTTATTTTGTATTTAACTCGCACGCGTTTATTTACGCTCCTGTTCTGCATTTCGTTTCTTTAGATAAATTAACTTTCAATTGATAATGGAGGAAATATGCAGAGTGTGCATGGGAACGTCCGGAGCATTCTCAAATATTTTTGATGAGCGCCATAAAAGGGACACTAGCATTGCTGAAATGATTTCAGAGTGTACCGGGTACGTGGTTCGGCGAGGAGATTCGCTACCAGAAAACGTATGTCCAGCCTGTCTTGAGGATGTTATGAATGCATTTAATCTAAAGAGAACCTGTGAGCAGAGCCATAGGCTCCATTTCTCACGGATGAAGGAGGACACAGAAGAAGATATTTCTGACGATCAGGATGACGAGGACTGGGAAGCGCAACCGTCAGATATCGGAAGTGAGCAATTAAACCATTTTGAATGCGACTTAAAAGGGATAAGTGATAAGAATGTAGATCATCCCTTCAAATGTACTGATTGTCCAAAGAGTTATAAGTATAAACAACATCTAAATAGACACGTTCGTACGCACACGAATGACCGACTTTATGAATGTTCTTGCTGCTCGAAGTCGTTTACAACAAACCAGTCACTTCAAGTACACACCCGTACGCACACGGGAGAAAAACCATACAAATGCTCTAGGTGCTCGAAGTCATTTTCAACAAGCCAGTCACTTAAAATACACACCCGTACGCACACAGGCGAAAAACCCTACAAATGCTCTAGCTGCTCGATGTCATTTTCAAGAAGCCAGTTACTAAGACTCCACACCCATACGCACACAGGCGAAAAACCCTACAAATGCTCTTTCTGCTCAAAGTCATTTACAACAAACCAGTCACTTAAAGTACACACCCGTACGCACACAGGCGAAAAACCCTACAAATGCTCTAGTTGCTCGATGTCATTTTCAACAAGCCGGTTACTCAAATTTCACACCCATACGCACACAGGCGAAAAACCCCACAAATGCTCTAGCTGCTCGATGTCATTTTCAACAAGCCAGTTACTAAAACTCCACACCCATACGCACACAGGCGAAAAACCCTACAAATGCTCTATCTGCTCAAAGTCATTTGCAGCAAACATACATCTTAAAATTCACACCCGTACCCACACGGGCGAAAAACCCTTCAAATGCCCTAGCTGCTCGAAGTCATTTACAATAAGCCAGTCACTTAAAATTCACATCCGTACGCACACAGGCGAAAAACCCTACAAATGCTCTAGCTGCTCGATGTCATTTTCAACCAGCCAGTTACTAAAACTCCACACCCATACGCACACAGGCGAAAAACCCTACAAATGCTCTATCTGCTCAAAGTCGTTTGCAGCAAACATACAACTTAAAATTCACACCCGTACCCACACGGGCGAAAAACCCTACAAATGCCCTAGCTGCTCGAAGTCATTTACAACAAGCCGGTCACTTAAAATACACACCCGTACCCACACGGGCGAAAAACCCTACAAATGCCCTAGCTGCTCGAAGTCATTTACAACAAGCCGGTCACTTCAAATACACACCCGTACGCACACGGGCGAAAAACCCTACAAATGCTCCATCTGCTCAAAGTCATTTTCAACAAACCAGTTACTTAAAATGCACACCCGTACGCACACAGACGAAAGACCCTACAAATGCTCTATCTGCTCAAAGTCATTTATAACAAACCAGGCACTTAAAAGACACACCCGTATGCATACGGGCGAGCGACCCTTCGTATGTTCCTACTGCACTAAATCATTTAAACAACATTCCACTCTTAAAGCTCACATCTTTACTCACACGGGCGAAAAACCATTTAATTGCTCTAGATGCTCGATGTCATTTATAACAAATTATTATCTTAACATACACAAATGTACGCACTCGAGGGAATGACCGTTCAAGTGAAACTCAATGCTTGGAGACATTTACAAAAAAAATTTATCTTAAAAAAAAAACACCAATAGTCAAAAGCAAAACTATAATTGTTCGAACATGAACACATTATTGTATTTAAAGCACTAGAGTCTATACACGTTCACTGTTTCAAACCAAAGTCGATATCAAAATCTAAGTGAAAAAATTACATAAAGTAAAAAATGTATTAATGCTAGGGTGTACGCGGAGAAAAGATCTGTCAACCCATTAAAAAGTGTAAAAACAAAATACAATGTAGAAAACACTTATTTAATATTGTCCCAAAATAGCACTTATGAGTGCATGCACTGAAATTGTCACCCGCAGTGCCGATGTATCCTTTCCGTGGGTCTAGCGATAAGAAGAGAATAAAACATTTTACCTCATACCTCATTGTAAAATCATATATTAGGCTCGGATTTTAAGAATAAAAATTTGTTCAAATTTGCAACTCAACTCACAAATGTTTACTTTTGACTTTTCTTTTAAGGTCTTTGTTTGAGATGCCAAGCTTTTTTGGCACCTATTTTTTGTCCAGAAACAAAATGAGGACGAATTGATTTAATAAGGTTTTTATTTATACAGGCGGCTAGCAGAAGCCGATTGCTTGCTCTTTGCCCAGCCAGATAAATGTTTACGGGATCATATGCAACCAATGCGCAGAGAGATTAGCATAGCACTAAATTCCGCAACGTCGGCAGATCAATGCTAGAGCCGAAGCGGCGGCTGCGGAGAGCCCTTAGCATACCGAGAGAGCGCAGCAGCGCTGCCGAACGTTAGCGTTTACATGTGTATGTTGTTGTATTAAGTTTAAGTACAGTGGGTTCTAATTATGATGATGCTGCTGGCCCGAACATACTCCCCCCGTTGGAAGCCAGCCTTTCAACAGACTCCCTAAGGGGCAGTAGACATAGCCGAGTAACGGCCCTCCTGATGGTTCCTGATGCGGTCTTCAAGTCCGCTACGCGGCACACGCCATCCTTGCCCTGGACGACATCGACAACTCTAGCCAGTGGCCAACGCATAGGAGGAAGATTTTCGTCCTTCACCAGGACAACATCATTCACGCAGAGGTTTTGCGTGGGAGTGCGCCACTTCGACCGCTCTTGCAAAAGGGTGAGGTACTCTTCGCGCCAACGGCTCCAGAAGATTTGCTGCAGTTGAGTGACCCGCTGCCAGCCATCCAGACGATTGTAGTTGAGCTTCGTTAGGTCAGGCTCGAGGATTGTCACATGTGGGCCACCTAGAAGCAGATGAGCCGGGGTCAAAACATCTAAGTCATCAGGTTTTTCTGAAAGCGAGAGCAAAGGGCGAGAATTAACAATTGCCGTGATCTGGCAGATCAGAGTACGCAGCTCGTCGAAGCCAAGCACAGAGGGCCCAACTGAGCGGTACAGGTGATGTTTTGCAGTCTTCACGGCCGCTTCCCACAATCCGCCAAAGTGCGGAGAGCGTGGTGGGATGAAACGCCAGTCGATCGAGTCAGCCAAGCCGCTCATGAAAAGCTTCTTTAGCTCCAGCAGCTCGTTCTTGGCGCCAACGAAGTTTGTCGCATTGTCAGACCAAATTTGACTCGGCTTTCCTCGTGTGGCAGTGAAACGCTTTAATGCGCCTAGAAACGAAGCGGTGGTCAGGTCCTTTACGAGCTCCATGTGTATTGCCTTGGAAGTGAAGCAAATGAACACACTGATGTAGCACTTGATCGGAGGCCTCGTGCGGATTTCTGATCGGTAGAAGAAGGGCCCACAATAATCCACTCCAGTGATTTCAAAGGGCCGAGATCCTTCCAAACGCTGCTTAGGCAGGTCTCCCATGATGTGCTGAACCATGCGCGGCTTAGTCCTGACGCATCTCACACACTTGCTGACTTCCTTTGGCACTGCCTTAATTCCTCCAATTGGCCAATATTCCAGCCGAATTTTGGCAAGCAGGGCGCGAGGTCCGGCATGAAGGTTCCTCTCGTGATAATATCTTATCAGAGCACAGGTTATGGGATGTCCCTTGGGCACAATAAGCGGGTGCTGAGCATCAAATCCTAGCGATGAGTTTCCAAGACGCCCTCCAACTCTAAGTAATCCAGACTGATCGATGAACGGAGAGAGCGAGCTGATGGAACTGGATTTCGTGACTTGACCGTTGCGTTGAATCTCCTTTATGTCCATCCACAAGGTTGCCAGCTGAATGTGTCGGATTAGGAGATGAGTTCCTTGCCGGATATCGGAAACGGTGAGTCCAGAGTGCCGAAGACGATGTGCAAATTTATGCATGTAGGCGAAGGTGAGCTGCATGCCAAAAAATGTGTTGGCAAATTTGCATCCTGAGGTGAGATCGGTATGTGGAGACACGATCAACAATGCTCGCTTTCGGAGCTCTAAAGTCGGTATTTCAGAAACAGGGAACACAGGCCATTCTTCCTTGGAGCCTACCAAAAACGATGGACCGTGAAACCACAGCTCTGACTGGATAAGGTGGTTGGGAAGTGTTTTATCCAATCTGGAATCCAGGTTAGATTCCGGCACCGGAGAATTGTGAGTTCCTAAGAGCGCCGAGCTTGCTACCTTTTGTCCACCGCCAGATACGATCCAACCGAGCCGGGTCTTCTGCAGCAGAGGCAGGCCATCAGTAAGTTTGATTTGCCCTACGCAGAGGAGATCATAAAAAATGCTCGCACCAATGAGGAGATCCACTCGCTGAGGGTTGAAAAAGGCAGGATCGGCAAGCTGAATGTTCGAGGGAATACTCCAGTCGGATACATTGACTGCCAGACTTCGTTGGCAATCGGTGATTGTAGGGGCAATGAGAGCAGTAAGCGTCGTTTTGTAGCTAGATGTGCGAGAATGCATGCAAATGTTGACGGTGGATCCCTCAGTGGACACGCTGGTATCGCCTAGCCCAGAGACAAGTGCAGATGATTGAGTTCTGCTAAGCTGGAGCTGCTGGGCGAACCTGGATGTGACGAGGTGAAGTTGTGAGCCTGAATCTAGTATGGCACGACAAGGAACTAAAACGCCAGACCGATTCTTAACGAGGACCACGGCTGTAGCCAGAAGCACAACATCAGAGTGAAGACCTTGGGCAGCAAGAGAGGTAGACGCAGGTGAATGAGAGCTGCTAACAGAATCCTGAACTGCAGAAATAGCTTCCGATTGAAGCGCTAGATCCGGAGTAGATGGTGGGGAGCTATGCGTTATGGATTGCAGATTTTCAAAATGGAGCAAACTATGATGACGTCCGATGCAAACGCGACATTTTCCACTGTTGCATGCGCGAGTGCGATGCCCTGACTTTAGGCAATTAAAGCAGAGGGAAAGCTTCTTCACTTCCTTGTGGCGCAGCAACGGGGACAAGTTTCCGAATAATTTGCAGGAGTATATGCCATGGCCCGCTGAATGGCAAAAGGTGCATCCAGACGGGTTGGCGGAAGACTTGGAGGCAACAAACGTTTTCCTTAAATGAGGAGTAGAAAGGTTTTTTCCCACCTGAGCGCTACTAGCGGGCGTCGCTGTAGCGTATTCCAAATTCTCCATTTTCCGGCAGCGCTTATTCAAGAATTCGTAGAACTCGACTGCGGTAGGAATGGCGTCCGACAATGTGTCCTCCCATTTCCTTTGCGTCTTAGCATCCAGCTTCTGCAGCAGAACGTGGATCACCATGCAGTCAGAGATCTCCTCATCCTTTCCCAATGTCCGCAGCGCACGCATATGCAAATTGACTGCGTCCGAAAACTCCCGTAGCCTTTTCGGCGATGGCGAATCTACCCTCTTGAGCCCCAGAATCTTCTTGATATGTGCCTGAAAAACAAGTCGTTTGTTATTAAAACGGTTATCAAGAATATCCAGAGCCGCACGATAATTGGCACTGGAGAGCTCCAATGACCGAACCGAATCCAAGGCCACATCTGCGAGACACGAGCGAAGATGCTGGAACTTCTCGATGTCGCTAAGGTCCGCATCCGATCCAATGACCGATTTGAACATCGCCATAAAATCCGAGTATTCCACGTACCCACCGGAGAACTTGGGTACCTTCAGCTCAGGAAGCCGATGCTTGTGAGCCATGATGATGGTACTGTGTCCAGAATGGCCTGGCAGGGTGGTTGAATTGGCAGCGGCGCGTGAGTGGCCCATTTCGATAGCGGCAAGCAACTCAGCTTTCAGCGATATGAAGAGTGCATCGAAGTCGTCGCGCATCGCACTCCCAATCTCATCTTGATTGAGAGCTTCCAGCACATTGTGGGACTTATTGAACTCCCCTCGCATTTCTGCCAGCATATCGATGCGACCGTCGATTTCCGCGGCGGTTAATTTGTCAACTTTATCGCCTGCGAATGATTCGCCAAGCCTTCGCATCTGATTATATACCGACTGAACTTTGCGCTTATAAAGATTCAGTCTGGTATCAACCGTCGCAATATTTCCGCCCGCGCCTGTATTCGGATCGCTGTCCATGGTAAACGGTTTGCAATGCGACGAAACGGAGAATAGAATACTGCTTAAGCGACGGTGCAGAGCGAGAGCGAGAATGAGAGACACGAAATCCAAGAACTGTGGCTGCAGCCGAGCATGGAATGAGAGACTCGACGATTAGGCGACGGTGAACACCGAGAGCGAGAATGAGGGACACGAAAAGTCAGGAACCGTGGCCGTGGTCGAGCATAGAATGAGAGATTCGACGGTTAAAATAACGGAATCTCAGACGACCGGCACTCTCACTGACTTGCACATAAAACTGTTCTTAATTGTGCACCAAATGAATTTGTTGGTATTTAAACTGCACAGCAACGAATGTATTGTTCGTTTTATATGTTTTTTAACGAAACGCGATTAACAAATGGCTTTAATCACGTCGGGGTCACCAATGTTTGAGATGCCAAGCTTTTTTGGCACCTATTTTTTGTCCAGAAACAAAATGAGGACGAATTGATTTAATAAGGTTTTTATTTATACAGGCGGCTAGCAGAAGCCGATTGCTTGCTCTTTGCCCAGCCAGATAAATGTTTACGGGATCATATGCAACCAATGCGCAGAGAGATTAGCATAGCACTAAATTCCGCAACGTCGGCAGATCAATGCTAGAGCCGAAGCGGCGGCTGCGGAGAGCCCTTAGCATACCGAGAGAGCGCAGCAGCGCTGCCGAACGTTAGCGTTTACATGTGTATGTTGTTGTATTAAGTTTAAGTACAGTGGGTTCTAATTATGATGATGCTGCTGGCCCGAACAGTCTTAACAATAACTAAAGTGCTTCGGCAGCAAAAATGTATATCTAGTTTGAGTAAAAATTTGTTTCTGTTTATTAAACAGTCGGTGTTTGTTCAAAATAAACCTTTATCAAACTAACAAATTAACCTGCTATCGCGAGTGCATGCCTATTTATTGTGTAAAACATAATTTAATAATTCTTTTTTGCGTCGGTTAACATTGTGTTTTTGTTGTTGCTTTTCGTAAGTACGCTCTCACATTGAATTTAGCCCGCTCTTATCTTGTAGTCTGTACTTTAGCATCACTCTCTCCCTATAACCATACAGTATATAGATATGCCACTTCATACAAACGACTGTCTCAAACAAAATTTCAGATGCTGGATTATTGTTAGTTGCACCGCGAGATCTAATTAAATAAAACAAATTTTCTAATGGGTCTTGGTTTAATTTGGATGTTGCAATAAAAAAAAGTTCAGCACTTTCGCTCGAAACATTTTCAGCCAAGGAAAGTATAGAGTTGATTGTTAATATCATACCCTTTATAATAGACTTCCTGTGGATATTTGAATTCTTCAAAATATTTTCGCATATCCAACAGGGTCGTATTGACAACATTTTCCTTCTGCAATGCACTCCTATATGGGTTTTTATCAAAAAGAACATGACTGTTGAGGCAGTCAAATAATCTGTTCATTTTTTCTATAAATTTTGCTGTTGCTTCTGCAATTTTTTGCACTCATTGTTCGAATAGCAGCGGCCACACTATGGCTAAACACTTGAGTGGCATATTTAACCTTCATTTTTTCAAAACTGTTTGGATATATATGCTTTGCTGTTAATTTAGGGCAGAGTCGCGTTGAATTTCTGGAATCCACTTAGAACGATGTTCCTAATCGATTTAATCAAATGTGGAACATCGTAAATCGCAAAAATTTGATGATGATGCCATTTCCAAACAAATGGCTTGTATTACTGTTGCGAGGCATGCCGGGTGGGTCATATTGAGATGGCCAGGTTTATGAGGCATACGCGGATTGGCTTTAAGGAGCTGACCGTTGGCTTTAAAAAGCAGTATGATCAGCTCCTAGCCATGGAGTCTCAATTCAGCTCAGTTTGCTTCAGCTTGCAACTGCTGAATGAGTCTCCTAGGCTCAAAAAGGTTAATCCGCTTTTATTCAAAGCAAAATAACAGCCGTCGGTTTAAAGGTGGAGAAGTTTAACTTCTCTTATGCCAGGGAGATAGCTTCATTCAAGAAAAGCGTCTCCCCGACTCAATTTGACACCATTTGCTCTGCCAAATTTTGGCCAGAGAACATGGTGGTGAAGGAGTTTAAGGCTAAGAAGAAGAATAGGTCCGCAATAGCTCTTAGTACTAATCAGGCCAGTGGTCCATCCTCATCTTCCCAGTCTACCTCCACCCGTCCAAAAAACTAACTTCCCCTCTCTTAATCACCTACCAGAATTTTAGAGGCTTGCGTAGTAAGCTCAACACTCTGTATCGGGATAGCGTCGCATTTGCATCCCATGTAATTGTGTTCACCGAGACCTGGCTAAAAGCCGGAAATTCTCAGCTCTGAAGTTTTGGCAGGTCGGTACACAACCTTTAGGAATGACCGTTCGTCTCGACGTGCAGGTGGGGTTCTGATTGCAGTGGTAGCAGTGGACTCTAACTTCACTTCGGAACACTTACAGTACAGATTCAACGAGAACTGGAATTCCTGTCTGTAAAACAGATTTTCCCACTCTTTCAGTTTTTATTACATGCTCGTATATTCCATCTTCCCAGGAGTTCACCTCCTTCATCATTAAAGGCTTCCAAGGTAATCTACAGACGGATGTCATTTACACAGATTTCAGTAAAGCATTCGACTCTGTAAACCACTCTCTCCTGGCACAAAAACGTGATCTTTTAGGGTTTCCACCCAATCTCTTGAGATGAATTTGTAGCTACCTTTGTTCAAGGTCCCAAAGAGTCCTCTTCAAAAACTCCCTGTCTTCACCAGTTATGGTTACCTCGGGCGTACCACAGGGCAGCCATCTAGGCCCCTTACTCTTTACACTCTTTATAAATGACCTGCGTTCGGTATTAACATACTCTCGAGTACTTATGTATGCGGATGATGTTAAGCTGTATGTCCAGAAAAAGGATGGTTTATCTCAATCCAGGAAACATTATACAAGGAACTGACCGCCGAGTGGTCAAAGCGCCCGCCAAATACCAAGAAATATGGCCTTCTGCTGGACCAACTAAAAGTAGCCCTAGTCAAAATGGTGTTCCTACCGACAGACGGCAGCGAAGCCCAGAACTCGAAAAAACAATTGATGTTGGCTCGCTGCGTGCTTGAAATCGCCGTGGAGCACAGTGTATTGAGTAAGGATCTGCAAGCCTTTGAGCGCTACATGTCGCAGCTGAAGTGCTACTACTACGACTATGCCAAGATCATTGGTGAATCGGGAAACAAGTACAAACTGTTGGGGCTCAACTTGTTGTACCTGCTCTCCGGCAATCTAGTCTCCAATTTCCCCACCGAGCTCAAGCTGCTCTCAGTTGACATTATTCAGCACAATCAGTACATTCGTCCCATCTTGGCCCTCGAGCAGTGCATCATGGAGGGAAGGTACAATAAGATTTTCCAGGCCAAATCTTCAATGCCCGCTGAAGTCTACAATTACTTCATGGACCTGCTGGTGGAGACAGTGCGAAACGAGATTGGTGCCTGCATTGAAAAGTCGTACGAGAAAATCTCCGCAAAGGACGCAGCAAAACGGTTGAATCTGCGGGTTCCGAATGAGATCAAGGTGTTTGGCGAAAAACGCCAGTGGAAACTGGAGGACAATGGCAACTATAGCTTCACAGACCGAAGCATAAAGCGTAAAGAGGCCCTGCCCTCCGAGGAGCTGGCCGAGCAGGTGCTTAGCTATGTCCGCGATCTGAAGATGATAATTTAAGTCTTAAAAGTTTGTAATATATTTTAAGAGTGCATAAATAAAAGAAAATTTATTCTTTATATCTGCCTGCCACCGCTGTGGAGTAGATCCGTCACATAGGCAAAGGCATTCCACGGCATCTTGTGGATATTTCGTGTTTGCAGATGAAACTAAGAAATACAGTACTGCTCCCCTATGTTGCATGAGCACGAATCCTACGCCTGGGATGTCGGTTTTAATTTTGTTATTTTTAAAATACCCGCCGGTATCGTTCGGTCTATCGCATAAAAAACGATTTTAATTCTTGTCAATCGATAAGACAAGTTGAAAATAAAAAATCCAGTGTATTTCTGATCTAACGACGACGTGAAAAAGTTTCAAAATAGTTCCGTTCCATGAAGATTTATCCCACAAAATATCCATATTATAATACTAATATCAAATAATAGGAACAAAAATGAGTTTCCCTCTCTAGGTCACACACCTTGCAACTTCTCGGAGATGCGCCTTTTATATCGATAGCGCGAACTAATATATTTGTTGTTTATGACTGATGACGGACTCACCTTGTTGTGCTAGCACACCGAGTAAATTGTAAATATTCTCAGGAACAGGAATTTGGTCAAAAATGAATTGTTGCATTTGCCAGTTTTCTGTGCGTGTTTCGAAAAATATACATACTGAAACAGTAGGACGCCCGCCAGTTCTTCTCAGTGAATTGGTTCTACAGTGTACGAAGGGCACAAATTACGAGCTAAGCGAAGAGGCGTCGACGATATGCAAAAAATGCTGTGAGAAACTGACACGGTACCACAAGTCAATACAAATCGCCAGGAAGCTTCGACAGGAGATCTTGGAGCTGATAAACAGTCCCTTTACCACAAAGAACCTGAGAAGGGTGCCATCGAGTGACATCCAAGTGGAGCGCATCGACAAATTCGATGGCCATGTAGAAGTAAGCGAAGCTGAGGAGGAGGAGTACTTGGACCATGAAACAGAGACAGTGGAAACAGTCGAAACAGTAGAGGAAACCTTAATCACAGAGGAAGATGAGGGTGAAATGCATTCGTTCATATTGAAGGATGCGAGTGTCGAAGAGGAGGACGAGCTTCATTCGGTCGACCTAGAGCTAGATATTGATAACGAGATCATTATAAATGATGTGGAGGCTTTGGAAGAAGAGGAAATGCACCTCAAGGATGAAGCGGAAGCAGAAGCAGAAGCAGGCGAAGACGAAATATTCAAGGAGGAGACGATGAGTGAATTTGATGAACACTTGGAGAACACAATCGAGTTTTTAGACTCGGATGTCGAAGATGACCAAGACCAGGACAGCTCGGGCGACTACACCGTAAATATTCAGTGTCCGAGTTGTCCCGAGAAGTTTGGCAGCCGGCGCGGCTACAATGCACACACAAAGCGCGAGCACTTCCCGGGCTACGTCTGTGATCAGTGTGGGAAGACCTTGCAATCGTATTCCGGCTTCATTGGGCACCTGCAGAACCACGAACCTGTCAAACAGTTTGCCTGCCCCGAGTGCCCCGAACGCTTTAGTCGCAAATTCCGGCTGAAACATCACATGGCCTGGCACACCGGAGAGACGCCCTACCAGTGCGAGGTGTGCTCCAAGCGCTTTGTCCATAAAGTGGCCCTCTACAAGCACAAAATGATTCACGACAACGAGACGAAGCGCCTCGAGTGCCAGGTGTGCGGATTCAAGACACGAACGAAAGCCCACTTGGAGCGACATATGCGCTCTCACACCGGCGACAAGCCATTCGCTTGCCCCCTGTGCAACAAGCGTTTCTCTCAAATGTACAACATGAAAGCCCATCTGCGCGAGCACGAGAGTCCTGGCACCAATAGACATCGGCGTTTTCACTGCCCCAAATGCACCCACACCTTCATCAACGAACAGAACTACGTGACGCACGTAGAGCGCAATGACTGCACCGCCGTTTAGAGATCCGATCGATATTTCATATATTGGTTTTTTCATTTGGATTACACACAGGCTAACATCAGCATCAGGATGGTATGGAACATAAAAGTGGGGATGCGGAGCGGATTCTGATGCGGTTGCGTATCTCCAGGCATCTCATAACCGAATGAAATCATTTCAATTAGTATGTTCTATCCATTTAATTTTTTTTATTAAATCTATATGCATTTCACAAATAAAATATGTTTGATATAATAAATTTATCCGTTATTTGCATTTGCATATTCTGCGGTTATTTCAGTTTTCTTAAAAAAATATGTATAGTATGTGTGGTGTATGCATAAACTTATTTAAATAAATCATCCGATTCGATCCTGTATCCTGTTTCTGTCTCCCATCCAGCTCCTCAGCTTCCGGTAACTTTTCTGTTTCGTTTGGGTTTCACTGCTGGAGGATCTGCTGGGATCTGTTATCTGGGATCTCTTTGCTTGTAAATAAAGGAAATGTGGCCCTATTGATTGGGTTGGTTGGGTTGATTTGATGGACAATATTGGTAGAGAGATTGACAATCAATTACAAATACATTTTATAAATACATAAATTGTAAGTTCGCGTATCGTATGCTGTGTTATAGATTATACAAAAATAAAACAGATTATCTTTTGATTTTTCGTCGAGTTGAATAGAACCTTGTTAATATCATCATCATATCATAAAATGCACATTACAAAAATATTAACAAAATTTATTGCAGGCAGTCCGTAGTTAGTATAAAGGTAACAAACAAATCCGAATTCAGGACAAACACATAAAACTCCTTCCTACACACATATGTACGATGTATAAATTTTGTTTCTCTTCCTGCGGTGCAGGCTGTACTGTCTTGTGTGTCCACCATTCGGCCCAATAATATCTCTGCCCTGTTTCAGAGTCCACTCAAACACTGCTGCTGCTACTGGAGTTGCTGGGACTGCTGGGGGGTAGAAGATCCACTTTACGTACGTAAACTTTATGCTCTGTGTGTGGGTGTCGATGATGATGCGTTTGTTGATTGATTCAAAAATTGGGGAAATAGAGATACAGAAAAATACATTAACCCGCCTTTCTATGGCATAGTTTGTAGTTTGTGATGCTTGCAAAAACCCATTGAATGTATATAGCTTTTGATTTCCGGTTGAAGAAGCTGTATAGCTTCTCAAATGCCTAGCTCCTAGCTCTAAGATGCGTAAGTATACTTCAAAGCACCCACTCTCCTCTTCTCTCCTCTCCCACACAATTTTTGCCTTAATACAAAATCTACACTAAATTCTTAAACATTAATCGGATGGCTTGACAAGACCCATCGCTTTGTCTCCGAATAGGGGCAGTATGTCGGAGTCGTTAACAATCTCTTCCTGAATCACTGGACTGTCCGGGTCCTCGCAGTGCGTCTTAAAAAAGAATCTGCAAGGGGTCGGATAGAAATCAGCATAAATCATCTAAGCGAACGATTTCAAGACAATATGAATACCATACCTAAAGTGACCTCTTCTGGGCAGATAGTCCTTAAATTGACGCAGGGTTGGCTGAGTTCCGGGTATTTTTATTCTGTACGGAACGGGCTCCTCACAGAACATAAACACGACGATCGTCTCTGGCGGCTTGGCCGGCAGAGGCGGTGGCGCCGACGACGTTGGCTGATGGGGCAGGGTGCTGCTGCTGCCGCCGCTGCTGCTACTGCTGAAGGAAGCTAGGGGCTGCTGCTGTTGCATCATGTGGCTTTGTTGTAGCTGTAGCTGCGGTTGGGCATATCGACGAGAACGTCGCGGCTCGTCTTCCAGTCTTCGTTTCGCTTCCTCCAATTTTGAGGCCGTGCTTGAACCAGAGCGGGAGCTGAAATTAATAGATTGATCGATCAGTCCGTATGGCGATCGGAGGCAATCCTACCTTGGATCTTTGTACTTCATAACAGTATCGGCTGAGAACATGCTGATACCACTGTCTGTGTTCATGGAAGGCCATTTGTTTGTCAACTTCCTCGAGCAGGAACTGTGATCCGGCATGGATTTCGAGTGCTTCATGGAGTGTCCACCTATTGATTGTATTTTTGTTATAACGATTTACTCTCTCTCTGTTGGTTCTGAGGGATCGTACTTAAGCTCATCGCCCCATCGCTGACCATGCCCGAGTCGTGGGTGGCTGTGCGTCTTCTCGACGGTATTGGCGGGCAAGGGGACATCGTACCAGGTGAGCGATGCGGCGTTTGGTCCTTCCACACACGCGACACATGCTGGTCCAGAATATCTTGGTCGTTGTCTTCATCCAGTGCGAACTTTTCCCGTATCGCCTCGGCAAAGGCCCGGTCACTGGCGCTAGATCTTTCGTTGCTCAACAAAGCAGCACCAGGATTTCTCTGTGAATTCAGGGACATTAATAGATGGTGTGGAGAGCCTATATTTTGTTTTTCCTTACCTCAAGGCGGGCCCGTTCTTCCAAGTCTCGCTTCCGCTTAACTTCCTCCAGTTTGGGTATCAGCAAGGCGACCAGCTCATCCTCCTTCAACGGTCTGTGTTCGTTCGAATGTAATCGTTGTGTGCGAGGTATAACCTGAAAAAATATGTGTGTGAAATGAGGGTTAATTCCATTCGAATGCATAGCCACAAGCAGTAGACAGCGGACAGCAGACAGTAGCTACCTGAAAGGTGTTTGTTTCCTTATTCGCCATGGCACTCTGGCGAATCGCTTTGCTCTCCGTCGAACTGTGTCTGCGTTGTATGTATGGCCGACCATCCCTAAAAAGTAGAGGATCATTATTTAACAGAGCTGTTGTCATGTCAGTGGGATTCCAGCATCCATGGCAGTGGCAGTGGTAGTGGTTCCACTCCCGATTCCTCTCCCATCTCTCGCTTAGGCCAGACCTCTGGGCTCTAGCTCTGCTACGCTACTCACATGGAACAACTGGACAGCGACATGGTATCGGAGTCGGTGCGGCCGCCGGAGCTAACGCTCGCCCTTTCCGAATCAACCCGCGAGTTCGGGACGTACGAGGTATTGGTGCTCGCAGTGTACACATAACCATGGGCTCTACTCGCATTCACAATCACAATCGCATGCAGTATGTCGGGACAGAATATTCATGCCGTATAATGTGATCGATCGTGTTTAATGTTCGTTCGTGTTCGTGTGTTTTGGGGGTAGGGAGCAGTATCGTCAATAATGATACAAAAACGCAAAAACACAAATGTAAATCGTAAATCATCAAGTCAACGTATCATACATCAGACGAGTATGCGGGTGGATCGTGTGGCAGTCGCAGTTGCAGTGGTATGGATATGCGTATGCGTATGGCAGGGATCGGATCGAGTGGGCGTGCGTGTTTGGTTCGTGAGCGTTCGTTCATGTACAACATATCATATGTAAAAGGAAAAGTAAAAGAAACAAAAATAAACAAATGATGAGAGTTAATCACAAGAAATCATTAAAAATAAATAAAGGCAAACACTATTGTGGGTGTCTGTAGGTCCTCTCCGAAGTTTCCTCCACTTAAAATATCCATCATCTATCGCATATATGTATATAGTAGATCCCCTAGGGAAGAGATCGCTTTGCAGACATACCCAGGAGGTCGGATTTCCAGTCTTCTTTTCTGTGTTGCTATTAGTAGGTCCCGCGTCAGTCGCATCGGGTAGTCGACGGGCACCCGACTGGCCCCCTCCTGCATCTGCACCTTTTCGAAGTCATCGCACAGGGACAGAACCGAGTCCTCGTGCAGGGTGGGCAGCGTGGAGCTGCGGGGCAGTGTGTCGGTGGCGCTGATGGACCCACTCGAGCTGGCCGAGGTCGAGGGACCGTACACACTGCCGCTGGCACTGCAAGTGCCAGCTGGCGGCCCGCTCACGCTACTCACTGGCAGGTTGATCAAGGCACCAGCAGGCGAGATGCCAGACCCCGGAGCAGCCGCAGCAGCAGCTCCGGCTGACGTGACATGCTGCTTGGCAGCAGCCGACGGGAAAGCACAGGCGCCAGTGGAGCTGCTGCCGCAACTGCCGCTGCCACTGCTGCCGGCACTGCCTGAACCTCCCGTCGCTCCGCTGCTGCTGAAGCGCTCCTGGAGGGCGGACATCTGCTGGATGTACAGGATGTACATTTCCGAGCAGAGGAAAGTGGGGTAGATGTTGTCCCGGATGGTCGTCTCCACATGATGCTGCATGGGGTCGAAGATGTGCGGGCTGAGCGGGAGCTCTGGGTTCGACTTGATCGCCTTGATCTGGGTGCGCAGGTCATCAGAAATGGACAGTTGACTCTTGCGCAGGAACCTGGAAGAGCAGAGCATACGCATACAGTAGAGTAGGGAAACGATCTATATAGTAAATCTCCATAGCGTAACTGTCACTGTCTCTCACCTGTAAATGGCTCCGATTATCTGCTTGACCTTCTCCGGATCGGTCTGCTGCTTGAGACCCTCGCAGGCAAAGTAGAAGTTGAGGTGATCGTTGTAGGCCGGCGCCTCCTCCTCGACGTACTTCTTGAAGAGCTCGACCCCATCGCGGTCTTCGAGCAGATGGTTAAGCGTGCGGGCCCAGTTCAGGTAGGATGGCGGTGAATTCTTCAATGTATCCAATGCTACCCCTTCGGTCATCTTCGGTCGAGACAAGAAAGGATAAAGGCTATCCATGAGTGTTGGGGGGGGTGGCTATCCATGCTTACCTTTTTAACACGGCTCTCTTCTCCGGGTACAGGTGGTCGTGGCCCACTACACTCATTATCATCATGTTTCCGGTGGATGCCCGACAAATGATGGCCACTCATGCCACACTCTAAATTGGCTTCGATTGTCGTGCCAAGCGCCAGCCAAAAGAACAAACAAACGTAGAACGATGATGTGTGTAGGTCCTTTCCCCTGTCTTTCCTTTCCTCTCCTGTCCTGTCCTTTCCGTTTGGTGCCTCAACTCTTGCTAAATATTTACCTATTCTTACGCCTAAGAAGCTACGTTTAACGAACGTTTTCTGTATGAAAATCACAAACGCCCGTATTTTACAAATATCTGGGCCATGGAAGATGCGCTCGTTTGCGAATTTGGAAGGCAATCAGACAAGGCCTGCAAGAGAGAGAGAGAGAGAGAGAGAGAGAGAGAGTGGAGTGGAAGAAATGAGAAATTAGATTACGATATAAATGTATCAATCGGATTCAACGATCTTCTGCTCTGGCTGTCCGTTATTCTTGTCGTTTTCCTATTCTATTTCGGAGTAGTCGACTCGCCCAAAAGTTTTATGAGAGCGTTGAGATGATGAGAGAAATATATAGCCCCGAATTCCGCCCTGGATAATAGTTGGAATTGGGAATAGCCTTTGCAAGGCTCGGAAGTGATTACGGATGAGAATTGTGGTGGAAACCTGAGAAATAATAACCCAAACCCGACTTATCTACAAGTCACGAGTGAGAACCCAATTTGCAAACACAAATTGGAGTTTCGTTGCCCCTCCCCTCCGTCATCATTATAATACCGTCATAATCGGTTATAAGCATCCTCTCAAGGATGCGGAAGCTGAATGACCAGCACTTATTGCTGCCTCTGCTCGACGGCAGCTCAATTCTTATCAAAGGACTTGCAAAAGGAATTGAACGGCGGCCATTTTGAGGGCGCTTTTGATTGGTTGACGATATCGACCAATACAGCAGAGCAGTCAAAGGGCCAGGGGCAGGGTAACAGCAGGCACATGGCAGAGGGCGCAAAGGGAAGGACAATAATCCATTATGTACAAAATTTGAACAAGAAATACGCACACACAAGCACACACACACACACTGTCTCACAGGGGATGTGGATGTGGATGTGGGGATGGTCGACAGAGGACACAAGAGGACGAGGATGAGGACAGAAGCGGCAGCTTCTGTCTGACGCGCACGAGAGCGGGCAAAAACTAGAAAGTAAGCATCGCATCGCATCGCGCTTTTTGGTAAATCAAAAATATTCTCTTTTATTCTTATTTTCCTCCCCCTTTTTTGCAGCAACAGCAGCAGTCAAAGGGGGGAGGGGGAGGAATGTGGGGCCTCCTACTACCGAGGGAGTCCTTGTCGACGCCAGCGACGAACGACAGCGACAAAAACAAGTCACAAAGGACCAGGACGACAAACAAAACAGAGCAAAAGCAAAACTACAAAAAGGATGCGGAATGGGGAGCACGGAACAGAGCAGCAGCACTTCCCTGCCAGCCCAGGACTTACTACTACAAGCACAAAAAACACACACACACACACAAAGTGATAAAAGGGGATGAACAGGGGATGTTGTTCAAAGCATAGCGCCCCCCCGCCCGTCTCCTCTCTGTAGGAGAGGGAAAGAGCCAAGGAAATTCATCAAAACGCCATTTGCATAGCACTCCATTACAGCGAAAAGAACAAAGAGAGGCACAATTAAAAACGCTCGACACAGCCGAGAGCGGAGCAGGCGCGAACAGGGGGAGACGGGCAAGCAGTAGGCGCCTCTAGGAGAAGGACATGCCTCGGCCACTTGAGGTCCAAGCGTCTCTCCCCCGTGCTCGGTGGCCAAAGGAATCGACGCGGCGCCACTTCAGGAGCATCTTTGTGCATCTGCATCTCTCTGGTTTAATAGGTAAAAGCCTCCGCCCGTGTGGGCCCTAAACATCAAAGATCCACGACTCGACCTCAATGGCTTAATTGCTACTGGAAGAATCTTCGCAAAGGCAGGAGAGGCGCTAGTCTCAGTCGCACTCAAGCTCAAGCTGCACAAAGGACGCTTCTGCTCTCAGTCTGTTGGTGCCGTGAATGCATCGCCTTTTATCAAATATTTACGCATGCTGCTGTACGAGTAGCTCTATGGAAGGACCTGCACATACTCTCTGGGGAGGCAAATCGAAGAATATAATCGTATCGGAAAAATGGTTAAGTTTTGAGTATGCTGCACAAGCCGTTTATCCAACACATTAAAGACACCAAATCAAAAACTATATAAAGTTTTAATATGTATCTAAAGACAGAGCAAGGAATAGGCCTTGGATTTCGCTGTTCAAATTTGTCGGAAGATCATAAAGGGGTCTACTCATAGCTTGGAATCGGTGGAAGCATTCAAGCCCAAACGCAAAATATTCGAATAACCAAGAACTTTAATCCTTTTGTGGGTCGATCCATATCTTTTTCTGGGGTTTATGTGTAACAGAGTGGGTCAATTTGTTAGCGACAAAGCGGTTGTCAAAATCGAAATCTACGACGAATTCTAAGAAGATTTTCCGAAGAAACCATGGGTCTAAAATCAGTTTGGAGCTTCCGATTTCGTATTTTATACAGTCGAACTTCTCTATAACAAACTTCCCTATAACGAAGGTTTCTATATGACGAATTTATTTCCAGAGCACTGCATTTTCGTTCAACTTTCAGTACGTTTTTCTCTCCTTAAAACGAATTTTGGTTTTTTCTTATAGCGAATATTCCTCTATTACGCATTTTTTTCCACTCCCATAAATCGTTTTCGATCTCCCTATAAAGAATTTGTTTTCAATTATTTTGATTGTGGCTTGTAAAAAATGTATTGTATTGTAAAAATGTATTCAGAGAAGTCCCGGCTATATAAAGTTCCCGAACTATGTGTGCTTCCCACACAAAAATTAAAATAATTATTTTTAGTTAAATAAACTTAAAAACAATTTCATTTTACGAATTCTATGTAACGAATTTTCCCTATAACCAACTGTTTTTTTGTCCCATTGCGATTCGTTATAGAGAAGTTCGACTGTACAATGAAGTCCCGCTAACTCGAACGCCTGTAGCTTGAGTTTTCTATGATTTCAACTAAAATGGGTGGCAACAGCGTTTAGGGCGCATTTTACGTCAAATTCTGCTTCCGTTCAAGTTACTTAGATAATTCAATACAATTTTAGCACATTTTAAAAAAATACATTGGAACCTCCAAAGGTCGAACCATAGCAAATATAGAAAATTCAAGTTATAGGCGTTCGGGCTAGGGGTTTTTCACTGGTACTTTCACTTTGGCAGACTTTTGGGTATGTTTTAAATTAGGTTTGGATTAAAATATTGTTTTCTAAGAATGCGTTTCAGCTTATACGCCCCGTCGGCACACGTAAAGATTCCGTAAAGAAAACAAAAAATGGAATATTATTTTGGCTGCTCTGGTCGTTCCCAAGACAGATACTATCCCCAGTTCTTGTAGGGCACATTTTCTTCGTATACTGTATTCTGCCAAAAAGGCTATGTTTCTTTCTGATGGCAAAATAGATGGAAACCAGTAAGAATATGCCATTCTATCCTCACACACTCATCCCCAATCCGCTATTCCCTGTCCATGGATCTGTCCATTGATCATCATTGTCCATTTGGCTCACTAATTTATGTTTCTAACAATAAACAGGTGATTTCCAGCTTTACCTAGTACTTTCTTCAGGAACAACACCGGACTTCAACGAAGAATTGTTTTTCACGACCATCCCTTCAGTCTGTTTAAAGTTTCTGACAGACCGATTTCAAACTGATGGATAAGTTTTCTTAGAAACAGACAGACAGACTATCGACACAACTCCTAATCCTTTTTAGGGTCGGAAATCCTTTCACCTGTGCGTTTCAATCGCTAAAACCTCTACTAGGGACAAAATATAAAAACTATGCATATATATTCTTTATTAGGGGTTTTACGTGCAATGACTGTACCATACAGGGGCCCAACCGACACCAATAAACTTACGCGCGGATCCCTATTAGATGCAGAAAATATTCCGAAGGGCGTTGCCGCATTACTCGCAACTCATTTTATCATATACTCTATATGGTATATTCCATATTCGAGAGAAGCTCTTTATATCTTTCTTTATTTTTAGCTTTTGGATTGGATATTCTTCTATGCAAACCACCAAAGGGAAACCATATCATTTTGTTCTATATAACTTTTGTATAAATTCTGCACAGATATTCTGTGAAAACACTCTCTGACAGGAGGCTGAATGCGGTGGCTGCCTTCTTCGTAAGTGTGCATCGATACGATTTCTTGAAAACATAATTAATACACTCCAGCAAGGAGTTCATTCCCCTGCGCTTCGTTTCGCATCAGTTCTTTTCTTTTTCTGCTCTCTAATATCGAATAAATGTTTTGGATTCGTTCAATCGTTCCGTTCCGTTCCGAAATCTAGTTGAATGGAAATTATGAAATAATTACAGAGCCTCTAATCAATTTTCGGGCTGTGTTCGAGGGACAGGGCACAACAAAGGAAGGGCCTCTGCCTCGGGGGATCAAGGCAGATGAATCACTTTGCTATCCCTATTAGATTGCGTGCGTTTCGCAGGATTATTATTCGCAGGATACTATTCTTTACAAGTTATGAGAGCTCTGATGATTGACAGGTAAGTGTAGCGTGAGATGAGGGCTCCTGAGCGCCGCGCCGCTGAGACGAATGCCTGCCGGAGGCTACTCTTTTTACAGTGCTCCTTGCCAAACGGTTGCCCAGGTGCCCGACAGGCGTACTGGCATACTGGCGGCTTCGTTTCTGACTTGAGTCCTGGCTGAGCCTAAGCTCAGATCATAGCCTGCGGTAACAGAGCCTACACTGTGACACACTCACTTACAGATACAGATACAGATGCACACACACACAATGCCCTCTCCGACACAGGTTTGCCACTTCAGAAGACGACGGCACCTTGGGAGCTGCACCGCTTGTTATTTGTTATCCGCACTAATTGTTGACAAATCTCAGCCACGAGCCAAAAGGGAACAAAGTACGAGGATTCTGCGACGTATGACAATGCGTTGAGCGACGGAAAGCGACAGCGACAGCGTTAAGCTGGAAAGTCAAACTGAATGAATGAATCGTCCTCAATCCTGAATCCCTGCGTTGACAGCATCAGCAGCAGTAGACGCACAGCACCCCTGCTCCTGGAGGCAGTACATAAACGCTTGCTTTTTGGGGGTAGCCCGCACCCACAGCCCACAGCCCACACACAATTGTTGCATGCGGACACCCCGAACATGGCGCTTACGTCATTTATATACGGATATTGAGAACCTAATTGATGAGCAGACGAGGCCGGGAGACGGGCCCCACCCACCATCTGTTGGTGCAGCAGAGTCCTGCGGAGTGCGGAGTGCCGAGTACCGAGTGCCGCGTGCGACCTCCAACATAATGATGCTTCATGTACAACAAACACACAAAGGATGTTCTTTTCAAAGTGTCCGTGGTTGCGGCAGACGAAGCGAGACGGCACTAGGGGAATAGGAGTCATTGTGTGTGCAACCAATATGCGCAGGTCCACACCCACACCCACATGCCCCACCGCACGCCCGCTCGCCCGCTTGTCCGCATTGTACATAAACAGAGCCAAAGGAGAGATGGATTTTGTGCTGGGATTCGAACCACAGTCCGTACAGTCCATGTACAGGCCGCTAGGCTGGGGGTGAGGCAAGGGTTGCAGTTGTATTTAGCAGCCCACTCCACCTCCACCCCGATCCACTCCAGCAGCAGATTGGAAGCCCTACCCTTCCATCCCTCCCATAAATGAAAATCCCACCACCGCACAGAGAACGCAGAACCTTCCTGGACTGAACTGAACAGCAAATGTGGAATGGAAATTATTTGCAAATAAGTTTGAAAACAATACTCCTGGCTTCATGGCTGCATGGCTGACTGGCTGACGGGCAGGGGAGAGCTCTGCAGTGGCAGTGGCAGCGGCAGCAGCCTCGTTTGTTTCTAATGAGGTTAAGGCGGCGCACGACGACCGCCATTCCGTTCAACGATGGCGTCTGATGGCAGTCTAGACCGGCACCCACGGAGCACGGCCGCAACTGGGAGCTGGGAGCAGGGAGCAGAGAACTGGGGGAAACACGTACTACTGCAGTCTGCAGCAGACTATTACCGAAGGTCAATAGTGCCTCTCGCACTTTGTTGATGGCAAAGTTATTCCAGTTGCCTGTTGCCTGTTACCAGTTCAGAAACGGAAACGTTAACTTTCTCAGGTGAGATATGATTAACGAGGGCAGAAGAGGATTTTGCGATAGTGTTATATTATCAATTACTACTACTCTCTTCACTCTTATATCTCGAGTACATGCTCTTCCTGAACGGATTGCTTGATTAATTGTCATTTTTTGGGTACTCCCAGATGTTAATTCCATTTAATAACAACATATGTAAAACAAAGAAGATTCCGATATTCTAAAGTAGTTCCAGTATTTTCTGTAATAAAAGGACAGAGTCACAGTGTGGATAACTATAGGTGTATTATTGGATGAAAACCAGAACAAACCAAAGAAGGGGATCGGTTCTTATACACTCTTTAAAGGAAACTATATAAAATACCCCCTTGTCTCCATTTAAGCTAGAAACAGTGTGCACTTTCGAGAAGTTTCGTACAATTAACATGTATTCTAGACATGAACATTTTCACTACACTTTTTCAACAACCAATCATGTTTTTACACAAAGACTTGCCTTCCGACCAATCATTAGTATGGCTGATTGATTCAATCTCTTGAGCGTTGTATACTATATATGTATACCATACTATATGGGATCAATCATTGTCCTATGACCAATCGGTTCTATGGGAGTTGTATAGTTTATGGAAAGGAATCCTTGCCTCAAAAGGGAAAAATGAGGCAATTTTCCCGTCTCTGCCAATTGCAGTTTGATTTTTCAATGAAAAAAACAGACAATCCAAACCACATTGTATGATATTTATTGTTGTGAATTCCCTTCTTTGCTCCTCCTCTTGCAGCTACCCACAGTTCACATATCGCTGGCTGAAGGGCGGCCATTCATCCATCCATCCATCCCGTGGGCAAGTTTTCATCTAGTCAGCTCTATCGGTTGCACAACAAGGGATAACTATGCTATCAGGGTATTGCCCAGAACGAGTCCCAAAAAGAAGAACTACGTTGTGGTTAAGATAGTGGTAGGATTGGGATTGTGTGGGGCATAAGGACCACTATATCGGATATATTTTAAAATACTGTCAGCAGCACACAGAGTGCAGCATTCAAAGGTTTTTTTAAAACTTTAAACTTTAAAACTGATAGAATTAGTTCCCATGGAAACGTACAGACCGACGAAAACAATTTGTGCGTAAATTTTGCATGCTCTATGACATAAAAAGAGATAAAAAACAAAGCCTTGGCCCTAGGCCTAGTCCAAGTCCTGAGTATCGGTACAAACTTATAAATATAAAACGCAGTCGGTACGTTTGAGTCAACGCCCACGTGCCTCGACACTAAGATACCCTGTACTCGCGTTTCTATTTGCAAATTATATAGTTTTATTATAGGAAAAAGAAAATATATCTAGAGTTGGTTCTATGATTAACATACTTTATTTAGAAGAAATTTAGTCATTGTTCCGAAAAATAGTTTAAAATATATTCGAAATTGCGATCGGCACAGAATAGGGAATCAAAATTTATTTATTTATCATACCGAAGAGGTCTCCATACAATATCCGTTTGCTCTAGCTCTTATAGTCTTCGAGAACATCGAAGGGACCTTTGTCCAGGGCATAATGGTTTAATGCTCATTCGTGCATATATGTATATATATCGGGAAGAATAAATCTAGCCCCCAAACTTGTGTGTTACCCCGGAGTTGAAATTTCCAATATAGCTAGCCGAAACCTTCTTATTTTCTGCAATATCGTCTAGACTAGTCCTTTTTAATGGAATACACAAATTGAATATACCCCTTTAGCTTTTGAGTACCCCGTATATGTAAAATGGAAACAATTCCAAGTAAATATTTTCGATATGGCGCATATTTGGAACGCAATCAAGTAAATACTATTCCCCCCTACCACACCATTCTACTCTGTAACAGCGAATAACCCTTCGAAATGTGATTCGATTTCACGCTGTCGCTAGTTCTACGATTGGGCGGGGGTGGAGCTTTGATTGAATATTTCACGTACGAGTGCTTCCAATTTGCGCCTAAATTTAATACTCGTCTGCATCATTTGTGGGCACGAGAGCCTTAGAATACGAAAATGAGGAAGGAATGAATGCACTTACCGAAACAAATACAAAAGAGAATTGGCCAACGCTTGATAATATATAAAATCAAGACGTTGTATGTCCTTTAAGATTGTTGTCGAAGCTGTGTTGTTGTTGTCCAACTTGTAGAAGTTTGCAACTCTTATTTTTTTGTAAGTTTTCTATTTGTGTGGATCTCTATATTACAGTTGATTGATGCAGTACATGCAGTACCTGAAAGAGACAAAATCAAATCAATATATTTATATTTAAGAAGTACATAGTATGAAATTTTAAATTGACTGAGGTCTAAGGAGTTAAAGATTAGTTCTTGCAGAAGAATAGAATCGATCAGGATATATTCATAGATCCAATGAGATATGAAAAGAAACATTGATCTATCTGTAGATCCCTCCATAGATTGATCCACAGATTCATCAATATATCGAGTCATAAATCGATCCATCCATATCTTATATCTATCTCAGTATCTTAGTCTATGCATTTGTAAGCCGACTCAATCGTTACAAATAAGAAGTGCTTATGCGTTGCCATAACATAATACATTTTATGAAGATTATAGCCCTACTGGCTAGATCGAGTAGAGGACATTGCTCTACTTATATCTAAAACTAAAGCAGACAAGATTTAAATAATTTCTCTTTTTATATACTTCTTTGTGGTTGTTACACCCGCTACTCAAAGATTAAAGTGGTATTCAAATCAGTGGGCTTAGCGTGACCACCTGCCGCATTGGCTTTATCTCACGGTGCGAAGTACAGGGTTCGTTGGAACTATATCCCGCAGGTAGCAGTATGAAGGCATCGAAGGAACAGCTCGCAAGAAAGTCTCATGCTATGGCGAATCTCATATAGAGTCTATACTCAGTAGGAAGCCATGAATTCTACAAGAATTGTATCTGATGTGGATCATCAGTGTTTAAAGACTATTTCTAACGATGGTGCCCACCTTATGGAGCTGCGATGTGGTAAAATATTCGATTGGAGGCTGGAACGCACAGCAAACTGGGAATAAATGTATAGGGAGAACGATCGTCAGTCTTGCCTTCAAATATAAGATACAATACATTACCTGTAGATTTTTGTGTCCGGTCTTCTGTTCTCCGTTCAATTTGGATGACAATATTCTGGTCCTGGCGAAATCGTGCCGATCCGAGCGTTAATTGTTAATGGCGGTGACGAGGTGGGTTTGGACGGGTGTAATTTGATTGTTGCTTTAACGGCTGGACGCGATTTCGATGGCGAATGTGAGAAGGATGCTTTCATTTTGATTTGTATGCTCAACGAGGGATTGTATTGTTAACTAACAATTAATGTTTGGCAAATTGCACAATTGGAAGGACAAGAGTTCAACAGACAAACGTAAACAACAAAATTATAACAAGAAGCAGAGGCACGGAGACCGAATTAAATGCTAAACAAGGCAATAGTCGGCGGTGGCGGTGACAGTGGCGTCGCCGGCTTATTCGGGTGGATAGCACCAGTACCAGTACAAGCACCCACTCAACTCCAGTTCCAGTTCCAATTCCAATTCCTTCTAAACAGCTCAGCTCTGCTCTCCTCCTACACTGCACTGCTGGCACTAGGTGGCGATTTTGATTATCTTTGTGTACATTTCTGCCTGCCACTTATTCGTCAAGCCAACCGGAGACGCCTTCTTTGCGTGTTTTTGGACGAATCGTACACGTTTTTATATGGCAGGATTCATCCTCGTCTCGTCCTCTGGCAACTCTGGTCTGGTCTGGTCTCTCCCTCGCCAGAGAGAAAATCCAAGAAAATCGCCTTGTCTAAAGCATTTTCGGTGTGGGATTGGCTGCTGCACACTTCAATAATGTAATTAAATCGCTCCACTCGCTATTCGCGAGCATTAAAACACTTTTCTATGCCTTGCTGCTCTGCTGCTTCCTCTTTATATTTTGTGTATTTTATGTTGCTGTTGCTGGGACCTGCTGCTGCTGCTGCTGCCGTTCGGTTTTCTTGGACGTTATGTTGCGTGTTCGTTGTGTTGCTCGATTTATGCAAATGCCTCGGACGCGAGCACTTCGCAAGCGGTGTAGCACTTTTTATTTTGTTATAAATAATAGATTTATTGAATGGCAAAACAAAATGTAGTCGAGTTGTAGTAACTAGGGCTGCAAGAACATCGATGGCACTATCGATAATATCGATGGTTTTCGAACAATTGTGCGATACTACCTAAGGTCGTATTACACTACTCTTCACTAACTCCCGTATCTGAAAGATGGAGAAGCTTGAAGCAAGGCTTATTCAAAAATTATATATTCTAAATCACAAATCCAAAGCAACGTCTATAATTCTCTTGCTGCTACTGTATGTAAGAGGTAGTTCAGTGTAGTGTCATACAACCAATTTCGATACACAGGGTAGTTCGAAAAAAATATCGGTAGTTTTGTGCGATTAACGAACAAATTCGGCGGTAACATACCATTTTTCCGGTATACATTTAAAAAATGATCGTTTAGATCTGAAAATGTACACATTGGGCATGCATGACAGTTCCATCCTCGGTCATCGAGTGCTCATTGATCAAATCCAATCATACCCTATCTTAAAGAAAAAGAACTGGCATTAACCTTGAATTCCATACTTAATGCAACTTCCTATGAATTTTTTTTCCTATCGATGCTATGCTGTTGTGGGATATGATCTCTATTTTATTTGTATATAATTTTATATATGTCTTGTTTTTTTTCTCCAATTGCAATCATTATGTATGCCAGGGCTGCTCACCTTACTTTCAACAGAAAGGTGCTAGCTGGCGGCACAGTGCGACAAAAATGCCGCTAGGTGGCTTAATACTGAAACAGCGCGCAAACAGCTGTTTTGGATTTTTGTTTAGTGTAACTAACTGTGTGTAATAACTGCGTTCAGTGGGTTTAGTCACTCCGCTGCTTACCGAATGAATTCGTTAACAAAATACAAAAAAAGTTTAATAGAATAGGATTGCGCGCTCGGTGGGCGTTTTCTGTGTCGAATTGACCATCAAGACATAGAAATCATACAAAATCAATACACATATAAAAAATGTGTAATTCCCGCTCAATGAAGTTAGTTTGAAATTCGGTGCGGTGCGGTGTGTGTTCCTGGCTAACGAAAGTGAAACCTCAAATACACGAACTAACATGAAAAAACCGCTTAAATAAGCTGTCATAGCATACAAATGAAAACAATGTGAAAATATGCCCATCTGTGTGCTGTGCGTGTGTGTAGCCGCAGCAGCTGCGAGTATGTATGTGTACCGTAAGTGCATGAAGAAAACGAATCTAGAAGATAACAAGAGCCATCAGAGCTAGATGGATTACAATCAGTGATGATTTAACAAAGAAAAAAAAAAAACCTTTTGCAAAATGCCTAAAGCTGAAATCGTGATTGAAAGTGGCGTTGCGGCAGCCAGATTCCAGAGCAAGCAAAATCGTTACGCTGCATTTTGACTGGGGGCGTCTGAAAAATCGATTGGATTGCCCGTAGTAAAGTCGCGACCATAACAATACTACAGCAATGACGCTAAATGAAGTCCCGTGCTCCCTCCGCGGACGCGGATATCTAACCAAAGGTGAGTGTTCAAGTTTTATTTATTAGCACCGCACCGCGCCGCAGCAACAAAAGCAACCACAGCAACAGCAACAAATACGAGTATGTAGTAAAAAAAATGCAAAGTAAATGGCGCATTTGTCTGCGAGTTTCGGGTTTGTTTTGGTTTTTGGCCTGGTTTTGCCATCAAATTTCGTAACAACTTAACCGAAAATACCTGTTCAGCACCCCGGCCCTCCCACACCGCCCCGCCACATCCCTCCGGCGCAGTGTGTTTTTTTCCGTGTATGGGGCTATGGGAAGGCCACCCACCCCATGCACTTGAAGATGGCAGCATTTCACCTTCGACTGCTGCCTGAACTTTGATTCAAAGTCAAATTCTTGTTGTGGGTCGGCGGTCGGATGCCCCAATTAATGGTAGTTAATGTTCCATGTCATTCCACGGCTGCGGTATGGGGATGAGAGCTTATTATAGGAGGGGCGACATTGATTTTATTTAGCATTTAATTGGGATTGTTTAACGTTCGTTTGTCTGCCGCAGAGTGGGTTCCGTGGGGTACTACCCAGTGGAATAATATAATTCTTTTGATATGCTTAATATACGCTGTAATACAGTCGTCGTTCGATTATATTGTATATAAAAATAGATCAAAATACACATGCGACCAATGTGAGACCTTTTCTATTCTAGTTTCAAACCGCCCACAACTGGCTATCCGATTGGGTTGTCCGAGGCTAGGAAATTTACTGAAGGAACTAGTTTGTGGGAAATAAGTGAATAATAAAGATTCTCAGGGGCTTTGCTTTCCGTACGCGGAATGTTCCACAAATGAAACTTTTCGCTGGGCAGCCAAATCTATTTTTACGCCAATTGACGGCGAGGCCGTAAACCGCCCACTTTACAGGCTCTGCTCTGCTCTGCTCTCCAACTGCCGCTGCACGGCCTGCTCCATGGGGCGGCGTGATGGGGCTACGTGAGTCTCCTCTCCTCCATTGCTATTTAAACTCAAGTGAGTGGCTAAGCGTCGTACGGCGTACGACGTACGACGTACATACGATCAAAATATGGATCCGAGATCGTGAAGAAACGGAGGCCAGGCAGGCCGTAATTGAATGTGTGTACTCGTTACTTTTCTGATTAGCATTCCCATTCCGTTTGCCATTGTATTGTGTAGATCGGATCAGGGCCCAGGGGCCCATTAATTGGGCACTTGGAATCCAGAATCTCTAGAATGTGGAGAGTGTACCCCCCCACAAAGAAAATGATTATCGAAAGTGGCCCAGCCCAGCCCAGACCAGCAGCAATTGATTTTTATTATATCCTTCTTTCCAGATGGCGATCTCGTGATGAAACTGCGCACCCAGTGAGCATTCTTCGTTAGCTATTCAGCCCCAGAGCCAGAGGCTCCCAGAGGCACAAACAGATTGAGAGTGAGAGAGCAGAGAGCAGAGATAGTATGTCCAAAATGAGAGGTAATCGAACAGAGCCCCGATCGAATCGAAGCAAGCTATTCAATACTTAGTTTGATATACCACAACAAAAGGTCGCATTCTGATACCACTGCCCAACACCGGATCGATGGGACGGAAGCGCAACAACTTCTATATGCGAAGCATATTCCTACTGGCGCTCTGCATCTTTGGCCTGCTGCAGTACCACAACTTTAACTACTGTAAGTCTTGCATGATGCACTATGCACTATGCATTCCATTCCCCATTTCTGCAAACTAATGTTCTTTGTTCACCTTTCGACAGTGGACTCCAGGGACAATGTGCTGGGAGATGCGGTCACCAATGACTCGGATGATGCCATCCTGGCCATGGTCCCCGCCACACTGCATAAGTACTTGACGCCGCACTCGCGTAATCACAGTGCCGCCGCGACGACCGGAGCGTTGGGCGGAGCCCGTGAGTAGTGAATGTAATGTTCATTCAATTACGATCCACTGAATCTGTGCTCTCTTTTTAGCTCTGCTTCTGAATACGAGCAGCTCTGGAGCGGCAACTGCAACCACAATCAGCTTTGACGTCTACCATCCTCCGAACATATCGGAAATAAAGCGTCAAATCGTGAGATACAACGACATGCAGCTGGTGCTGAACGAGGACACGTTCGGTCCTCTGCAAAACGACTCTGTGATAATTGTAGTCCAGGTGAGTGGGTCCTAAAGTCACAGCTAAAGAATGTCCCCATTATCATATAACTGGAATTGTTGCAGGTGCACACGAGGATTACCTACTTGCGGCATCTGATTGTCAGCCTGGCGCAGGCGCAGGATATTACCAAGGTGCTGCTGGTGTTCTCGCACGACTACTACGACGAGGACATCAACGATCTAGTGCAGCAGATAGACTTCTGCAAGGTGCTTCAGATCTTCTATCCCTACTCCATTCAGACCCATCCCCACGAGTATCCAGGCGTCGATCCCAACGATTGTCCCAGGAATATCAAGAAGGAACAGTGAGTATTTCCATCTAAGCTGAAGCAACATGGCATAACCTATCCGATCCAATAGGGCCATGATCAGCAACTGCAACAACGCTCTGTATCCGGATCTCTATGGGCACTATCGGGAGGCGAAATTCACGCAGACGAAGCATCACTGGATCTGGAAGGCGAACCGTGTGTTCAATGAGCTGGAGGTGACTCGCTTTCACACAGGTATGCTGTAGCAAGGATCACTTTGAGGGCAATCCCACTTCAGATCCTTTTTCCGGCATTAGGTTTGGTCCTGTTCCTCGAGGAGGATCACTATGTGGCCGAGGACTTTCTCTACCTGCTAGCCATGATGCAGAAGCGCACCAAAGACTTGTGTCCCCAGTGCAACGTCCTGTCCCTGGGCACCTATCTGAAGACATTCAACTACTACACCTACCACAGCAAGGTGAGACCTGGAGGGGCAATGCGTCCCTTCTCTTCCTTATGCTAGAGCTTGCCTTGAGAAATCTTTTGAGTGGCACATTGAAAGGCCGAATGAGAAAACAAATGAGATAGAGCGCTTCGAGCCTTAACCTATTTTAAGTACTTGTATAATTATGTTTAAAGAACAACTTAACGCTTCTGTTGCTACCAGACACACACGCGCACACACACACACACACATTCCCAGAGCTCACTCTCGAACGTATCGAAAATCATAATACTCATGGGAGTGGATGGAACTATGAGCCCGATTCATGCCGAATGGGTTGATTGTTCCAAAGAATGGAATACCCTCTAGTACCAGATCACTGGTTGAATTCGAATTGAACACATCTCAAGCATGTCCTAGCAACGAGCACTAGTTCCCAAACGATTAGAGTTCGATTAGTTGCAGAACTAGTACATTTTAGTCGATGAGGAGATCGCTAGTTGAGTAACTAGTTGTCCGATAAACGGCGTGGATCTATGCGTGTAGTTCGATACGGGGTCTAGAGGGTTAATTCCCGATCCACTTACATCCATGGTACCCACGCATAAATGCATACACACATATGTACATAAGTGTGTATGTTTATACTTTTATTTACTTACATACCAACATATATCATGTATTATTATTATTGTATTTTAAATATCATATATATATATCTCTGTTCTATTCCGAATTCTGGCACGCAGACTAACAAGAAATCCTATGCTTCCTCGCTGATCTCGACAAACAGTCTATTAGGATACAATAGGCATAATAATAATAACAACAATAATAATCATAACGATAACAATAACAATAGAAACAGAAACTCAATGCAATTAGCCGTGTCGTCCTCGTCCTCCTCTTCTTCCACATCATCTGCGCAATCATCAACGACATCATTCAGAAACAACAACGCCAAAGTCTATGTGGGCGACACCGCGAACAGCATCAACAGCAATAATAGCAACAAGAAAGAATACAATAAGAACAATAAGCATAATAATAAATCGAATAACATGAGAAGCAACCACATCAACACTGTCACCGCCTCCTCAGCCGCCACATCCTCCGACACCAACAATGAGCCAAATAGCAATAGCAATAATAACAATAACAACAAAAATGGTGCACAAACATGGAACTATCATGTCCTGCCGTCATTGTATTCCGTCTATCAGAAGGTAGCCACCACACCACGCCACACCGCCGCTAGCACTTGCTGCAGGCTGGCTTCCAAGTTCCTTCTAGTTAAAACTGCACCTGCGTATCGATCCAATCCATCGTATCGTCCTTAGTTTGAGCACAATTCGAGCACGGACTGTTTGCACTGGGATGCGTTTGTAGGACATTGAGAGGCCACCCTTCAAGGTGCTGCAAAGACATCCCGGACGGCGACACACGAATAATTTATTGACTGTGTAGATTGCTTCCCATCGTCCTCCATCCCTACGCTTTGGCACTTTTGCATGTACCTGTTGTACGTTTCCGTTTTTTTCTTTGCTTCCTGTTCAATTTATGTGTATTGCTATGCATACTGTTGCGTTGTGTTAATTAACTTGTCTATGTGTCCCGCGATGGCATGCCACATCTCTGCCCCGCCCGTACCTGCCCGTACCTGCTCTGCCCTCCAGTTACACGCACGCGTGCGGCTCGTGAAGATTGATAGGCAAAGCATCATCAATGACTATCGCAAGGTATTTGGTATACCCATCGTTCCGAATCACTGCCTAATCCCAATCATTGCTCCACCCACGGAAACGAAGGCAATGCGTGATTGATACCACTTGGACGGGCAAAGATCTAATTTGTCCCAATTTTTGACTTACTATACACTAAATTGACTTCATTTGGCGACCACAAATCGTACTACGAATTAGTCCTGTTTGAATGAATAAAATTTGCATGTCCAACCCCTCTCTGCCTCTGCCCCTATCCCCTCCTTTTAAATCTGTTTCGATTTGTTTGCTTTAAATGATCGTTGATAATTGCGTACTTAACCAGAGTTCCCCTTCTCCCCGTCTCTCCCGTCGACAGGTGGAGGTCATGCCGTGGGTGAGCAGCAAGCACAACATGGGCTTCGCCTTCAACCGCACCACCTGGACGAACATAAGGAAGTGCGCCCGCCACTTTTGCACCTACGACGACTACAACTGGGACTGGTCCCTGCAGCACGTCTCGCAGCAGTGCCTGCAGCGCAAGCTGCATGCCATGATAATCAAAGGCCCGCGAGTTTTTCACATTGGAGAATGGTGAGCAAGAGAGAGCCCTGTCCTTCCATTTTTAATTATGCAATTTGAAATTTCTTTCTTGTAGTGGCGTTCATCACAAGAACAAGAATTGCGAGTCCAACCAAGTCATCTCGAAGGTTCAGCACGTTCTGAAGATAGCACGCAGCTCGCATCAGCTCTTTCCCCGCTCACTCACCCTGACTGTGCCCAGCCTGAGTAAGAAGACCAAGCTGCGCAAGGGCAACGGCGGATGGGGCGACCTGCGAGACCACGAACTGTGTCTGAACATGACGATGCCAACGCGGTAGAGGAGGAGGCCAAAGGAACAAAGCTCCAGCTTTGAATACGAGTATAATATCTAGTTAGAGCTATAAGGAGTAGCCTTAAATATGGTAACACTCAACAAGAGTATGTACTGTTTATCAGTGAAATAACCTAACCGCAAGTAATCGAAGCCAAGACAAGTTGTGCATCAGTTGCGCCTCCAAAGACCCTCCACGGGCACAGCGGCACAATTTTCTAGTATAAGTAATCCTCCTCTAGTCAACGGCCATATGCTAACCAACCCGACTCGAAAACATCCAATATTCGAATCCTATCTGTGCTGTTTGCTCTTCGGTTTGGTAAAAATTACTTTGTATTGTTTGGGCTCTGTTCCAAATTAGGGCGGAAAGGTCCCAAGCAACGCTTAAGACTCCTATAATACTTATAAAACTCACATGGTACTCAACCGAATCATCTATCGTAATCCCAAATTGTGCCGAATCAGTTTCGTAAATGGTCATGTAAATGGTCGAGTTTAGAGGTAGAGAGAAGAGAGCAAGCAGTAAATCGCATAAACTAGTCATAGCACATGCGCATAGAACCCTAGCGCATTAGAAAAAAATAACTAACTATATGATAACTTATTGTATAACGTTTTAAGCCTGTAAATAGACATATTTTGTTGTATAAATTACCTAAGGACTTTTTAATACACATACGTACATGCATAATGTAATGTAACTAATGTAATCTGTTATTTTCTAATTGTTAGTCAAATGCGCTTTTATGTATTAGAAATTTTTGATCATTTGAACGAGTAATCTTAGTGAATAAAAGCCAAGTGAACGCTGAACCAATCCACATACTTTCGTCCCTAGCTCTGTTAAATGATCTGCAATGCATTTCATATGAAGGAGGAAATATATCACGAACATGCACAGGAATAACGAACCCGTCTAATATGCAAAGGCACAATATCTAATAGGTGACGTGGAATGTCTGTGCCTACTTGTCGGATCTCCTCTACAGCGGTGGCTGGCAGATACATGGGTAAGTCTTTCGGCCGACATCTTTCTCTATTGGTATTGCCACCGTGTACAAACCCAAAACCAGCCACATGCTTTTTTGGGACAGAAGTCTGGCTCTATTTCTATATAGAAGGCCACACGGGAGCGGCTTTGTGTTAACAAATATCTTCGAATAGTATTTTGAATTGCATACGTTTGTTTTTGGTTGGGTATATAAAAGTACAAAAAGTCTGGAACCATAATTGAATTCCATAGTTTTCTTTATTATCTTAATATATACAAACAAATTGTTGCTCAAACTAGGAATACATTTTTTCTGTTGAATCACTTTAATTATCGTTCTGCGTGTGTCTAATAATTGTGTGTTTTTTAAGAGATTCGTTTTGCTTAAATGTCTCCGAGCAGTGAGTGCACTTATACGGTCGCTCCCCCGTGTGGGTGCGGATGTGTCTTTTAAGTTTATTGTTTGTTATAAATGACTTCGAGCAGTTAGAGCATTCGTAGGGTCTGTAGCCCGTGTGGGTACGGATGTGAGTTTGAAGATGCGTACTTTTTGTAAAGGATTTAGTGCAGTAGGAGCATATGTGGGGTCGTTCGCCTGTATGCATACGGGTGTGTACCTTAAGTTCATTTTTTGTTATAAATGATTTCGAGCAGCTAGAGCATTTGTAGAGTCGATCACCCGTGTGCGTACGGGTGTGTATTTTAAGATCATATTTTGTTACAAATGACTTGGAGCAGTTAGAGCATTTGTAGGGTCTTTCGGCCGTGTGCGTACGGGTGTGTATTGTAAGATAATTTTTTGTTAAAAATGACTTCGAGCAGATAGCGCATTTGTAGAGTCGGTCACCAGTGTGGGTACTGATGTGTCTTTTAAGTTCACTGTTTGTCACAAATGATTTCGAGCAGTTAGAGCACTTGAAGGGTCTTTCGTCCGTGTGCGTACGGGTGTGTACTTTAAGATCATATTTTGTTATAAAGGACTTCGAGCAGCTAGAACATTCGTAGGGTCGGTCACCCGTGTGAGTACGGATGTGTCTTTTAAGTTCACTGTTTGTCGCAAATGATTTCGAGCAGTTAGAGCATTTGAAGGGTCTTTCGTCCGTGTGCGTACGGGTGTGTATTTTAAGATCATATTTTGTAATGAAGGACTTCGAGCAGCTAGAACATTCATAGGGTCGATCATTCGTGTGCGTGCGAACGTGTCTATTTAGACGTTGTTTATTCTTAAACCTCTTTGGACAATGAGTACATTTGAAGGGAATATCTACATCCTTATCACTTATCCCTTTTGAGCCACTTTCAAAATGGTTTGACTGCTCACTTCCGCTATCTGACGGTTCCGCTTGCCAATCCTCGTCATCCTGATCGTCACAAATGTCTTCTTCTGTGTCCTCCTTCATCCGTGAGAAATGGAGTTTATGGCTCTGCTCACAGGTTCTCTTTAGATTAAATGCATTCACAACATCCTCAAGACAGGCCGAACATACGTTTTCTGGTAGAGAATCCCCTCGCCGAACTACGTACCCGGTGCACTCTGCAATCATTTCAGCAATGCAGGTGTCGTTTTTTTGGCGCTCATCAAAAATGTTGGTGAATGCTCCGGACGTTCCCAAGCATACTCTGCATATTTCCTCCATTATAAATTGAAAGATAATTTATCTAAAGTAAACGAAATAGAGTACAGGAACGTAAACAAACGAGTGCAACTTAAATATAAAACAAATAACCCACCAAATACGAACTACGAATTTGCAATATTTGCGGGAACGTACGTGTATGCACTCAGAGCGTAATTAAGATGAGCTCGACCAAGGAACTTAGTAAGTGCAACAATTTATTTATTACCGAATTCCTGCTCCTGAGAATATTTACATTTTACTCGGTGTGTTAGCATAAGAAGGTGAGTCCCTTGTCGGCCATAAACAACAAAAATATTACACCCTATCGATACAAAAGGCGCATATCCAAGAAGCGACAAGGTGTATGACCTGGAGAGGGAAACTAAATTTGATTCGTATTAGTTGATAATATTAATATTGGATATTTTAATATGGATTTTTTGGTGGAATAAATTATCGCGGAACGGAAAATATTTTGATATTTTTTTACGTCGTTAGATATGTATAGACTTGACTTTTGATTTTCAACTTATCATCTCGATGCAAAAGAATTAAAATTAGTATTTTTATGCGATAAACGGAACCAACCTGGCGGGACTACCTGAAAATAACAATATTAGAACCGACATCCGAGAACCAAGACATTATTAGTAAATTTTGGCCACCGCGTAGAAACCCACAACCAGTCACATGATTATTTTGGAACAGAAGTCTGGCAATATTTCCATAAGCAACACGGATCACGTTCGGAGTACACTTATCATCCATTCCCAAGTCTAGAGAGCTGCTCTGTGGTAACTTAGTAGGTATATATGTAAAGGTAATAAAAGTCTGGAACCATTATTGAATTCAATAGTTTTCTTTATTATCTCAATATATACAAACAAATTGTTGCTCAAACTAGGAATACATTTTTTCTGTTGAAACACTTTAATTATCGTTCTGCGTGTGCCTATTAAATGTGTGTTTTTTAAGAGTCTTGCTTCGTGTAAATGTCTCCGAGCAGTGAGTGCACTTATACGGTCTCTCTCCCGTGTGAGTACGGATGTGTATTTTAAGATCGTTTTTTGTAAAATATGCCTTCGAGCAGTGAGTGCACCGATACGGTCGCTCTCCCGTGTGGGTACGGATGTGTCTATTAAGTTGACTTTTTGTTATAAATGACTTCGAGCAGTTAGAGCATTTATAAGGCCTTTCGCCCGTGTGCGTACGGGTGTGTATTTTAAGAACAGTTTTGGTTAAAAATGACTTCGAGCAGTTGGAGCATTTGTAGGGTTGATCAACCGTGTGCATACGGGTGTGTATTTTGAGTTTCGTGATTGTTATAAATGACTTCGAGCAAGTAGAGCATTTGAAGGGTTTTTCACCCGTGTGCGTGAGGGTGTGTACGTTAAGATCATTTTTTGTTATAAATGACTTCGAGCAGTTAGAGCATTTATAAGGCCTTTCGCCGGTGTGGGTACGGATGTGCCTTAGAAGTGACTGGTTTGTTGCAAATGACTTCGAGCAGCTTGAGCACTTGTAGGGTTTTTCGCCCGTATGGGTACGGGTGTGCGTTTTAAGTAGCTGGTTTGTTGAAAATGACTTCGAGCAGCTAGAGCATTTGTAGGGTTTTTCAGCCTCGTGGGTATGGGTGTGTAATTTAAGTTCTCTGTTTGTTACAAATGATTTCGAGCAGCTAGAGCATATGTAGCGTCGATCCCCCGTGTGGGTACGGATGTGCCTTATAAGTGACTGGTTTGTTGCAAATGATTTCGAGCAACTAGAGCATTTGTAGAGTCGATCACCCGTGTGGGTACGGCTGTGCCTTATAAGTGACTGGCTTATTGCAAATGACTTCGTGCAGCTAGAGCATTTGTAGGGTCTTTCGCCCGTGTGCGTACGGGTGTGTATTGTAAGATAATTTTTTGTTAAAAATGACTTCGAGCAGATAGAGCATTTGTAGAGTCGATCACCCGTGTGGGTACGGATGTGTCTTTTAAGTTCACTATTTGTCACAAATGACTTCGAGCAGCTAGAGCATTTGTATTGTTTTTCGCCCGTGTGCGTAAGAGTGTGCCTTTCGAGACTAGTTTTTGTTATAAACGACTTCGAGCAGTGAGTGCATACGTAGGGTCGGTCACCCGTGTGGGTACGGGTGTGTCTTTTAAGTTTACTGAAATCCTTATCACTTATCACTTGTGAATCGGTTTAATTATTGCTTGACTGCCCACTTCCGCTATCTGACGGTTCCGCTTGCCAATCCCCGTCTTCTGTTTCCTCCTCCATCCGTGAGAAATGGAGTTTATGGCTCTGCTCACAGGTTCTCTTTAGATTAAATGCATTCACAACATCCTCAAGACAGGCCGGACATACGTTTTCTGGTAGAGAATCCCCTCGCTGAACTACGTATCCGGTGCACTCTGCAATCATTTCAGCAATGCAGGTGTCGTGTTTTTGGCGCTCATCAAAAATGTTGGTGAATGCTCCGGACGTTCCCATGCACACTCTGCATATTTCCTCCATTTTCCATTTGGCTTAAACGAAATATAGGAACTTTATAGCTTCTTTACACTCAGAATATAACTCAGAATTATACTTGACAGTCTGTTATTTAGTTTGACTGCAGACACGTGCTTATATTTATAAATAAACCAAATTGTTAAATAGGACGTAAACGAACCTTTGGCGGGTATGAAGAAATGGTCAGTTTATGTTGAACGAGACCAGTAAGGAGCAAGAACAACCAGTGCGTTGGGTCGTTTTGTTTACCTATCCTTCTCACATCTGTTTTTGTTGTTTTCCTAATGGTGATAGTTCACACGATAGGCGAACAGGGTTGAAATATTCGGCAAATCGAATAAACTATCGAACAGATACTATAGAATAATCTTAAACTGCAAAAAATGAACAATAAAAATGTTTTTAACTTATATAAACATTCTAAAAAGTAAAAACATTGAACACAGACCAACAACTTAGGCAGTTCATAATAGGCATAATTTTTGAAGTAACATTATTGCGCTTCAGGATGTTATTCCATTCCTTTTTCAAAGCTCCTTCTGCTACAACGTTCAAGTTCAAATTTGCCGGGCGAAACTATCGATTTTCGGCGTATTTTCCAGCCCTTGATGGCACTATCAGATTTTTTGACAACCCTACTTTGAAACATAGTAAAATATTGGAAATCAAACAAACAAAACAACAAAATTCGTAAATGGTGAGAAAATGTCCCCAGAATAAGGGATCAGCGTGGTGGGCTAGAGCAGCGAAGAAGATCAGGACCAAGGACGTTCGATTGCAGAAATTCATGCTTTTCTTGCTTAGAATTTTCCGGCCCTGGTTTTCGCGGTCGACGTTAGTTGCAAACGCGCAGCTGGAGCCACAACACAACTCAAAGTCTTGAGACTGGCAGCGGACAATCAGCGGTTCCACGGACTAGCAGCTAGTACACTGCCATTCCCATCTCAGAAAATAGCGTGATTTAATCAGCTCTTGGCTGTTCGTTCTTTCGGTTTGAGTGCGTGAGAGTGTCTCTATAGCTGCAATCATGAGCAACCAACTGGCGCGCCATGTTGGCCAAATCAACAAATTCCTGACCGTAGCATCGGCAAACGCTGCATCCACCCACAACACCTACTTCACCTATGTGCGTGAGCTGTCGCATCCGATTGCCCGTGACCCGCCAATTGTGTCGGTCGAGGAGGCTGTCTCCTGCATCAAGACGGGTGAGTGCATGCCTAAATGATTGCCTTTAGAGCCCCAGCAGAGCCCCTGGGCCTGAGCTTTTGACCTGTAAACTCAGTTTTCATTAATATACTGCTCATGTACAAATAGAATGGAAACGCTTTTTGGTTATGTAATGTTTCGGCGTTCTAGTGGGTTTGCTTAGGAAAACAGAGCGAAAATGAAAACGGGGGCGCGGAGCAGTGGCAGTGGCAGTGGCATGCAAATGTAATCCATGTGTGTGTTTGACGTAGTGGACTACTTTGAGCACACAGCACAGGGAGGGCACTTACAAATGTACACATATGTATGTACATATAAATATGTATGTATATGGGGTGTTCAATAGCTTTGACAGAATCAAATTGACCGTGATTATCGTCATTGTTGAGTGCTTAAGCTATCAGTTACTTATTTACTCTTATTACATACTACTGTGGGGACATGCCCGCATCCACACACACACGTATATAATTTTCGTCCCTCTGCAGGCAGGGTCATTAACTATACCTCTGTATCTGTACATACACAGTGGCTACAGTGGAGCGTCGTATATAGATTATATTTTTAGTTTGCCAAAGTTGTACTTTGTACCCTTGCCTGCTTTGCAATAGCAACAGCAGCAGCAAGCTGAGCTTACGCTGCAAGAACGAACGTCGCACACACACACAGAGAGACAAGTGTATGCATACAACCGGCTATCGTCGCGTCGCTGTAGGCAGCTGTGCTGATAAGAGCTAACAGCTAGCTAAAACAGCTTCTTATGTAATGAATATCAGTGGGGCAGGTGAACTTTTGTGTGTGTGTGTGTGTGTGTGTGTGTGTGTGTGTGTGTGTGTGTGTGTGAGTGTGCTCGTGTCATTGGGCATATTATGAATTCCGTACTTTGTGGTCACAGAAGAGCAGCATAATCAGAAGCAGCTGACCCGCAGCAATGCTTGCTTTGATTAAATTCAATTTAGGCAATTTGGCGAATTTTGCAATGCAATCAATTGAGACCGTTTGCCACGCCCACAATTCACAGAGCCATATTCAATGCTTAGCACTTCAAAGGCCTCCCTCATCGGCAGGCACATGCAAATTGATAAACAGTGATGTGTGGGGCGCCGCACCACAACAGCTAGAGCAACAACAACATATATGTACATATGTATGGATGTGTGAATGTACCATACATGTATGTGGAGCAGTGCTCTCGCTTGCCGTCAGTATGGGGTCCGGTCCCGTTCTCTCTAATTTTAGCCAAATTCGCCAACGCAGGCCACAGGCCACGCAAAATCTACTACGTAATTTGATTGGAAAACTTTTTCGTATGGCACGTTTTTGACAGATATAATTTTGGCCCTTGTACAGTAATCATTGCCTACACTGGAATCAGTTCTGTATCAGTTCTGTTCTCCCAGACGCTTGGCCAAAGATTACGCGGAAAACTTTCTTATAATTATAATTGGCGTGGCCCAGACACTCCTACAGATAAGAATTTCACATATCGGATGATTTGTCATGACGTCTCATAAGGGGGCTCGTAGGGGAGGTGCGGTGCTGCACATTGGTCATGGATTGACGACATTGCCTGTCCCATCGGCCATGGAGAGTAGAGTAGATAGATCGTAATAGATCATTCAAAAGTTATGCATTTTCTGGGAAGCGCTTCGCATGTGTTTGTAAACATTTGATATAGTCACGAGACATAGGACTGTTGCCCGTTATTACTAACACGCTCCCCCTTTCAACCGAACAAACATCTTGAGAGCTTTCAAGAGCCACGACAAGCGAAAGCTTTGATCGCTAGAATAGAGAGCAGATTCTAATCGGAGCGGGTTTGATTATTATTAGTTATTAACTATTCAGTCACGCAAATTTACTTCAATTAGCTTGGAAATGCTGAACCGGTTATAAAAATACAGAAATCTGTTAAAACTGCAGGACATAGAGCCTATAAGAAACAAAAATAAATGAGATAAATTAGTGTTAGTAGTCGATCAGCGCCAAAGACGATGTTCACCAGCACTGATTCTATCAAAATTTAAAAATACATTTCTGCCTCTCCGCTAGAAAGCCAAACAAACGCATAGTCCTTTACTGTGCTAATTATGGTATGGTAGCGCTATAAATTCCAAAATAATTTCTAAACTATTAATGATCGATCTCATCTTTTTCTAGGCGACACTGTGTTTGCCCAGGGGGCTGCCGCCACACCTGTCGCCCTCCTGAATGCAATGGCTCTGCATGGAAAGTGCAACAAGCTGAAGGACGTCACCGTTTGCCACATGCATACGGAGGGTCCGGGAGAGTATTGCAAGCCCGAGTACAAGGATATTTTCCGCTCGAACTCCTTGTTCATGGGCGCCAACGTGCGCAAAGCTGTCGCCGAGGGACGTGGCGACAACGTGCCCATCTTCCTTCATGAAATTCCTCTGCTTTTCTACAAGAAGATTATCAAGCCTGATGTGTCCTTAATCCACGTGTCGCCGCCAGACAACCATGGCTACTGCTCGCTGGGCACCAGCGTCGATTGCGTCCGCGCTGCTTTGCTCAACTCAAAGTTAATTGTTGGTAAGTGGATAATCGCAGAGCGATAAGTCCTCACAAATTTGGTGAATTACATACTGACTATCCCGATTCTGTGCAGCTCAAATAAACCCCAAGATGCCGCGAACTTTTGGTGATGCCATCATCCACAAATCGCACTTTGACTTTGCCGTCGAGGTGAGCGACAACCTGCCGCAGCATGGCACTGGAACGATCTCTGCTGTGGAGCAGAAGATTGGCAAACTGATTGCCGAGAATCTGGTCAAGGATGGAGCCACCCTGCAGATGGGTATTGGCAGCATTCCCGACGCTGTTCTGGCTGCCCTGCACAACCACAAGGACCTGGGCATCCACTCCGAGATGTTTGCCAACGGAGTGGTCGAACTGGTCAAGAAGGGCTGCGTCACCAACAGCAAGAAGAAGATGCATCAGGGAAGGATTGTGGGTTCCTTCCTCATTGGGGATCAGGCCCTGTACGACTTTGTCAACGACAATCCCTTCATCGGTAAGCCACATGCATACTTACATCCCATTCCTGGTATCCGAGAGTATATTTCTATCCGCTATCTATATTTTGTCAGAAATGTACGGCATCGACTATGTGAACAACACCGGCATCGTGAAGCAGCAGCCCCGCATGACGGCGATCAACAGCTGCATTGAGGTGGATCTGACTGGTCAGGTGTGCTCCGACTCCATTGGCAAGCGCTTCTTCTCTGGCTTCGGCGGACAGGTGGACTTTATCCGCGGTGCCGCCGAAGGTCTGGATGGCCTGGGTGTGCCCATCATTGCCATGCCGTCTACCACCAAGAATGGAGCCAGCAAAATTGTGCCCACGCTGCAGCCAGGCGCTGGCGTGGTCACTTCAAGGGCCCACGTCCACTATGTCGTCACGGAGCATGGCATTGCATCGCTGTTCGGCAAGAATGTGCGCCAGCGCATGTACGAACTGATCCAGATAGCCGACCCCAAGCACCGGGAGACCCTCGAGAAGGACTGCTTTGAGCGCATCAAGGTGATGCCGTCGCCAAACTAAATCTTAATCTTTGATCAATAAAAACAATTTCAATGTGGCCTGAATCAGAAATCAGAAAAAACTGTAATCTTTAAACGCATTCCCAAAATCGTTTGGAGTCTGACTTTGATAGGACTTTACAGCGACTTGAGATGATAAGATCAGATCAGCTCAGGATCCTATCCCCGCTCTAGCATTACCAAAATTGAGATGGCAAAATAAAACGAATTCATGTGAGAAATACTCGAAATTTTCATTTAAATACCGACGACAGTTTAATTTCATACCACAATTATGAAGGATGGGGGTTGTTTAGTTTAGTTGTAGTTTTAGCTTTGTTTCGTTTTATGTATATACAGTACAAGTCTGTGTGTTTGATTAGTGAGTGCCTGGGCGCTGTTTAAGGATCTTACTTTTCGCTTAAGATTACACGAGACGAGCACACAACGTGTTTTGTCTTTGAACTGAATGTAAATGTAAAGTTAAGGATAGGAGGTTTAAAGTTTAGGTTAGGTTAAAGAGCTGTTCTCGTTCAAAAGGAACTAAATTGTATTCTCATTATGTATCGTATCGTATTGTAAAATAGGGCCTAAAACACTTTGTTGCTTGTTAAATCTACACGTGAAGAATAGCTTAAACCATCATCTCGATGGATGGTTGACGACGATTTGGATTTACTTTCCGCTTTACTTCTTCTTGTTGTTCTTGGCGTTTTTGTCGCCGGCAGCGGCTGCGGCGGCGTTCTGCTCGATCTTGGCCCGCTTCTTTGGGTGCTCATCCTCCTCGTCCTCGGCCACATCGTCCTCCTCATCCTCCTCCTCCATGTCGACCACCTCGACATCGTCCTTGATGTTGTGGCCGTGAATGTACACGGGTCCACTGCCCTTGATTAGCTTGAACGTGACCTTCGACTCGTAGAACTCCACATCTGGATTGACGGCGCGCGTCTCGCCAGCCTTCAAGACGGCAATCGGAATTTGCACAGAGTCCTTCACTGTGTTTACCTGCGTAAAAGAATGGAGTTGTATTCGTTTGATTATGCTGATGGAACAGATAGATAGATACAAGCTTCAAGTGGCTAAGAGACAGTTGTTGACTTGGCAGATTACATTTCTAATTTCTTATTTGAGCAGCACAGCGCACACGATACGAGTACGTAACCCGCTGCCGCACATTCGAAGCGAAGCTCATCATGGCTCATCATCTGTGGTCGCTGTGTTGGCTTTATCGCTTCTCTAATCATTGTCAGTCGACCCAAACGCCAGTCGAGCACCTTCCCCAAAACTGTCCCCTACGCCCGATGATAACCGGCTCGTCTCTGCTGGGGTTGGGGCTGGGCTACGCATTCAGCCATAGTTTTTGCGCTTGACCATTCGTTGGCCCACGCTTGTGCGGAACGGTTCGGTTCGGTTCGGCCCCCTAACCTACTTAAAGGAATTGTATCAAGTGCACTCTCACTTAAAGAAAAGTAGAGTGCAAACTCTCCTCCCCTGCCTCCACATCTAACAAGTGGCCGCTAATTAAAAATCATCTAACGAAGCGTGTAAAATACAATTTAAAACTCCTACCACCGCCCCTTGCGACTCCCGATTGTCAGCATGTGCGATAATGAAGGTACGTACTACATAGAGAGCACACTTTCCACTGAAAGTAAATCGATCTCAACAACAGCTCGTGAGACTGCCATCTGTTCTCTAGCCTACATCATTCTGTCCTTCAGGCTTAATGTACAAGCCACTCTCTCACTCAAGGAGGGAGCTGGGAGCTTTCTCCCGGCTTGATGCAGTCAGATCAGAGGAGAATAAACGTATTTCCTCCCACAATACCCATCATAGGGACCATAATATCAGAAGGAACGGAAATTCCCCAATTAAAAATGAACAGGAAAACTAATTTACCCTGGCGACAGCATAATCTGACGTGTATTTTTCGAATGCTGATAGACGCTGGATGAAGTTGTCTATCAAGCTGTCCCCAGCAGTCACAAGACAACAAACTAGGCAGAAATGACCAAAGGAATTCATTAAGGCACTTCAGACAGCAGAAGATCAGGCCGAACGATTATGTGGTGTTTGATTAGGAATCTGTACTTTTCCTCCCCAATCAAGTAATGACGCAGACCCACACAGACGAAGAGACAGACACAGGCCTACAGTGTATCTATTTAATTGCTCTACAAACGTGTGCTTCCAGATCCAGATCTCTATCGGGAACGACTGCCGAATGTGTGCGAGGCCATGGGCACAAAGGCCCGCAGCTGCTGCAGCCTGCGTAGCTTTTACCGACATCTACCCGTCACAGATTGGCTGCCAAAGTATCAGCTGAACTTTCTGCCGATGGACATTGTGGCTGGTCTGACGGTGGGCCTCACGGCTGTGCCTCAGGCCATTGCTTATGGAGCGGTGGCCAATCTGCCCCCCGCCTACGGACTCTACTCGGCTTTCATGGGCGGCTTTGTCTACATATTGTTGGGCACCTGCAAGGACATCACAGTGGGCCCCACCGCAATCATGGCCCTTATGGTGCGTCCCTATGTGGACGGCAATCCGGACTATGCGGTTCTGCTCTGTTTCCTGTCTGGCTGCATTATCCTGGTGCTGGGTCTGCTCAATCTGGGGGTGCTCATGCGCTTCATTTCGGTGCCGGTGACTACGGGATTCACGATGGCCGCAGCTATTACCATCGCCAGTGGGCAGATCAACAATCTGTTTGGCATAACAGGCAGCCCCACAGGATTCCTCGACTCGTGGATACATTTCTTTGGCCACATCAAGCAAACGCGTCGAAACGATGCCATTCTGGGATGCTGCACATTGGTTTTGTTGTTGCTCATGCGGGTAAGATCGGATCGGATCGGATCATAGATCCCCCACCCCCATTCAATGTGTAATTCGGGCTTTATCTTTGTAGAAACTCAAAGACTTGCCCTGTCGCTACCGCAGTCTCTTAAAGTATCTCTCGCTCTCACGCAATGCCGTCGCCGTGTTCGTGGGCATCCTCCTCTGTTACCTGCTGAGCCGTGGCTCCGGTTTGCTGCCGTTTCTCGTGAGTGGCAGCATCACATCGGGCCTGCCCCCATTCCGGCTGCCTCCATTCCACACGCAGGATCCAGCTTCCGGAGAGGCAATTACCTTTGGTGGCATGGTCGCGAACATTGGCTCTGGCCTGGTGTCCATTCCCCTGCTGTCTATACTGGAGAGCGTTGCAGTGGCAAAGGCTTTCTGTGAGTACCGCTGCTTCGGGCATGGTTTCAAGCGATACGATACTGATTGTTCTTCTAGCTAAAGGAAAGATTGTGAATGCCTCGCAGGAGATGATTGCTCTGGGCATGAGCAATGTGCTTAGCAGCTTCTTCCTCTCGATGCCCATCACGGGCTCCTTCACGCGGACAGCAATTAATAATGCCAGTGGCGTGAAGACCCCACTGGGTGGCGCAGTCACAGGCGCCCTTGTCCTCATGACCCTCGCCTTTCTCACCTCCACGTTCGCCTACATACCCAAGGCTACGCTGGCAGCCATCATAATAGCAGCCATGCTCTTTATGGTGGAATACGAAACCATAGCAGAGATCTGGCGAGCCAAGAGTGAGTGTTGGACCCCTGAGGAGTGCCAATAATGTAGCAAGTAATCTCTTGTAGAGCGTGATATGCTGCCCTTCCTGGTCACCGTCCTATGCTGTGTGTTCTGGACACTGGAGTTTGGCATGGTTGTGGGCATCGTCTTTAATGCACTCTTCTTGCTGTACAAAAGCATGAAGCCACAATTCCATTTGGCAAACCAAGAGGTACGATACACCAGATCTTAAATATGACCTGAGCTTGCATTTCCTTTCTTCCTGGTGGCAGCACAACGGCGTGGAGCTAAGCCTGGCCGATCTTAAGGGCAGCGTTGACTACTCGGCAGCGGAATACCTCAAGACGACCATTCTATCCCACGTGACGAGTAAGCAGGGAGCCACAACGTTGGTTGTTATCAAGGGAGACGAGATCGGATCGATTGATACCACCGTGGCGCTGGTAAGTAGAGCTATCCACCTCCAGACACCACACCACACCACTACACTTCCCAACCTCCTGCCACTTTGCAGAACCTCATTTCGCTACGGGAAGACCTGGCGCTGCTCAATTGCAATCTCATTTGCTGGAACTGGAGCGTACCGGCAGCGGGGGTGCTTTGCAGGATGGACAGCAAGACGCGTCAAATGCTCAAGTTCGCAAAGAGCTTGCCAGAACTAATGGAATCTTTAGAAAATGAATCCGATGCAACGGTAAAGATATCCCAAATTGATGATTGAATACACAAGTCAATAAATGTGTGATAATCCCCTTTAAAAAGTGGCATATCTCTATCTGCGTACAGTTACTTATTAGTCGGGGATTGGTGGGTGGGGGGAGCATTCGGTGCAGATGTACAGACAAAAATTACCCTAACTCATACCCATGCCCATGAGAATAGAGAAACCGGTCCTTGCCCCGGCATAAAACACGGCAAAAAAAAAGAAGCAGAATGCAGACAGACGCATGCGGCGCGCGCATACATACAAAATTTACTCACACTCACCTCCACCACGTTGAATTCATTATCCTTGGCTTCCGCGCCGAGCAGAATCTGTTTGATTACCAGCTTTTGGCCTCGTGCGTAATCCTCGTCCACATCCCACGTCACGCTATTGCTTTCGGCGGTCAAAGTAACACCTGAAAATTAGATCATTTGTTCTTAGTACCCGCTTCTGTTTAACAAGAGAGAACACATGTATGTATCTAGACTAGGTAGAGGATTGTATGTATGCTCTGTGTGTGCACAGACACAATAATTAGTCAGCGGCAACCTTGAACAAAAACACCGGCAAGCGGCGTCTACAACTCGGGCATTGCCCTTTTACACACGAATAACTCGAACTTCAAGCCGCCTATTGCGGATGCACCAGAATTTAATTGAACTTTTAAATGTCTATATTATTTACCATAGAATGATTCCTCAGCCATTGCGGTTATTTGGTTGATATTAATTCAAAAGAATCGAGCGTCGAACACGTGTTGAGCAAAAAATTTGCAAAATGGTAGCTAGATATGCGAGACCACCGATAATATCGGGGGTGGTAGTAGTGTTGGTTACTATCGATGTGTTTCCACTTATCGGCATGTTTAGCCGAATCATTATTCGGTACAGTCTGGAGATTCCTGAAACTAATTATAATGACATTTTTTGTTTTAAACGAACTGGACTCTGATTTACATCACGAATTGGTATTCGATATGGGGTTGAAGACGTTCTAATGAGATTTCTACGTTATTTTTCATGAAAACCAGGGATGCAAGCAAATCATCGGCAAAATGCCACACGATTTAAAAAAGTTTCAAAAGACAAAAAAAATGTATTTCACAAATGAATAATTGATACAGAGGCAAAACACATTTAAATTGTATGTATTTAGAATATATATTTATATTTTCATGAGATTCGCGTGACTATCGATGAAATGCTCTCGTCACATTTGACACGTTTACCAACCCTAGTCAACGCTTCAATATCATCATCACCGCCATCATTACGGGCACGTGTAAGAGTACAAAAAATTTCCTTTAATAATTGACTGTACAAACGTGTGATACAAGAACTACAAATGGAGTCCGAATCTTTTTATGGTAAGTAGCTACATTTTTGTTTACATTGGCGTATCCAAATGGAAACAGCATGGAATTTAGTTGGCGCTACCGAGTGCCGGCCGACCGGCAAAAAGAAAAACTAGTTAAATTTTCTTGCTTGTGGTTAATTCCCCATTCCCCAGGTGTTACACTCAGCGAGAAAGAGCCAATTGCACAGTTCGATGTACCCGATATTCCAGAGGAGTATGTCGTTCACTCACACAAGTTGATAATAAAACAGATCTCCCTCGGATCCGAAGCGAAGACGGGGGAATTCAATGTTGTACAGGTACAGTATAGCATATAGCTTAAAGCATGGCGGTTAACGAGTGGAGCGGACAAGATAATAGTTGTTGATTCGAATTTGCAGGCGGAAACAAACGTGAACGATGATGGTGAGAAAAAGACTGTGAAGATTCCCATAGCAGTTCTGAAGGTTGGCGAAACGCGCAGCTTAAGACCAAATGTGGAATTCCCAAATGGATCAGTCACTTTCAAATTGGTGCAGGGAACAGGTCCGGTCTATGTCTGCGGAAAGGTATAGAATACTAGATTTCCTGGTTTCCCGGTTCTCATTCGTTGCTCTTTTTCCAGGCCGAGATGAACTTTGGCGAGTTCGACGATGGCCAGATGTATGAGGAGTATTCTGACGACGAGGAGGACAGCGATGGGGACTTTGACGAAGACGCTGTGCCTCAGACGAACGGCAAGAGCAAAATTGCAAAGAAGTAAAGTAATAATAAACACTATCCAGTAAGCTAAAAAAATGATACAAAAGAAAATAAAACAAAAACCAGAAAAGAAAATTCAAATATATTTTTCGAAACGATTCAGATTCAAATAAATCGAAACGCTCTTCGAGCGTGCGTGTGGTTGGTCTATAGTATATGGAATTTTATTCATTGTTTTATGTTATGTTCAAATATGTCGCTTAATACAAAAGAATTGTGGCAGTTTTGAGAAGAATGCTCACGGAAGATAAAAAAACGGCCGCCACCGGGATTTGTGCTAGTTACAGGCTCGCGCCACAGAGATCTTCTGGCGCGGCACGCTGAAATAAATCACAAAAGAGAGATAATTCCATGAATGTCGAGGGCGTGGGAGACCTTAAGCGGATCGGATCCATACCGTATGTGTATGACACGACGCCTCTCATCACTGGGATGTATGAGATCGAGTTTCTGGCTCCACTCGATGAGCTTCATTTCGTGGCGGAGCTTCTTCCGATCGAAGTATGAAATGACACAGCTGATGGGTATCCAAAAGACTGAGGTGACCAGCACTACGGCCACTGTAAAGGACAAAGGGCATGCCGTTAGCCACTGTCGAATGGGGTAAATCTTACGGGAGGCTGGCTACTTACTGACAATGTTGTCCTTGAGAAAGCGCAGGGTTTTGGCAACATTGATCTCCTCGATGATGTCCCAAAAGCGCTCGACCACATCCTGTATGGTCTTCTCGCACACGCCCTGCACAAATGCAAATACAAATGACGGATACATTTTTGTGGAATATTTGACCGAGCATTTCGCTCTCTTACCTTATTGCAGAATCCAGTTATGCAGGGCGTGCCATCGGGCAGTACATCGGGCGGCTCCACCGGAAAGCATGTCTCATTAATGCTCATGCGGCAGCAGCGCTTGCAGGCATCCGCAATGATATCACACATACAGCTCTGCAGGCCCTGCGTCTCGCAGTAGGGCACGCACTTGCCGTTGCGGCACTGTCCCCGCTCCTGGCAGATGGTACCATCCGCCATGGCCGGCGACTTGGGGCACTCGGCATGGGCGCCCGTGCACCGCGCCTCCTGCTCGCAGGTGGCGTACTGCGCCTCGCGGCACTTCATGCCAGAGGCCATGAACTGGCAGTTCTGGCAGCAGGGCGAGTTCTTGTCGCTGCACATTGCGCCCTGGTTGCGACGGAGCTTGCAGTTCTTGTCGCAGCACGAGTCATTGTCCTCGGTGCCCAGCAGGCCGGCATCGCACTGCTCGTCGCCCTCCACGCGCAAATTTCCGCAGAACGACTCCTCCGGCTCTGAGAAGCAGCGACCAGACTTGGCCTGCAACACTTTTCGTATGGATCGAAGCGAGCAGGGCGAGAATTTCTAAAGGAAAGCGAAAAGGAAAATAATATAAACCTGCGAGAGCATGCGATTATTTTCCTACCTTATTGTTTACGTCGTAGCCGCTGACCGAGTAGGTGTACATCAGAAAGCTGCCGCCCTGCGAGGCGCTGGGCGAGCACTCCGGTATGTCTGGGTCATGCTCGGAGCCCCAGTTGTGTCCGAACTCATGGGCCGTGACCAGATCGGCCTCGCGTGTGATCACCCGCTGGCCGTAGTGGTTGCGCGAGCTGCTCAGGCCCGAGTTCAGATACAGCGTGTATCCATTCTTGAAATATTCTTTGGGGGACAAAGGTAAAACAGTATTAGTTTCTGTGGCATTCCGGGGCATTCGGTAAAGTAAATGCGAAAAACTTGAACGAAACCAAGGGAAAACAAATAGAACGCAAGTGTGTAAGCCAAATGATAATGACGAAACGAAACGAGTATTTTATCTGGGATTAGATTAGCAACAACCTGGAGTGCAAATGCCGCCAACGGAGTTGCGACGCGGGGAGCCAACGTAAGCCAAACCTAAAATGCCGCCTTCGAATTTCAGATCGGTAAAGAGATGAGCTAAGCAAAAGTCTTTGTGGCTGTACTCCCGGGAGAAGACCTACTCCCAGGGTAGGACACACACAGACACCGATACAGACACAGCAGTTAGCAGTCATAGAGGGATTAGAGAGTAAGAGAGAGTCCAAGAACAAGAGTTAAATGAGAGAGATAATGAGGCACAAAAGTACACAACTACACGACACAATTGATTAAACACTTTTTCGATCGATTCGACTTTGCTTCGGTCTCGACTTGGACACCCACCTCCAGCAGATTGCGCACATCCCATTTCTCCCGAATCATGTTGTAGTGTGCCTCCCCGCCCCGCAGACGCGTGGGCTCCGAGTGCACCACAATCTTCTTGATCACAAAGCCCATGCCCTTGAATCCCTCCTGATCGGAGCGGTCCTGCCACACCGTGTCGTTATAGATTTTGTGCACGCGATCTATAAGACTAATCTGTAAGAGAATGTTGATGATATTGTATTCCCTTGGAGACCATAAATGCCAACAGCTTACCAAGTAGTTAATGGTGGTCTTTGTGTTGCCTCCGCCCATCTCCTGGAAGAAGCGATAGTCGGCCACTAGCAGCAACGGACAGCGGGTCTTGGTGGGCGTGTACTCGTACTGATCCGACTGGCGCTTCTCACGCGGATGTATCTCATTGTCCAGAGCGTCGTCGTCCTTGTCTTTGCTCTCCAGCTCCAGACCCTCCTTGATGTATCCACAAGTCTTTGGGGTGGCGCCTTGCTCGTTTTTATGCAGCTTCACATCGGACGATTTGTATGCCACCATGGTGTCCTTTTTGGCGGCAGGCAAGTGGCGCCACGAAGGCTCAATGTGATACGTTTCGTCCGGCAAGTGGATGGACATGGTCATGGTACCGTCCTCGATGTGGGCCCGCACCGAGGACTCTAGCTCGCCAAATACGCGACCCGTGTAAAAGCTGTCATGATCTGTAAGGAAGCAGCAGCGCCAGTTAGTGGCAACATAGTTTTGCGAGTGGGGGAATCGATGAATATTTACCCATATGCACCACCGTCTCGTTGCCGTCAGCATCCACGGCATAGGCGCGAAATTTGCTGTGAAGGACCTCGCGATGTGGATGTAGAATCAGTCGAAAGTTTTTTCCCAGTGTCGTGAATTCCACCTCCTTAATGGTGTTGAATGGATTTTTGCTATGTTTAATACCTCTCTTGACCACCCTATGCAAAACATCGTCCTTGTGAAACAGCTCGTAGTGGCGCAGCGTCCTTTGCAAGGCAACTGAAATACCAGATACACCAGCACTCAGTCACGATACCGTATACTCGTGTGTGGAAAACCTGAAGTATGCTCACCGCAGTTTTCTATTAAAAGGCAGGCGAAAAAAATATAGATTATCGTAAAGCCACAGCAACTAATGCATTTTGTAAACATTTTTCGCCCGCAATTGATATTTTTCTGCATTATTGATTTTTCGGGTCCCGAGCTTCAGCTGTTGTCTCCATCCCTGCCAATACGATAGGTTTTCCATCAGCTGGCGCCGATAACACAAATAGAGAAAAGAAATGGCTTACTGTACCTTGGTATCTGTACCTATACTCTCTTCTAACTTGACTATAAATCTTTCTACTTTCTCTTGGCTATCGTTGCATGATGTTGGCGTGGATCCGCCAAGACGGGTATGGGTGCCAGCTTATTGTCCACACCATAAAATTGTCCATTCAACGACTTCCTTCTGGGCTTGGGCATTCTACATAAGATTGAAATGTACAGTTGAACCCCCGTTTAGACGCTACTATTAATTTACGACGTATTACCTGCTAACGTTTGATCCATGGATATAGATGGTTACGTAATTCTTTGGAACGTTGCCTAGGAACTTCCTATAACGGCAGCGCAGATATTCGTTTTGCCGACAAGAAAGAAATGGCGTCAAATGCTCCAATGGATACTCGAAGCTGGGCAGGACCGTCCAGTTTTTGCTTGGGAGATGAAGAAAGTCCCGGGGTCCCTTTGCCTCGTAAATGTTTCGCTCCTTTTGCACTTCCGGCTTGAACTCTTTAATCAGTAGATCAATATCGAATTTGACTGGCAGATTTGTAAACGGATCGCAAATAGAATCGGCCATCGTGTGCAGTGTTTCTTAAACAAACTCAAAATTTAACTGAAACACAAACCAAAAGAAACCTGCCTAACTGGCCTACTGTAAAATTAATATTCGACTAAATTATATATTTGGCTTATGTATTTAAACTGTTACATATTTGTGTGTGAGTGTGTTAAATGTACAAATTAAAATGGAAATTTAAATAAGGTGACGCGGAGTCAAGAGACACAATTGCAATCTTTAAATGTAGGTCTAAGATTTTAGTTAAAAGCTCTCGATCTCGGTCTCATTCTAGCTCTAGCTAAGATAATTAATATGTCCAAAGCATACCATACTATGGGATATGCTGTTTAATTTACTTCTGGAACTCGGCCATATTTGCTTCGAAAATGACCGTGTTGATCTTGTGTTTGAGGGCGATGAGGGTCTCCCGATTGGTGATGGCACGCAACTCATTGGCCACATACTCGCCGTACGTGGAGAACTCATCGCGCGGCGGCAGGCTCACGATCGACGGTGAGGCGGGGCTGGAGAGGGATGAATTGACCGCCTTGGTCGACTGGAGGGCCGTGTTCCCTGCGTTGCTGACTTTTGGGAGTCTGATGTTAACCACAGGATTACCATTTTGCGTAGATTCCGAAATAGTGGCATTGTGCGAACTGTTGCTGGCATCGTAGTAGAGACGCTTCGCTGGGGGCGGTTGCAGGTGATGCTCGTCGTAGTAGCCATCGGCGTCTGAGACTGTGTTGGTGTCACGCCTGGGTATCTTTATGATGCGACCGGAGAGCACGTGCACCGCACTGCTGGATATGCCGCCAGTGCTTTGCGTTGGAGTCGACTGATAGTGGAGCTCTCCGTTTTCATTGGCCTGAAAGCTGACCGCTTCCACAGGCTCATGCAGGTCCATTATTGTCTGCTGATTATGACCCTCGAGCGCGTCGTGATCCTCCTCGTGGATGACATGGCTGACATACCGTACATTTATCTCTTTGTTTAATTTCGGCTTGACCTCCATCTCATCTTGCTCCGACTCCTCAATGATGTCCTCATCGACATCTTTGGTCGTCTCCTCAATGAGCTTCTCCAGGGCGCTAGACCGACTGCTTCGCTCGTCCGATTGCATGTCGCTCTTCAAACGGCCCTTCGAGGATCGACAGGCGTACGGCGAACTGAGGAAGGCGAGATTTTTGAATCCGAACCACTTTGAGTTGTATGGCTCCTTCCGTTTCATGCGATTTATTTCTCTGTGATATTGAGTCCGTAGGGTGTGGAACTTTTTCTCCAGCTCGTTTGTGGGTATGTTCCCGCCAAGGGCCTGACCGACTTCGTTCAAGAGACGCTGCTTGACATCTTTCTTGCGATATTCGTCACATGTCATGTCCCACAGGCCACGACGACACCGGTATTCGACGATGAGCTGCAATGTCTTCTCCCTGGTCCACTCCATTTTTAGCACAGCTGCTCTGCTGCCGGGTAAAACGATGTCACTAGTCGCCGAGGCAGAACAATGGGCTCCCTGTGCTCCCTTTGATCGAGACAAGAAAACACACATTTATTAGCTATGTACATGTAAATGCAGCGGCAGGTTTTTAATAGCCACAGCCACAACCGCAGAATCAAAGAGTTACCTAAAAGCAGCGCGTTAGCGTCTCAAATTGGTCTGCGCACTGCACTGGCAGCACTAGCTCTGGGCAATGCAATTTATTTTGGTTACTTTACTCCAAAACAGTTGTGGCAGCTGCAAACACAATTTGTTGTGGTGGTCTTCGCTTGTTTATTCGGTCGCATCCACGTATCTTCGTTGCACCGTGGGCGTGTTTTCGGCCTTGGCACTGTGGCGAGTTCAAAGGCAACGCAGCAGGATCAATTAACAATATTTTATCCTTTATTTGTTTAATTCAGATAAAAACTATACGCAAGGCAAGCCTCCCCTCCCCTCTGGTGGTAAACGTAAACGCAATGCTATGTATACATGTACAGTCTTATCGATACATCGATATGGTGAAAAAAACGCGGAATTTACGCCAGTGTTCAACAATGCGATAATGCTAAATGAAAATGCGAAAATAAAAACAAATAACAAAATAGATATCTAGCACATGAATGAAATTGAGTTTATTCTAAAGATTTTCCAGGTGAGCATTGAAGAAGGAGTGGGATGTACAGAAAATTACAGATTTTCGTTGGGGTTTTCTTTAAAGTTACTGATTTAATAATGGCAGATATGGATAACAACAACGTGGGCAGACTTACGGAAGAGTCGCTAAAGCGCAAGGAGCGATTGAAGAAACTGCGTGAACAGGTCCAAAACAAAGGCGCAGATTCGTCCGAACTGAATGAAAAGTTGCCCAAGTAATTATTTGAATATATGGCCATAAATAGGTCCATTGTTTAATGAAAAACTCGTTCCGTTTGCAGGCCAGTTTTCCGCAGCTACAAGCCACAAAATGAAAACACCATCGGGGAAGTTCTGTTACAGGAGCCAACGGGGACAATCGAGTCCGCAGTTGAAACGCAGCTGAATTTATTGCAACAGCCTATGGTAATCGACGAGATAGACATCAGTAACTTGGCTCCACGCAAGCCGGATTGGGACCTTAAGCGCGACGCCAGCAAGAAGTTGGATCGCCTGGAGCGCCGCACACAGAAGGCCATTGCCGAGCTCATACGCGAGAGGCTGAAGATGAACCAGATCGAGGATATCAGCCAGGCTGTTAACGTGGCTGCAGCTCAGGCTGGAGGCACTACTGTCGAGGACGAGTATGACTAGAGCCAAACAGTACAACTCAATTTTTATTAAAACCCTATCAAGAATGAGAATAAATTAACGATAAGTAACTAATTAAGCACTAAGCACATTTATCATTCCTAGCGGCGGTTCTCCTTGCCGATGCACGTTGATGATAAACGTTCCTTCAGTGTGAGTATCTCTGAAATAATGGGAGAAGATTACGAAACGAACTATATCGCTTTCAAGAACTGATCACTCACGTTTTGAATACTTTTTCTCCAGGGTGTGGGCAAACTGTCGCATGGATTGCAGTTGCTGAGGGATTTCCTCGCGTAGCTCTTTGATGGTTGTTCGCGCTTCCCGGATCTCATTCTCGCGTAGAGACAATAATTTTTCCTTTTCCTGAATGGCCTTTTCCTGCTGCAGAGCCACCTCTGTGCGCCAGCCTATGGTTTTTTTGTGGCCAAGAATCTCTTGGTTCTGCTTAAGGATTATCTGATTGGCCTTGGCAATCTCCTCGGACGCCATTTCCAGTGCCTGCCGCTTGGTGTGCAAAATCTTCTTCTCCGCTTCTAGCTCAGCAGCAACGTTGGCCTTTTCCTTATTCGCTCGTTGAATGTGCTCCTGCAGTTCAACGGTGTGCTGCTTGAGGTCTTCGATTTTGTACTCCAATTTACGCTCGTGCTTCGTGGCACTGACTGCTTCGGAATGCAGCTTATCGTTTTGCTCTTTTAAGCTGCACATGCGGGACTTGCAGCTGGATAGCTCATCACTCAACGCTTGGTTGCGTTTCTCGGCCTGTTCTAGGGCCATCTTCGTGTCGGATCTATCCGCGATCGCCTTCTCCAACTGTGTCTGGATGCTGGAGATCGATCTGCGATTGCGTTCCAGCTCGTTGCTGCGCTGCTCATTCACCTTGGCCAGTTTCTCCTGCATTTGCTGCAGCTCGGCAGCGTGTTTCTCCTCCAGTCGGTGCGTGTTCTCAGCCAATGCCTCCCTTAGTTTTGTGTTTTCCGCCCCCACTCTATCCATGTGCGCTTGCTGAGAATTTAACTCTAGCTGTGCCTGCTGGACGCTCTGCTCCAGCAGAAAGCACTTCTTGTGGGATGCATCTAGCATGAGATTTATGTAGTAGAGGACCGTGTTTAAAGGTGCAGATCGACAGGGCAAACACAAGTGTATGAGGTTTTTAAATGATCGTATTTCCACAAACTGCAGCTGGTAATCGGAGCCGTTAGGATCCCGAGTGGCCAGGTGCAGCTCCAATTTACCCGACTGGCAGTCTTTGAGCATGCGTACCACATTGTCCATGAACCCAGCAAAGGTCACATTCAGGGACTGATCCTGCTTCAGCTCGTGAAAGGATGTACTGTCCACAGTCGTAATATACATGCGACGCTGATCAGTTTTCTCGGCTAAACGCAGTTGCTGAAAATATCAATCTTTGAAATCTAGGAGGGGTTCTCGGCTCGAAATCCAATCCGCTCACCATCATCTCCTTGAAGTCAATTTTTTCAGCGTACAGTAAGCAAGCTCTTTTGGCGCGCATCATGTCATGTGAGAAGCTGACTAGCATTTCCACGCTCGGCATAATGGTCACCACGTTTTTGCTGCAATCTATATTTCCGAAGCTGTCCCCATTGCCTGACGTCGTCCACATTTCAGTTGGGTTGGACAGTTGGAAAATTGAAAATATAAAAATTGAAATTGTAAACAAAAGCGGGGCTGATAAGTGACTATCGCCAAGCCAACATCGATATGTTCGTTTTTGTTCGTTCGACAACACTGAGATTCTCTAGAAGGCACAAGATGCCCATCTCTATATTAATAAAAGAAAAACGCGAAAACACATAGAGAAAAGAAAATAAATACATACATATGTCTGTACGTAAGAGCTGAAGATGTGGTCAGAATCGGTAAATTATAAAAAAGGTTGTTTTATCCACACTGCAGACTGCGAAAGTCTTCGTTGGCAGCCTGCCGTCTGGCTGCAAACCGGACGAGCTCAGACGCCTCTTTTCAAACTATGGAGCTGTCGTTGAGGCAGATGTTATGAATAGATGTGGATTCGTACATTTAGAGACTTCCGACATGGCCGATGCTGCCATAGCGGCCCTTAATGGAACACTTTTCAAAGGCGTTTCAATAGTGGTTGAAGCCGGCAGGCCAAAAGAGAGAAGCAGAAATGGAGCCGGCAGTCGTGTCGCGCCAAGTGTCGGTGGTGGCTCGGGACGCAGATCTTTGGAAGGTTAGCACCCCAGTCATACCGATGTATGTATATTATTTTCAAATTTAAAGTATCTTTCGCACAGGTCAAGGAGGTGCCTCAAACAATAGGCGCGATGGCGGTGGCAGCGCTGGTGGTAGATACGGCAATGAAGGTGGATTCAATTCGAATAGCAATCAGTTTGGGCCCGTAAGGAATGACACAAATTTTAGACAACAGCGCAATGCGCCATACAGCAAGGGACCACCACCACAGCAGACTTCGAACGAGTCCCCTCAAGGATATAGGAATAAATTCAGTGTAGGAAGCAATGGAGGGGGTAGAAATGGTGATGGTGGTCGCTTTACCAGCAACCGGTTTCAACACAGGGATAACAATGACGGCGCAGGAGCTAGCAATGCCAATAGAAGTGCACCCCAAGGCCCAGGGCCCAGGAGGAACATCAAAAATAGTCCGTCTAGTAACAATAATGAATTTCTTGCTGGAAACTCTAGCTTTAATAATCCGAGGGGGGGTACAGGTGTGGTCCCAGCGCATAGTGTAAGACAAGATCGTCGTGGTTTCGCCTTGCCAGTGGAGCAACAGCAAATGACCTTTGGTGTACAGCAAAATCGCTTTCGCAATGGCAGCAGCAGCACTAGCAATCGCAACAGTTCAGGAGTGAACGGGTAGGCCTGCAAGGAGTCACAAGAGTCCCCTTAACTATGTTTTTAATCATATTTTACTCCAAGTGCTGATCCGCAAGCTAGACGTGGGAGCTACAATGACCGCGGTGGATTTAACGCTAGACGTGGTGCAGCCAACAATGATCACAACAGACCACAGCGTCAAGGTGGTGCCTCTAACAAGCCTGGAGGAGGAGCAGATCGACACGATCAGAGTGCATATCATACAGAGTTTCCTCCATTGGGGAGGCAAGACGGCGGTCGTGGGGGAGGGGCAGTTCATCGCAACCGGTTGGTTTAGCCCCATCATAATTAAATATTATATTTCGTACTAAAAGGTGTTTTCGCATCTACAGCTTCAACGGGCCCCGACCTGGACCAAATAATATGGGCGGAAATAGACGATTTTGAAGAGCTGCAAAGTAATTACTACCGTTTACAATTCTTCGGCAACTCAAATTAATATTGTAATAGCCAAATTTTGTTTTTCATTCTCTCGTGCGCCCTTCACCCGTATTTAATTTAATTTAAGTTTATTTCTTTCATTCGCCCTGATGCAGTACTTTTAAGACCACATCAACAGTATATGTATTTGTTATCTGTAGCTAAGATTGTTACAATATTAACCGCAATACTTAAATAATCATATAAATTATGTGCAACTAGATACAACGAGTCAATCAATACAATCACAAGTCAGATACCATTTACTCTCGTTTTGAATTTTAACGGACACCAGGGCTGTAGAGTGTTCTTCAGTACACGGTATATCGTTATCGGTCTCAACTTACGCAAAGCTGCTCCGTGACTTTTTGTCATCAAATTTACAAACAAAGAAGGGCACGGACCAAACAATAGCCAAAACATAAATTATTTGCAGGTTTATTAAAAAAATAAGAGAAGTCCCAAAAGCTGGCCAGTGCTACGATTGAGGTAAGCCTCCGAGTGTGTCCAACCGCCAATACAGCTATCGTCTGTTTGTTGGCTTGAATAGTAACCTCCATATGCACACATGTATATACTTTCCTGCAGTCGGAGTCGGAAGCTTCTGACAGGTTTACCATTGCAAATGTGGAACCACATTCATCCTTTCTGCTGTTCCAAGGCCTTGGTTCTGATCGGCGTGCTTTGTGTGCTCTCATTCGGCATAGGAAATGCCATCCCAACATATGGTAGCAGCGAAGGTGAGACGCGGCCCCCCGACCAGTTGGCCACGCTGCCAGGCCAGTTAAAGTTTGCGCATGTGGTAAGTCTTAACGTGGCTTGTTGGTGTTGCAATTCTTGATTACCATTTTAACGAAACATGCAACGTATGCAGATATTTCGACACGGAGACCGAACGCCAGTGGACCCATATCCGACGGACCCCTGGAATAATAGAAAGTTTTGGCCCACAGGCTGGGGCCAATTGACCAATGTGAGTAGTGTGTAGCATCAAGGCCTAAAAACAGAGAAGTAATACTGGTGTTTTCTGAATGTCTCAGCTGGGCAAAGAACAGCACTACGAGCTGGGCAAATGGCTGCGGAATCGATACCATTCGTTGTTGAGCTCGAGATATACGAACGAGGACATCTTCGTACAGTCCACTGATGTGGATCGTTCCTTGATGAGTGCGGAATCAGATCTGGCGGGCCTTTACGAGCCTCAAGGTAATGATATATGGAATCCTCACATAGAATGGCAGCCTATACCTGTGCACACCATACCCGAGAAGGACGATTCCATACTGGCGATGAAGGCGTCATGCCCGGCCTACGACTATGAGTTGGCCTCGCTGGAGGCCTCATCGGAGTTCGAGGCTCTGTACAAACGATACCGCGAGCTTTTCTCCTATTTGAGCCAAAATAGCGGACGCCTCGTCAAGAACTTTATAGATGCCCAGTACCTGAATAACACGCTGTTCATTGAGAAACTTTACAACATGACACTGCCCGTGTGGACGGAAAAGGTCTATGGCAGTGCGGACCTGACCTTCGTGTCTAATTTTGCCTTCTCAATTGCCACGTACACGCGCCGCTTGGCGAGATTGAAGGCAGGTCCACTGCTAAACGATATCTTCGAGCGGTTTGACAAAAAATTCAACAGCCAATTGTCGCCGGATCGTTCGCTGTGGATCTATAGTGCCCATGACACAACGATTGCCAATGTTTTGAATGCCCTAAAACTATTTGAGTTGCATAGTCCCCCGTACGCAGCTTGCATTATGCTGGAGATGCGCGTGGATGATACCAACACTCCGTTGGTGTCTGTGTTCTATAAGAACACCACTGCGGAGCCACTTCCCCTGGACATACCTGGCTGTGGCTTGTCTTGTCCACTGAAAACTCTAGTCAATCTCTACCAAGACGTTCTTCCAAAGAACTGGGAGCATGAGTGCAAGCGTTCAACCATGATGATGACCTACGAGGAGGCCAACTTGGGTGCGGCGACAGCTATACTCATATTCATCATTTCGGTTCTCCTGTGTGCCAGCTATGGCCTGATGATCTACTACCGTCGCCGTAATTACAATCTGTATACCTCGTACTCTCAAATGGCATAGCTACCCCAACTGAATTGAATTAATGAATGGATGTTATTGTTTACCTCGGATTCAAAGGAGCGTTTCCTGTTGCTCTCTTGCCACCGTGTGATTTCTGTTATACGAGTATTTGAATCCTATTTTTGTTATGGTTCTCAAATCGTGTTAATCTCAGTTGTTGCTACTCAGTTATATTGTGCATTTAAACAGCAATTTAGTCGATCGATCGATCATCATGGAACATTGTGCATTTGAGGAAAATTATCTTTTTGTATTAAGGATTGAGGGATAACTGCTGGCTGATGGCTGATCAGTTTTATTGTTATTCCATGGAATAGTAGATGGAAAAATGAAAAAAAAAAACAAAAAAAAAAACAAAACGAAGACTGTGAAATGGCGATCTTGAAGTTGCATACATATATACATACTTACATATTTATACACATGTCATACATTTTTGTAAACATTTATCTCTTGAATATAGAGATATTTACTGTATTATAAACCGCGCTCAAAACCACATTGAATTGTGCTTTATTTTTGGTAGCACATGGGACGCGTTCCTCCGATTCAGAAGAAGAAAAAGTTGCACTCTGTTCATTATACTACAATTTGTTTATTACGCCTCGCATTTGGCTGCGATTTGGCCAGCGCTTAATTATGGTACGAGTATGGTTAAGTATAGATACGATACAGTTAGGGTTACAGTTACAGTTAGAATGTAGCATTAAGTCTATATACAACGAAGGCTGAGAATGTAGAACCTGTTTTTGGGGGGGGGCAGCCCATCGCAGTCGATGCGGCTGACTGACTAACTGAGACTGAAATAGATATAGAGATGTGTGGGACTGGACTGTCTGAGAGAGGGAGAGAGAGAGAGAGAGAGAGAGTGGGGAAAGATGAAGTCGATACGAGATGGAGTCAAGTTTATCTGTAGGCCTTGTCATCCGAGTATATGATATAGGGCTGATGTTGATGCTGCGTCAGGCTTTCTGCCCCATCGGCATTGCCAGGGACTCCGCCACCAGCTCCCCCTCCCGCTCCACTGAAGTATGACATGCGGGACATGGTTGAGTAGGCGGCAGCGGCTGCAGCTGCCGCCTGTTGCTGCTGCTGCTGCTGATGCTGCTGCTGGCGCTGAGTCAGATTCTGGGTGGACTGGTGTATGGAGGCCGCTTTGTGAGGCAGAGTGGCGTAGCTGGCCTGGTACGGCGGCACCGCGTAGAGAGCGGCACCAGCTGCATTCTTGTAGTTGTAGGCCGCATTGTGGGCACCCATGTGCATGCCGGAGGGAATGCCGATCATGGCCGTGCTCTGCTGGTATTCGGCATTGCTCATGCGCAGCCGAATGATGCATATGATGATGATAAGAATGGCTATGAAGGCCACCACGCCACCGACGATGCCAATGATGAGCGTGTCGTCGTTGCTGATGATCGGCGACTGGGCCTTCATCAGCGGAGCCTTCGTCTTGATCTTCTTCAGGCTGGGCGGCTGGGTGGGCTCCAGGCTCCATATGATCAGGGGCTCCTCAGTCGTGGAGCTGCTCCGGGTCACCAGCTGGCTGGATGACTTGTGCAGATGCGGCACTGTGGCGGTGGCGGTGGGTCGGGATGTGGAGGAAGTCATGCGGCGGGCGTCGCAGGTCAGTTCGTCGTCGCCCACTTCGATGAGCTTTCGGTTGGCCAGGAAGGCCGGCGCCTGGCAGGTCACCTCGGGCATCCCCGAGCTGGGCAGCCAGCGACGCAGTGCCCGGGCATTGCAGTCGCAGACGATGGGATTGCTGGCCAGACCCTGCAGCTGCAGACTGGCACGGCGATCTTCTAGAGCATTGAGGAACTGCGGCACCAGAACCGTAATCTGGGAGCCCTCAACGTTGAGGTTGAGCTTCGAGGAGCGCGGCACGGGGAATAGCAGCGCCGGCGGCAGGGCACTGAGCGAGGTGTTCACCAGTTTGATCATCAGCTGGCTGCTCTTGAGTCCTGCCAGGGTGCCCGAGGATATGGACTTCAGCCGCTCCCCGCGAATGCCGAGGCTGCTCAGACGCGGATGCTTCAGGGGCTGGATCTGCTCGCTGCCTATGCTCGAGTCCTTCACCTCGATGTCCAGCGTCTCCAGGCCAGGCAGCAGCTCGAGGATGCCCTGCAGGTCGAGGTAGCCCAACAGGGGCAGATCGTACGCCTCCAGGTGGACCAGGTTCGGGAGCTGCTTGAAGGCGTTCTTCTCGATTCTGCTGCACTGCGGCAGGTGGCTCAAACGCAGGGATCGCAGCATCTCCAGCTGACCAAAGTTTGCCTGCGAAATGATCTCGAAGCTGTTGTTGGACACGTCCAGCTCCTGGAGCACTTGCAGCTGGGGCCAGGCCTGCGAGAGATCGTCCAGGGTCTGCAGTTGGTTGCCGGAAAGATCCAGTGTCTCCAGCAGCGTGACTCGCTGGAACACGTCCGGCTTCACGTGGCGCAGCCTGTTGTGCGAGAGGTTCAGGAACTGCAGGAAGGGCGTCTCCAGCAGCTCCAATTGCTCGATCCCAGTCCCGGCCAGACTCAGCTCTCGGACTGTCTTCGGCTCGTTGAGGACGTTGTGCACGGCCTGGGCGGAGAGTGGGTTGAATGAGAGATCGATTCGCTTGATGTTTACCATGATGCTGTCGTCTCCCGGGAGCTCCTTGATCCGATTGTGGCTCAGGTCGACCGAGGATACAAAGAAGAACTGGCGCTGCAGGGCATTGAGGGGGGCGTACTCGAAGCGATTGTGGGCCAGGTTAATGTTCTCGAGCATCTGCAGCTTGGTGCGCTCGAAGACGCCATCGGACAGCTCCGACAGGCGGTTGCCCTCGAGGTTGAGCTGCTCCAGACGCACCAGGCCCTCGAAGGTGCGTTCGCCGATGCGATCCAGGCTGTTGTAGGCCAGATCCAGGACCTGCAGTTGCGTGGAGTTGTGGAAGGCCATCTCGCTGACCATGTCCAGCTGGTTGTGGGCCACGAGCAGGACACGCAGTCGCGGCAGACGGGCAAAGTCGAGCTCCTCGATCGTTTTCAGCTGGTTGTGGGACAGATCAATGTGCTCCAAATACTGCAGCGAAGAGATCAGCTCCGCGGGGAAGAACGAGAACTTGTTGTGGCCCGCTCGGATCTCCCGCAGTCGGGGATGAATGCGGAAGGAAGAGGGGAACAGGTAGCTCAACTGGTTATTCGATATGTCCAGCTCTTCGATGCCTGTCCCTGTGTTGAAGTACTCGCCCTTGAAGGCCGACAGCTGGTTCCCCTGCAGATTCAATCTCTTCAGCTTCATCACGTTCACAAAGGCTCCCGTGCGGATGGATTCGATGCGGTTGTTGGACAGATCAATCGAACTGATGTTCCACAGGTTCACGAATGTCCCGTCCTGCAGCTCCTGCAGCTGATTGTCATTGATGTGGATGTGCTTGAGGTCCTGCAGTCCAGCCAGCAGGTCGCCACTCAACTGCCGAATGTTGCAGCGGCTCAGATCGATGACCTGCAGGCGAGCCAGGGGCTTGAACAGGGCTCCCGTGAGGGTGGCCAGGTGGTTTCCGCTTATGTTCAGGGACTGCAGATTCTCCAGTTCGTCAAATATGCTGATCGGTATTTCTGCCAGGCTGTTTCCACTCAGGTCGAGGGATCGCAGCTCCGGGAGCTCCCAGGGCATTCCTCCGAGGCCCGTGAGCCGATTCTGCGACAGCTTCAGGGCCATCAGTGTGCCCTCCAGTCCAGCAAATGTGTCCGCATTCACGACAGCCAGGGAATTGCCAGCGAGGTCCAGGGTGTGCAGGCTGCTGAACATCTGGAAGCTGCCGGGCGGCAGCTCCCGAATGACGTTCCTCGACAGCGACAGGCTGGTGATGTCGCCTGCCTGAAGAGACCCCAAGATCTCCGCCGACAGGGCGGCCACTCGATTGAAGTCCAGCTGGAGAGACGTGAGCTGGGGGAGGCGTCCCAGGGCGCTGCCCGGCACCAGAAGAATGTTGTTGTCCTTGATGATGAGGGTCTGGAGGCTCTCCAATCCCTCCAAGGCATCATCTTCAATCTGTAATGACAATATGCGTTAAAACTCCATCCAGTCCATTTCCTACTCTGAGGGGTGTCCTACCGTTCTCAGGGAATTGAGGCTTAGATCCAGATACTTGAGAGCGTTCATGTCCTTGAAGGTGCCAGGCGTGAGGCTGGTTATGCTGTTGCGACTCATGTCCAAGGTCTCCAAGCTCCTCACCACCTGCATGTGGGTGTAGTCCAATTGCTACGTGACGCGGATGCCAGTTGGCGTTAGAGGCTGGGCCATAATCGTGTGACATGGTTCAGAGCTTACCTGCAGCATATTGGAGGATAGATTGAGGAACTTAAGTCCAGGGACTGCTGCCAGTGCCACGGTGGGGAACTGGCCGAAAAAGTTCTCGGACAGATCCAGCTTCTGCAGCGTCTGCAACTTTTCAAAGACGTCGCTGTTCAGGTGGGTGATCCGGTTGCCTGCCAGCTTGATTTCCCGTATTTTCTGCAGACCCTTGAAGGCCAGACTGTCGATGCTGCGAAGGATATTGTGGCGCAGATCGATGATCTCCAGCTGCCGCTGGGCGTTGAAGGAGTCCGGCAGCAGCGCCCCTAAACAGTGTAACCATCCATTAGTATACAATCCACAGAGGAGCCTAGCCGTATCTTCCATTACCAATCAGATTCTGACGCAGCGATAGATGACGCAGGCCACTGGGACCATTGAGAGAGTTTGTGGGGACCGCCGTGAGACTGTTGCGGTCCACATAGAACTCCTTTAGGTCCGAACATCCCTTCAGCAGACCCTCCTCGATCAGTTTGATCTTGTTGCCCGACAAATCGAGGATCCTCAGGTTCTTCAGGACGTGCAACTCGGAGGTGGAGAAAATGGGATTGAGGTTGTCGCCCAGCAAATTGTTGGCCAGCCGCAGCTCGTTTAGGGAATCCTTGAGGCCATCAAAGGCTTTTTCTGGTATACGCCTGATGAGGTTGTTGGACAGATCCAGTTCCTCGATGGTCAATTTGAGCTGTCCAAATGCCTGTCGAGACAGAGACAGAGATAATGTAATGTAATGTAATGTAAGAGGGCAATGGACAACACCTGAGCGGCGCGCTTCCTTACCTGGGCTGGCAGAACCTGTTGGCCGCTGTAACGTTGCGTATATGCCACAATGGGGGCGCCATACGGCAGCTGTGGGGCATCGCCATGGAAGACAACGCGATCGCAGTCCATGGCCACAGCTCCGAGCTGGCCAGTTGCTGCAAACGGCACCACATTGCACCTGTAATTGTTGACAGTCGATGGTCGATTGTTGACGGTTGGTGGTGGTTGGTGGTGATTAACAACAAACAAAGCCAACGCGAATCAGCGACAGTTCGCAGCAATTTACTGATATTAAAATAATACACGGTGCCACAAGCGGAAACTGGCTGTCGCTGTCGCTGATTGCTGCAACGGCTATGGCTATGGCTGTGGCTATGGCCGTGGCTACTCACCTGCATGGCAGACGCAGGGCGGGACTGAGCTCCGGACATGGACGCCAGGCCTCGCTGTGGTGGGTCAAGTGGGAGAGACAGCAGAGCAGCAGGAGGAGGAGCCGCCGCCCCTCGTTTGGCAGCTGTATCCACGTTTTCATTATTTTTCGGCTGCAATTGGAATTTAAATTTTAATTGAAATTGCACTGAATTGAAGAATGGTATTATTGGTGATGAGAGTGAAACTTGTTCCAGTCTGAGATCTGATCTGTTGGCCCGGCAGCTGCCACGCTCACAAAACACGAACGTATTTGGTCATTTCCTCTTTTATCCGAAAGCTAGAAGATTTGATTTGCATACTGCGAGGCATTTGGAACACTGAGAACACCCAGAAACACACACAGAAAACACAAAGAACAGAGAGAACGTGGAGACCACAGAGAGAACTACGAACCAAGGTCCAATCGGAATGAAGGAATGCTATAATCATAAAAGCTAACACCAGTCAGATATGGCCGCCGCTGGCCATGCTCTGACACTGTTTTTGGGCCATGTTGGGGCTTTGTGTAGAACCGTGAGACACTTGGCAAGTATCTGTAATTGTTGGCATAATAATTGGCTACTCAATGGGCTATCCATTACTCGATTTAATTCTAGATAACTCGTATCCCCCCAATATGGCAGCCACTTCTACTTGAGAAGCAATTTGTGTGATGGCAGCGCATGCGCACCTCTTCTTCGTCTTGGTCTTCCTCTATAGCTGTGGCTGTGGCTTCTTCTTGGTTGGTTTGTGTATCTTTCTCTTTTCATTCTTGATATCGCAGCTTTGGCAGTCCCGTTGCTTTGAGCCATGAGGGGACTAATACTCGTACTCGTAGTCGGACTCGTACGATGGAGTGCTGTGTGGCTCGGGTGCGCGCACTGACACTAAAAAAACTTTTACGTACGTATTTCTATTTGATTTGCATTATTTGTGGTTTTCGCGTTATTTGTGCTATTTACTCTGTGGTCCATGGGCAATCGAGAAAGGCATTTTTGGTGTGGTCTGTGCTGCGCCCAGTGTTTGCCCAGAGATCACAGAGATATGTGCCTATGTATACCATACATACATGTATGTATGTATACCTATGTTAATGTATGTAAATTTATTTTGTCCATAAAACGTTGAACTGCGCTGAATTTCAAAATCTCACCCAAAAATGCCTTTATTTTTCACTTGTCTTGCATACGCGATGCGATATACATATCCGATACGATACGGAGCGATATCGAAGACAGCTTCAAGGTCTTGTTGCTACATTGAGGACTGGGGACTGGGAACTGGGGATCGCATCGGATCCACTTCTTGTTTCACACACACACACACACACACACACACAAACACGTTATAGGTATAAACGATCCAACGTTTTTTTTTTGATGGGAAATATGTTAATCACACATCTATCTATCTCTCGGGGTTTTTTTCTCTTCTTGTAACCTGTTTCTTCATATTTTGATTTATACTTTTGACTTGGCTTACATTTTCTTTTTGTTTTGCTGCTGCCGCTGCTGCTGGTAAAATTGCACTTTTGCTGGGAAATTTTTGGGGGCGCTGTGGAATCTTTTGTTTTGTCGCTGGGATTGCACAAGTGTTTTCGGATTCCGCGGCACAAGCCTTGTTTACATTTGTTTTTGGCTCGTTGTCTGTTTTTGTTGTTTTTTGTTATACACAAAAAGAAAGCGCTAGCCAGAATGTTTTCCCAGGCAGAATGGGAGATGGAAAAGCGTTACTACACCGCACACACACACACACACTATGGTACTGGCACACACACACTGGCACTGGCACTGCCACTAGCACTGGAGGCACTCACACGAGAATGCAGACAAACAACTAAACTTTTAGGTGCTGCTGCTGCTGGGAGGCGGGTAATAATTAAGCTGCCGCAAGTACTCGTGTGCTCGTACTCGCACTCGCACTCGTAGTCGCACTCGTAGTCGCTACAAGCTGGGTCTCTGCGCATGCGCAGCGGTTATTGTTGCGTTCTCCACTGCCGCCGGCCAGCGGATCGTTTTGGATCGGTTCGGGGGGAAGGGGCTACGATTTCTAGTACTTCCGCTCTCTGGTCTCGGGTCTCGGGTATCGGGTCTCTCGTCTAGGTGGTCCTCTCCATTTGAGCGCCGCAACACAACTGAAGCTGGCCAAAAGCCTAGCCAGGCTTTGCATCGGCGGCTGCTGCTGCTGCTGCCTGAGCCACTCTGGAGGAGAAACTGGTTTGGAGCTAAAGTGTACTAAAAACCATGGCCAAAACCATGGCACGTCTGAGAGATGCAGAGATGCTCTCTCAGAGACAGCAGCAGCAGCAGCATTCGTGAATGAGTTTACATTGTTTGAGACTTTTGTTGGGGTAAAAGTTTTCGCTTTGCTGTTCTTTGCTCTGTGGGATGATGGTATGGGTACGGGTACGGGTAGGGGTATCGGTATGGAGTCGCAGAAAGTTGTACCTACTCACACTTCTCTCTGTGGCCCTTGTCTACCTGTTTACTGTTTCTGTTTCTTTTGATCGCCCGAGCTGATTGGCAAGTGCGCCAATTCAAGCTAATGGGGTTAAGCCTTCAATAATGCCGTGCAGATCGGACAACAAACGAAGTTACTTTCCTTGTCGCAAAATTGTTTGGCGTGGCAACTAATTACCCGCCCAGAGAAAGAGAGAGAAATGAAGTGAGCCGAATGACGATTATGATGATCGGCGAGGCACGCACCGCACGGATCATTACTGAGGTTGTTCACACCACCAGATACACCGCAGAGAGTGAGAGAGACACTTGACAGGTATTACTACTGCTGCTAATACTCGTACTCGTGCTCGTACTACTACAAGTACAAGTCGCAGCTTAAGCCAGTACGCATGTGTTATGCTGGTATGTGGCTCTACTCGTAATTTGTATGTTTAAGCATGCATGTTAACATTAACATCTCTGTGGGCCGCCGCAATTTCTTTTCTTTTTGCGCGCAAAATACTTTCCATTTTCATACAGCAAATAAGTGCTCCACAAATGGGCAGCCTCGGGCAGAGCTGCAGGCGGAGGCACAACCAGAGCTACTACAGGCACCACACACCGCACACCACACACACACATAACATAATAATAATAATGAAAAGTCGGAGGAGAGTATCTGCGCTCTGACGTGACGCATGCCATGTCTAACCATATAAATCAAATCGTTCATCTGATAAATTATGTCTAAAGCTCAACACTTGACTGGCTCTGGGCTGCCTGGCTGCTGCCTGGCCGCGGCCTGGCTGCTCCTCCTCTGTCATCTGGCAAGACGAAGATTGTCTGCGCGTTTCCCCTGGTGCCCAGCATTGCGGCGGGCCTCTCTTGGCCACTTGGCTACCATCTGCATAAATGCAAATGATGATAAATGAATCAAATCATACGAGTATGCCCAGACTCAGACTCCGACTCGGACCCGGAGACAGACTGCCGCACAAAGGAGCCAATTTGCTGAACAAATCCGAGCTTAAATTTTCCTAATCGTCGACAATTATCAAATCAACCTTGTGTATTACAATTGGCCCACATTCATTCATCGTCTCACTATCATCATAATGACATAGACGCGGAAATGGCCTGTCAATACATACATACATATATGTATGTACGAGTATATGTCTGTATACTTTTCAATTCCAATAAGGATTAATGTCCTTGTATACAGGCCATAAATTATTGCCAAGATCCGATACATGGGGACACGAAGACAGGGACACACGGACACACCCCGTGTAAGTAGTATTGAATGATCCACTGGGGAAGGGGATGACACTACCCCTCGTAGTCGTATGTTAAGTGAGTGAGAGCTTTATTGGCGCAGCCAAACCTAATCAATTATACAAGCGCCTCCCTCCTCCTCCCTTAGAGCAGCAGCAGAACAGGACAGAACGGAACGGAATAGAATGTCAACATAATAAGGCCAGCACCATCTACCGTCCCGTCTGTAGGGACCACAGACTGTTGCGTTACCATTTTATGGGGCATGTGGTGGAGGGACTGTTTGACGGGACTCCCAGCTCGTTCATCACGCAGAGGCAGAAATATATAGGAGATATGTACACAAAAGACAGCCGCATGGGCCCTTTTCTGGATTTTTATTTTGATAAATTATTTAAACGTGTGCAGCTTGTGGCCACCCATATTTAAGGCCATACTTTGTTGGTTCAGTGTCCCCAAAAAGTGGACTGGACTGGCCTGGCCTGGCCGGGATACTCGTGGATATTCAATCAAATTAGACGCCAAGTGACAGTAAACATAATCATGAAGCATTTGGCCAGTGTTTTGGCTTATTGATTGAGTCCGTCGCCTGTCGCCTGTCTCCTGTCTCTGTCTTTGCTGAGCCGTAAAGCAATCGAGAGAGCTTACATTTAACCAGAAATGAATACGACATTCGCTTTAATTCGAGTGTTTATCTTGTGCGATGGCGATGGCGTGGCATTCGTTGTGTTTAAATTTATTTCGGGGAACTGTGTATCTTTCATACGCAGGCCATTAGGCAGGCACTGGGGGGATCGTTTTGTGGGCCCCATGAAAGAGATTCTATGCAAATATTTATAATGCAAAATATTTATTCAGGCAACGGTTTTTATTATTCCTGTTCACACGATTCGGGATAGGTGTTGTGCTCATATCAGAAATTAAATTGACTCGAATTGCATTTCAAATTTGAATTGAATTCAATTCGATTCCATATTCAAATTGCCACACAAAACATTCATCCGTCTATCCATATTCAAGCTCCCTCCCATTCCACGCCCATTCTCCCTCTTGATTTCTCACCTGGCACCGAAGATCCCAAAGATAGCTTTTCGTCCTGGGCTATTTTTGTGCGCACCCACCCACCCACCTTCGGCCCTGGGGCCAATTGACTTTACGGCCGAGTTGTTTTGTTTTAGCCAAAGTTTTTGCAGTAACAAGCTTTGGCCTAGAGCCTGGACGCTGCCTGCCACATCAAGTATACGCAACCGTGGCAGGGGCAGGCTGCGAAGCCTTTGAGTTGTTTGAAAAACTGAGAGGGAGCAGGAGCCCACACACACACACACACACACACACGAGTGCACGTGGAAAGGATAAGAGGATATAAGACTTGGTTGCGGAAAAACGAGGCTGAAGCAGCAGCAGCAGCAGCAGCAGAAGCAGTTAACGTTAAACGAGTCAGAGATTTCAAGCAATCAAGTGTGTTAATTGCACCATAATTGGTCAGACAGGCAGTCAATAGCAGCAGCAGCAGCAGCAGCAAGCGGCAGCTGCAAGCAGCAACAATCCTAGCAACGGCAGAAGGGGATGGTAGATGGGGGCTGGAGGCTGGTGCACAGTTGCGTGATTAATTCAGGTGCCTTATTGACAGGTGCATCCACAAACACAAACACAAACACAAGCACAAGCACACACCCACAAAGACACTCTTGATACTGCTCTGGCACGGCTGCCACTGCACATTCTCAGGTGTCATGCAGCGTGTGGCAAAGCTGAAATCCCGCCCACTCCTGCCCTTCCATTTGTGGCGCTTTAAATCGAATTAAGGCCAGTATTAAATTAGGGCTCTGGCAATCGTTGAAATTACTCTCTAGGGCCGCGACTCTAAATATACCGAAACCCGACTCAAGTGTGGCAATATGGCTGGCAAATATTTAAGCCAATTTAGCTTCAAGGTGGCCCTAATCACATTTATCTTCCCCCCTGACTCCCTCCCCACCCCCCGTGACTGCTCTTTTGACGGGTGCGAGCGAGTACACCTGCCCTGCAAGAGATCGCCTCAAAATAAATAAATTAAAAAGCGAAAATCCGTAAAAATACACAACAAACAACAGCAACAGACAGACAGACCCTGAAAAAGGGTTCCTCCAATGCCTGATTAGAGGACAGGAGGGGCTAAAGAGGTAAAGGAAAACTCGGGGAAATTTACAAGTCGTGGTGGTGTTCCGCAACAGTCAATTAAAACTTTTTTGTGCTGCTCGAACATGGCCCGGCAAGAGCAGAAGCAAAAGCAAACGCAAACCGCAAACAAAGACGAAATTAGTGGAAAATGGTAAGAGCACCCATCCATCCTGCCACCCATCCATCCATCCATCCATCCATTCATCCGTCCATCCATTCAGCCTGCCAGCCATAGTACACTCTCGTCCTGGGGCAATTTAAACCCTTTGGCTGCTGGCATGCGCTTGAGTTGAGTGATTTGATTTGGGGCCCAGGACCAGGGCCAGGACCAGGACTAGGACTCGACTTTGGATCTCTGTGTGCGTGCGCCTATGAATGCGTAAAATGTAAAACTTTTCGCACGCGTATTTTATTTAATTTAAATGCAATTAAATCGTTTAATTTCAAAGCAACACAAAACACACAAACCGAAAAACTCGAAAGTTGGGGTGTGGGGTGCAGTGGAGTGGAGTGGGGCATTGTAGGAGTGTTTCCAAGGACACCAGCAGGTCGTGGGCTGTCAAACTAGCACACCCATGTCATACATCAAGCGGCTCCCACACGGGGGGGGGCTTACATATTACATAACACACTAGGCATTCGCTTTCGAGTCTGCTCAGATTTCAGTGCAATTTAAATGTGAACTTTGCCACTGGATATTCATCTCCATCTCCGTCTCCATCTGTTTGCGGTGGTGCTGTTTTCGCACACAAATAATTGAAATATTATATAGCAGAGGAGCGATCCACCTTGGCAAAGGTAGACAAGGTCACGGCGTGGGCCTCGATAATGTATTGACTTTAAGTCTCCCGAAATCCCTCTAAGAAAAGAGAGGCCTTCGACCCGGCAGGCATTTGCATATTTAATGCCCGAGGAACATTTTTCATACGCATTTTTTATCCATATCTAAAAATCAAGGCGGCAAAAAAAACACACACAAACACACAAACTTTGTCAAGGGAAAAGGCAACAAGCTGCCAAAAGTTGATGTACTCGTGCAGCCAATCAACCGCCCACCCACCCAAGGCTGACACATTGGATGATGTCTTCTTCTGTCAAGTGCTAGTCAAGTTTTCCGTTTTCCGTTTTTCTTTTTCCTTTTTCCAGTCCAGGCAGGCCCTCCAACGAGGTGTGAAATTGAAATTCGCATCCTTGTTGCATACAAAGCAAAATTCTGTACTGTACTCGTCCGTACATTTATTATAATTACAATGAATATTTGTGGCCGGCACAAAGGCTAAAATAGATTGCATAGTGGCCGACGGTCCTTGGCCACAACCACACGCCACAGGAGGGTTTTGTGGTTCGGGGTTTGCCTGATTAGGACTATGGACTCACAGGGCCACAGGGCTACAGGGGGGGAGGATGGATGTGGGCGTGTGTGCGGCATTTAATCTCTATTAAGTTTTCTCGATAAACAAATTTCCTTTGTAGGTGGGTGCATTTCCATTGACGACGGACGATGGAAATCAATTAAAATTTATTTACCACAAAATATAGAAATAACAAAAGGTGTGCAACACAATGGGTCAACAACAACAATGTCTGCCAACCACTGCACTGATGTGTGGGCGTGGCGTCTGATTGTGATATGCAAATTAGGAGGATTTGTTGTGGCTATTGTAGTGTAGCATAAATTATCCAGTATTCTGCCGGGGCTTACAACCGCATAATTGAATTAATAATGAACTAAATTGCAATATAAATTACGAGTAGCTGCTCGAAAGGATGTCCACGGACGGAAGTCGTCAATGGCGGCCAGAACGGATGTTTATGGCAGTACATTATAGCGCGAATCGTTATGAAATTACGACTAATTTCAACAAGTTCCCACCAGCTTCGGGCTTCTCATTCCCATCGCTATCCCCACCCCCACCCCCATCCCATTTGCCTAGTCGGGGATCCTTCGAATTAATATGCAAATCAACTGGAAAGTGCTCGAAATGGGGCGCCAACCACTCTCATGAATATGCAAGACGAGTATTCAATAAATGCCCTCTTTGTGCCCCCCAAAATTCCACTCCCGCCTCCCCGAATCCCATTAGCGAGATGTTAAAGCGACATAGCACCAAGAGAGATCCCCTTTAAGGCCACCAGCCCCATTCCCCATCGCCATCCGAAACAAGCAATGGATACACTCGCCCTCGCAAAGGGACATCTGTGCACAGCCGACACCCGGTGTGCCACGAGCCACCAGCCACGAGGAAGGAGCCAACGAAATTAACTTGTGAGTGACTTTTGACATGGCTGCAGACACAGACACAGACACAGACGCCGATAAGTAGGCAAGACTCCAGTCAACAGCAGGAGCAGGAGCAGTAGCAGGAGCAGGACTGCTGACGTTTTCCTTGGGAAAAAAGAAACAATTTTCAACATCACACACGACGCTTGGAATGTGGAATGTTGAATGTTGAATGTGTTGCTGCTGGCGGCATGCGGCGAGGAGACACTTACATAACTTTCGGTTAAGGTAGTCCAACCTGTCGATGGCGATGGCGATGTCAATGACGTGACATGTGCAAATCTCTATGAGAACGAAACGTTTCGCTTGACATCTCGTAGAAAGAAATATAATCTCGGTGAGAGAACACATCATATCGTTTCATGGAGAGCCAGGAGCCAGAGTCTCTTTAATGCACAGCCTGGCTGGGCTCGTAAAAGTTCATAAGTTTGTCCCGCCCATGATAAACGAGTTTGCTCCCCCAAAAGGAAGGGGACAGACGGGAGACAGGACCCAGGACACAGTCTCTTGGCTGGGCAACGTCTGGCGTCGAGTCGAGGAGTCCTTTTAATAAGCATAAATTCTGTCTGCGGCAAGCCTCTCTTCGCATCTCTTATCTGAATGTATGCCTAACTGTCCGCGAAAAATTACATTAGCAGCCAGCACAAGTTGCACGTTTTGTGGGGCAGGCTGAAGCAGATTTGCGGCAGATTTGCGGCAGATTATAGTGGCAGAATCAGGCTGCATTAATTTGAACGGAAGCTGGAAGTCCAGATAAGGTGTATCGTTCGGTGTCGGAGAAGGGTTTGACACGGCCCTCTTCCAAATGGCATTAATGAGAAGACACTGCTTCTACATCATTTTTTTCGCCACCCACGAGACCTCGAAAAAAAATTCATAAATTTCCCACGCACCTGAAGTGTTTTCTCGCGGAAAACCGTGTCCTGTGTACGCTTTCCCCACTCATAAACCGCTCCATAATATTACGGGCACTTCGTCTATGTAGAGCTTACCTTTCGACCTTTGATTAAAATGGGGGATAATGGACTCCCGACCTGTGCTTGTATTCCCAACTCGGTAGTAAGCGAAGCCAGGAGCCAGATGCAAAGGGTATGAAACATTCAACTTAACGAACATTTTCCGGGTTTTTTCCGCTTTTTGATTGTCGCGACTTTGAGTGGCCCGTTCTCGCTGTTGCAATAACATTAAATTATTCCAAGGCGAATTACCATATTGTCAGAATAAGAGCCGCAGTCTAGACCCGCTACTGAAAGGCCTTCTAGGATGCCAGCCAACCTACGAGCACTCTGTATCGTTGGCAGGGCTTCTGAGGCGATGAGGCGCAAGGCATTTGCCTGGCAAAATATTCTCAAATATTGCGTATCCGCCTGGCAGATGACAGGCATCTCTTCATTTTTCTTCATCTTCGCTGCTGCTGCTGCTGCCTCGGCTGCTGTGAGATGTAGCGTAATTTGTTCAATATTATCCCTTTAAATTCCTGGCCCTGCGCCCTTTCTGGGAAGGCAAATTGCTTGGCTTGGTGGGTTTCCTTATTAAGCAGAGGAGCAGCAAAAAGATTGCAGCCCCTACCCATACCCTCTTCTACCATCCTTCCTCATTTGTTTCCTTTTTTCGTTCTTCGGTTTTGGGGGATGGAGGGATCCTGTCGGCCCACATTCACGCTCGACTTAATTTGATACAAGGTCTAGGGATGGGATGGCATAGCTCAGGATGCTTCATTATGGGATCCAGTAAATAAATACAAATATAAACTCTTAATTTTTCTGCGCTTCTGTGACACTGGCGATAACTTTTCCGAGAAGTTTCCTCTACTGTACGATTCGAGGATTTCCTTTTTGAAGAAAGGATACAGCAAACAGAAATCCACAAATTATTTGAATCGGCATAGATAGCTGCCTCCTGCCTCCTGCCCCCAGCCGCCTGCCCCTTCCTGTCATTAAAGATTTTCATCTCAGTGTCCCAGAAAATTAAACTGTGATAAATCTGTGTCTGTCTTCGCGTTGATGGCGACTGGCGACGAGCACCGCACTTTAAGTGACATTTTCTAGGTTTACGAAAATGTGTCGCTAACGGAAGGAAGTCTTTTCCCTTCCTGCTGTCCTGCTGCCCTGCTGCTCTCTTGGCCAAACAAATTTTACTTATTTTCCTTAGCTTCTTGGAGTGCCGAGAGCCCGTGGGGCATTCGTCAGGGCAGGGACAGGGCCAGGAACAGAAATAGCCAAGCCAACCCAAGCCAAGCCACGGACAAAGACAAAGTTTTATTGCTGGCCAATTGGATCTCCCATCCACCATCCCCCAACCCCCATCCCCCAACTGCCAAGTGCTGTTGTCGCTGTCGCCATTGTGGTTACAAGTTGTTTTTTATTGAAAAGCTGATTTTGATGGCGCACGAATGTTTTTATGCGCCGTCTCCGAAACTACTGTGCTGCCGTGTTCTGCCACTCGTGCACTCCACTTAGGACTGCAGTCCTTTGCCTGGTTACGCAGCAGTGGCTTTCGATTAAGGCCCTTTGTGGAAATGCAAAGAGTTTTTAAGCAAATTAAGTTTGCTGCTTCAGGCAGTCAGATTAGATTGCAGCCACAACAACCACTAATTTCTCTCTTTTGGGATGTTTGATTTTGTGCAAGGAGTAGGAGGAGGTGGTTGTATTATGTGATTACCTTTAAGCACGATTCCCTTTACCAAATTACAGACACCGCACATCGAAGCACAAGCCACTCGACCCAGTCCCAACAATGCATCCCCATCCCCATTCCATCCCCACTCCATCCCTTTCTGCCTTGTTCTGAACACAATCTGAATTCGAATCAAAGTTTTTTGGAACAACAAACCATTTGCTGACGATGTTTTACATATTGTTCTCCTCACCTCTGTCGTCTCTTGCGAATCCTCCTGGGAGGACCACCATCCCTCCCTCCCTCTCTCTCTGCTCACATTGTTTCGCATTCTGAAACTTTGCACTTCAATTTGTGGAACATGCATGCAAATAACGAGCGGCAGTCTAGTGAGGTAGGTACCCAGCGCCCTTACCCTCGGTATCAGGCTAGGGATTCCCCCCCCGGGCCTTACACTGCAAAAAACAGAAGTGAGGGCAAGGCAAGATTCAAGGTTCAGGCAGTGTAGTCACAGTTGCAGACCTCTGTGGAAGAAGCCAATTGCCATTGATTTGGCGGCCTGGCACATGGGTCCGTCTGCAGACGGCTGAGGGGTGGATGGTTGATTAAATTCTTAGCTGGCGGGGTCCCTGATAAATGGCGGCTGTTTAAAACGAATGCACGGGAGTGGTGGAGTGTGTGTGTCTGGCAGTTGTATGATTTAAGAGTTCAAAGTTCACAGTTTTCAAATGGTCTCTGGTCTGCTCTGGCTTGATCTGTGAGAGCAACAAGTGAGTTGAGACTGTTTAAGCAGATAAAAGCGTCAGGCAGGATGGACTAGACATTGATTCAGGAATCGTTTCAGTCTAAGAGCAGGGGGACGAGCAGCAAGGATTCTGATCCAGCTAAGTAATGCCTTTCAATTTGGGAGTCTGGTAAATGTACTACCCACGAGACGATGTGACTGTAGGTACCTTCATACATATACCTTCATATTTCAAACGGATCCGGGCACACATGCGAGCAAAAAGTTTTCCCCATCCCTCCATCCCCCATCCCCCATCCCTTCTCCATTTCTTAGTTGATTTGCTGCTCTTTTTCTCTGTTTCTGTTTCTGTTTTTTTTTGCTTTTGCTTCTGCTTTTACGAGGCAGCTGTCTAATGTAGCCGAAGAAAAAACAAAGAAAAAGGAACTCTGTGTTTCATGGAGATTTAACTTTCTTGTACCCTTAATGAAGCAGCAAACGAGAGGCTCAAGGCAGCAGGCACCATCCCCCTATCAACATCTCCATCCCCATCCCCATCCCCATCATCGGCATCGTCTCCCTCTCCCTCTCGCTCTCCGTGAGAGTCGCATATTTTAATAAAGTTTTGGCTTTATGAAACTTATGTTTGCATTTTGTTGTCCATAAATTAGAGGCAGGTGGTGCGCGGGTGCGCCCCTCGGAGCAGTGGGGTGGGGGGGTGTATTTCAAGTGACACCTGAGACCAATGAAATTTTATGACTTGACCTGGGGAACGACTGCCTCAAAGCTATGCAGCGGAAAGTATGCAAAACATTTCACGCACAAATTCGCCTTCGACGAAAGTGTTCCCCCAGGCAGTAGGCAAAGAGCACTATAATTGGGGAAAATGTGGTTGGCTGAGTGGAAATTATAATATATATAAACCATATGCGGAAACAAAGGGCCTGTGCAAATCAAATTTCGAAGCCGGTTCTGGCCGCGGGCATCAGTGGCCAGTGGACAGTGGCCAGTGGCGCGGCAGCCACTAATTGCCGCGAAATACTCATGCATAAACTGATGGCCCTGCCACACAAATGCAGAGGATGGGAGGATTGTGGGAGTGTGGGAGTGTGGCAGGCGTGTATAGTATATTAGAATACATATTTTAAGGGGAGCCTCACAGTGGGTGCAAATAAGTTTGGGCCACGCTGATACTACTACTGCTACTACTCGGTATTTGTGTGTGTCACGCAAGAGCAATTTGGCCTCCGAGGGAGGGCTAGCGAGGAGCGGATAGGGATGGATGGATGGATGCCCTGAATTGATTACATGACCCCGGTTAAGTGAATTTTCACTGTGCAGCGCGGTTTTCCCAATTTATCCATCACTTTAACATGGACAGGATCCTGCCAACAGCCAACAGACAACAGACATCAGCCAACCCCCAAACAGCCAAATGACATGCACTTAAAAAGCAGCAGGACGCGCAACAAGATACGTTTCGTATGGAAAATGAAAATGGAAATTTTTTTTTGAACAGAGGCCCAGAGGCCGCTGCTGCGACAGTCGTCGTGGTCATCAATCAAAAAAAACTGAGTGGAGTGCCCAACTGCCACTCCGAGGCATACTGTCGTCCGAGGCAGGCTGGTATTTAGCCAAATATACATTTTCGCCAGCATTATGTTGACAAACAAATTATCATTTGGTGCCCAAGAGGGTGGGAGCCGGAGCCGGAGCCGGGCTTAGCGTTGATTAAATAGGGTCATCAGCAGGGCACTGGCATTGGCACTGGCACTGGCAATGGCACTGGTAACGAGCGAGACTTGCAGATAGTTAATGATGCCCAGCTGCTCGGGATATTGCAGGATCCCCATTCCCCCCGCCTTCTCGTAAGCTGCTCATAACGATTATGAATGTCTCCAAAGGACACTAGGTGGCCTCTAGGTGTGGCCAAGTGCAACTCGGAACCCGACCAAACCGGAGCAGAGCAGAGACAGAGCCGAATGATTGATTGGACACTGATGCATGTTTTTTTGGGGGGAGACTGGACGTGGAATGCCATTTCGGGCAGCACATTAACCCATCAAAATCCGATCCGGCAGCAACTATTTTGAATGTGTTGCTTACTTAACGCATTTTTCCGATCCACAGCCCATCCCATCCAGCAGCTGGTGTCTGGTGTGAAAGAGCAAAGTCTTTTGGCCAAGAGCAACAAACAGATCCATTTCGGGCTGTTGCACGTGCCACGCCACCAGCCGGAATCGTCTCCGTAAAGATTGTTTACGAATGGGCGTATGAAAACAGAGAGATGGAGAGAGAGAGTGAGAGTGAGAGAGAGGATGAACACCGTAGAGAGCAGAGCGCAGGCGTTGAACCGGCTGTGCCTGGCTCTTAAGCAGCTCGGCAACACTGGCCTAGGCGGTTACGTTTTTGATTTGGGCAACGGTTTTAACGGATTCCAAATGCAAATTTTGCTTGAAAATGCGGAATTTCCAATGCAAAATCTGACAGAGGAAAACCCTCTTAATCAGCCCTTGTTGCTTGCTCCGATGTGCAACAAGCGGCATCAGCATTGGCCCCCCAGAGACTCTGCTGGGTGGCAGTGGCATGCCCCCTCCCGCTCCTCCCTTAACAGGGGCTGCTTCGCTGATACTAGCTCGCACAGCCTCAACATTGAACGTTCCGGCAGTGCGGCAGTGCGGCCGTGTGGCAGTGTGGCAGTCAGTTCTCAGTTCAACGGCAGACTCGCGCGCGAACAGTTCGAAAAGACGACAACGTCCGCTTCGCTTCGTTTTGCTTCGCGTTGTGGCAGTGGCTGTGGCAGTGGCAGGTTGAAAATGAAATGAAAATTTTGTGTGGGAAATGCTAGGAGAAAATGCCGGCGGCAGCCTGATCCGTATCGTAATTGAATTTGAGGCAGTGGATTAAAAATAAAATTGAATTTTGTGTGAAACAAAAAGAAAAACCACGCAGCATCGGCATCGAATAGCAAACAATAAACTAGTCGTTAAACGTGAATATACAAATTGGTGTTTTGATTAAAACTAATAAACATAAACAATAAACAATAAAACACTAAACCGCAGATCTGCTGATCCGCCGAATCGCCGATTCGCCGAAGAAGGAATTTATTTTTAAATACAATTCCATTGCCAATGTGGGCGTCTGCATTTTGCAGACATTGCTCATACGCCTCATTAGCCTCATAGTCAGAGCAGACCAGAACAGACCAGACCAGAAGATATCATTGTTCCCCCGGTAAGCAGCACCACAGCCCACCCCACCTCCTTCTGCCTTTGGTTTTCCTACTGGTATTCCGACCACTCATACAATAATTGAATAGTTCCCAGCACATTTGCTCAGCACTCTACGGACAATGTTTTTAGTTTTGCCCACAGAAGCCAGTAAAAGTTGCTTCAACCGACAGCCAGCCAGTGCCAGGGTTGAAAGTTTATCCACATTTTTGCTTAGCAAATAATTAATTAACTCAAACTGTTGACTGCTAACTGCTGACAACTTTGTGTTGTGGTTGCTGGAATTCTCAGTACAACTTAATTATATTGCGGGCCTAATCAAGCGATTAAACCAAATTTTGAGGACTATTGGCAGCCTTGTTTCAAGGGGCTTCCACTCAATTGAAGCATTCATCGGGTTTCACGAGACGCCATTCGAGCGAGATATTGTTGCGGGGGATAGCCAGCAATTAATACGCTCAATTAGTTTCCACTTTGAGGATAAAGCTTCTGCCTACTCTCAGCTCTAAGAGGCGGCAGGCAGAGTCCTAGTTTTCGTTCCTTGGTCCCCCTGCTGCATCGCGGCTAATTAATTTGCATGCTGATTCCTGGCTGATTCCAATCAGTTCTCTTTTAATGCATAATTGCGCGAATAATTAAAGCGATTTTCCCCAACCAGCGATGCCAGCAGTGTGATAATAATTGTAATTAATAATTTACACACGTCTGTTGGTCCGCAGTCGGTGCCCAGATATTTGCTTGACTTTTCCCATCAAGATAAACTGCAAGGGCAAAGGTTCCTTAATAGTTTTTACGCGTCACGAATCCCATAACTCGATCAGAGACGACTCTGGCCAACTTTTGCTGCGTATAAATATTTAATGTCAACTATTATTAGACGGCAGCAAAGTATTATCTTTCGGGTTGCGGGGTACTGTGAGTGGAGTGCTCTTGCCGGATAAATGGTTCTAAATGGACGCATCCGCAGCTCGGTTTTGGGCAGGAGGCTGAGAGTCGCACGAGCCGTTCCAAATGGTCAGCTGAGCAAACTGAAATCCTTTCAACGTGAATCGGTGTTCCCCCTCCTTCTCCGTTTGCATTAGTGCGAATAAGCTGAAGGCAGCGTCCAAAGTCCATTAGTTGGGAAAGAGGCTGGAGGCTGGCCCAAAACCAAACCAAAAACTGTCCTTAAAGGTTCGGGCAGGCGTAAACGAACTTGGATCTTTAAACGAGTCCAAAACGAATCGAAACGAATGCGAATAAGTAAGAAGTAAATGCCGTGTGTGCTTGTCCTGTCCAGGCTCTGGCACTGGCACTGGTCCTCTGTCCACTTCACTGTGCTGTCATGCATCAAAACATTTAATTAAATTGAAACCGATGCGGCATCCGTTCCGTTCCGTTCCCGTGCCCGAGCCAAGACAAGGATGGGAGGTCCTTGCGGCTGTGTGGGGCAGGGCAGGGCAGGAAGGAGTCTTCCAGCTGGACAACAAGTTCACTTCCCTACGAGTATCGCATCTCCGCTCGGTATGAATTTAAATGAAGGCCATCCTAAACAACTCTGTGAATCATGTGCATATTTTAGCGGGTGGCTCGCTCAGTTTTCTGCAGCTTCATCGGATCGAATCACCCATTCACTATCCACTTTCCACTTTCCTCCGACGGGAAGAGTCAGGGAGTGGCTGGGAGCGGATCGGAAAAGGGAGCTGCTCTATGGTCTTCCCATTAAAGACCTCGGAGCTGGTGCTGGTGCCGGTGCCTGTCTGTCGTCGTCTGTCTCCGCTTTGTTCCTCAATTTACACATAATTGCAATAAATTGACTAAAGTGGGTGTCGGGGATACAGGGACTCCTCCTCTGTCTGTACAGGGCGTACATTTATTGTAGTCTGTAGTCTGATGCTCCCACACCCTTCCAACACCCGTGGAGCAAGTGTGAAAGTGCAAGCGGCGATTTGCCTCGTCTAGCGTGTTGTTCGAGTCAATTTCGGTTTTGTATGCATGGCACACAAGTACAATAATATCTGGGGGGCGGGGAAGGGCTCACTTGCTTCTGCTACCCGACCTCCGATAAGATAAGACATTGGAATAGCTTTGAAATGGTTATTTGCTTCTCTTTTTTTGTGTATTTCCCCGCACTCCCCCGCTCTCCCCCGCACTCACCTGGTAGCTTATATTTATGTCCGGTGCTGGTAATTGGTAATGGTAATACTTAGAATGGCAATTGGCAACGGCCAACAGCCAACAGCCGTACAACAGGACGTATGAGTGCTGCTCTGCTGGAAACTATGTATTTCTTCTTCAAAGCTGGTGCGGCTTTTGTGGCTTCGTTATGTTCGTGGGACCCCATAATGCTTACGATATGAGCACAAGCTCTGGTCTGGCTCTGGTCAATTTATGCGGAGGATACACATGTCCATCCTCCTTCCTTTTTCTGCTTGTGCCTTAAAGTTCCTCCGACTTAAAGCTCAACACTTTATGATTCAAAGTACGCAGGGACTTAGAGTCCTTCGAGTCACGTTTCACAGCATCCGGCAGCTGATGAGCAGAAGAGTCTAATTGCCACAAAGAAACGAATGACCTTTGGAGTGTTGCTTCCCATTTTCATGATCAGTGTGTGCATGAGGCTTCCAATACTCAAGATTTGAGCACTAAACAGCAAATAGCAAATAGCATTCCCTGCTCGAAGATTCAGATTCCATTTTAAATATTTCTAGTGCAAACACGCAAACAATTGGCAACGGAAATCGCCCGAACAATTAAATTTGCAGAAAAACAGAAACAGAAACAGCCAGCGACTTGTCCTGCCCCAACAGTGGGCCGCAGACACCAGACAATGTATTTGCCTGCGGCTCTTCATGGAAATCTCTATCTGATATCTCGAATGGTGTCTGTGTCTGTGTGTGTGTGTGTTTTTATCACCCATCCCATTCCGATTTATTTATATATTAGATGGGATTTTTTAATTTGTGTGAATGTTATTGTTCTGGTTGTTTTGGAAGGTGCGAAAGAAGAAATAAACTCTTAAATGAATTTCTTGCCAGAAGCAAGCTTGGAGCATGAGGCATGGGGCATGGAGCTCATTAAACAATCATTTTGATGAATTTTGCTCCCATTGTTCTGCTGCTGTTTGGCTGAGATTGGCTGAGTAGGTTCTGGCTCCGGGATGAGCTGGAGGCTGCCAATTTGCAGCCCCATGTACTCGTATTTTATGCTCATTTTATTTTGTAATTGTTCCGTACGTGGTTCCCTGAGTGCGGTGCTTGTGGGGAAATTAAAAACGCTCGTTTAAGCCCGCTGAAAGGCGTTGGTAATTACAATTCAAGTTCACTTTCATATGGAGGGGACTGGGGTTGGGGTTGGGGCACAGGCACAGGACCAACCAATGCGCCGGCTAATGCTGCTTATTACGTTTCATTTTATTATGAAGCTCTCTCTCTAGCCTTAGCCCAAGTCCGGGCCAAGTCGAAAGAGGGAAGAGGGGCCTTGTTCGGGGTTTTGTTTTGTAATAAATTGTTTTAGAAATTCACTGCCTCGGCCTCGGCCTGGGCCTGGGCTTGGATGGCAGGAAGTGAAAGTGTACTACATATACCCTGCATGCTGTGTATGCTGGCCGAAAGTAGACCACCACGTCAAGGCAGGCGTAGCTCCTATTGACATACATATGTTGTGGCACACATACGCGTACTGAGACTACTACTGCTCATGCTGCCACACCCACATAGGCGTACACACAGGCACACCCGGCAAGACCTAAGACCACCCTGCACTTGACTTGTCAAACACACAATACGAGTAAAAAAGAGGGAGAACCTTTTATTCTCGGTCATAATGAATGCCGAATGTGCTTTCCATGCTCCTGGCACCAATACATATATACATATATCTGCAGTGTTTTTTAGGAAGAACTAAAAGGTCGCCTGGGCCTACGACAGGCCACCGTTATCAATATTTTCAGACTCGGATTCCCCTCATTTTTGCTGTCACGGCAAGCTGGTCTGCAATTCAGGAGTACCCTCCTGGGGATATTTGCACTGAACTGAAGACTGATGCTTTGTAGCAGCCACTCGGCACTCGCAGCTCTCGCAGCTCTCGCAGCTCTTGCAGCTCCCGTCTTGGCTCTCCTCAACTATTGTGCTGTGCAGTGTCTATCCGCGTGCGAGCTGTGAGATAAAGATTTCGAAAAGAAAGAGCAATACAGTCCGAGGAGAAGCAGAGAAATTCATTTAAAGTTTACAGCTCCCACAGCCACAGCAACAGTCGTGGCACGACATGGCGTATACGTACTCCGGCCCAGAACCCTGCCCAGGGCCCAGCCAGTGGCCTATACTGTATCAGCACTTTTCATCACTTTCCATGGGACGTGGAACGTGACAGTTTGGCCATTTTTCACTGAATTTTCACCGAAACTCTAAGCACAAAAAATGCGAATGTAATTTTTTGCGATTATTGAAAGAAAACGCAATTTGAACGGCCATCAGTCACAAAGGACCCAAACCCAGGGCCAGAGCCCTGGCTGCCAGGCATTTTGCAATTTTGGCAAATATTTGCGCACATTGTACGCTCTACCCTTCCCCATTCCCCCCTTCCCTGCTAGTTTTTTTGACTGGGGTGTGTGGTCGCCCCATGTCCACGCCGGAGACTGCCGGAGCGATCTGGCAATTATAGCGGACATTCCGTTTGAAGATTGTTTACATTTCATTAAGAGTGCATCGTGGCGTCTGCCCGTACCGTTGCATCATCGCTCAGTGCCACATTCTTTCCCCAGCCCCTTCCCTGAGAGAATATTCCAACTTATTAATTTGCTTGTGGCATTTGCTTTGTGTATTTTGTAATCATTTTCAGAGTAGACATATTGCCGGCAATTGATTTGTAATTTCTGCCCCGCATCGAGCTCGGACTCGGTGTTTGTTTAATAGCTGTCGATGCTGCCTCTTCCGCTCTTCCGCTCTTCAGCTCTCCTGCGTTGCAGCAGGCTCTGTTATACGTAGGTGTTGAATTTGAGTATTGACTGGACTGATGATGACGGTACTTTCCGTGTTTTCCTTTGTTCTTTTGCCCTGACAGTAAGTACTAGCAGAGTCTGTGCTGTGGGCCTTGCAACGTAATGAAAATGCCTCAAAAATAAATACAATTCTGGTCTCGTTTTGTTGAACTTCAAGGGGCCCTTGGACTGTTCTGGTCTGGCCTGGACTGCCCTTGCAATTACGAGTATCTTGACCTGGCAGAGACAGCTCTCAGTTATAATTGAAGGACAACCAGGCCAGTACTCACGACAGGCCATCCACTTATCATGGAAACTTTTCACTTTTCCATGCAAATTGGGGACAGTATTTTCTGGCAAAAATTTAAATGGCTTGCAATAATTTTTTTAAAAACTTGGCGTGCTTTTTCTTAAAATAATTTTGTATGGGTCGGTAAAGCCATACAATTATTGGCATTTCCGAGCAAGATCTATTGGGTTATAGAGAAGGAAGCCACAAGACACTTGTGGGTGGAATTTAATCTAGCTCTGGGGATGCACTAACTTAATTGACTTCAAGGAATGAATTACATTTATTGCCCGTCTGTTTGCTCAATATTGGGGCGACATTCCTCATCGTGAAACCCAATATCCATTAGAAACTGCTATTCAATCAATGAAAACTCTCACCTGAGGCGTTCCTAAGCCCCGAAAAACGGACAGGACTTTTAATAGCAGCCACCCACTCTCCGGCCTCATCAACAGCTACAACAGCTTGTCGTTTGTTTTTTGTGGCTTTGAAGAGAGTCAGTCCTAAGCCAGAATAGTCAAAGGACTATCAAACAAACCGCAAGAAACTTCTTTAGAAGGTCATGGGGCAGGCCGCAAATGAGACGAGGATGAGGAGTGGCTAAGGCGAGGTGTTTAGAAGTCACGTCCCCGAGAGAAGAAACAAAATGAAAAGAATCGAAATCGATAAGAAACCTCCGAACGAGCACGTAAAGGCAGCCGAGCCTCGAGAACTTTTGAATCAAATGAGTATCAAAAGCTTACTCTCAAACAACAAACAAAAACCAGGGGAAATGGAATAGATCTTAAAGAAAAGCATTTAAGAAATTAAATGAATGATGTTTGTGTCCCTTTTCAGGCTCAGAAGCTGGTAAATGGAAAACAAATAGGAAAACCAAAAAGGGACACGCAACATTAGCTAAGCACTCATCACACATCGCACAGGACAAAAGGCAATACGTCCGGAGAATGATGGAAAACCACAGCGGAACCGGGCAGGGGATGGCAGGGGCGGACTCCTCTCTTGACACTGACATCAACTGGAGCAACTGGAGCACCCCCGCCGTTATGCTGTACAATGCCATCAGCAGTGTCACGCCCATTCCCGACTTCAGCCAGGACTTTGGTCTGCTGCCCAGCAGCAGCAGCAGCAGCTCCTACAATCTCAGCCAAACGTAAGTTGAGCCCTTCGACCCCATTCTAATGCCTAATTATGACACAAAACTCAATTAATTCCCACACACATACGCCCCCACCTAGCCATTAGAGGGGGGAAGCACAGCCCATAAATTTGAGGAGTTCGTGGCTCTCCGCTTCTCCGCTGCTCCGCTTTTGTATGAGTTTTACGAGTACGGAGTACGAGTGCGAGTGCGAGTATGCATCTCTAATGATGCTTTCATTGCGCCATTCAGTCATTCATTCAGACACTTCCGCTGGCTCCGCCCAGCCCCATTCCCAGTCCCATTCCCAGTGCCAGTGCCGGGCTCTTTATTTCCGTTTCAAATACATTACGCTGGAGCGGCCCGCGGAAAGCAAACACTCGGAACACAGAATAGGAATATGTAGGCTCCATACTTGATCCAGCCTTGGGCTGTTGCTGGCTCGTCTCCTAGCTGCGAAACCGACAGTTCTTATGCATAGACCATGGCCCCCTAGTTACTGCAGTAACATCCGCTCGGGACGGCTCAGCTCGGCTCGGCTCGGCTCGGGTTGTGGCTGTGGCATTCAAAGTCTGATAATTATTATGCCATGACTGCGTTTGACGCATCGAAAATAAATTTCCGAGTGGCTTTCCTCTTCTTTTTTTTGTGACTCTTAGGCTCTGTCCTCAATCCTGAATCCTGTAATAACAGCCCCAAGTATCATTTGCTATTTTTCTACTGCTGCCGTTGCCGTTGCCATTCCATTCCCATTCCATTCCCAATCCATTCTATTCTTTGCTATTTCGAACTGCCTGTTCCGATTTATGGGGAAAAAAAACAAAAGCACACAAGCTTCAATAGAACGAAGCTTATATACCCTTTTCCAGTTCCTAGTTGCTAGCCTTTGTTGTTCGAGGGATAGAATAGATTCGATTATGGAATTTGTGATATTCATATGTATCATTGTGCTATCAGTTTCCCTATGAAAACGAAATACCCTTTTCCCTCTTTCCCTCTGATATATTTAAACCTCTTAAGCAGGCCGAGCAACATTATTTTTTCGCCATTGTTTGCCGTGACATTTGTTTCCGCCGGAGGCTGCATGAAATGGTCTCCCTTCCAGCTCTGCGTAGGCTTTCCTCCTTCTCGTTGTAAAAAAAAGAAAACTAGCTGCCCACCCATAAAAACAAATCAATAATCCTCTTTGCCACTGCGAAGGCCCTTAAACAAATGGGAGTTTATGTATGTAAATCCCCAGCAGTTTGTCATGTGAGAAGAGGGCTCTGGCTCCGCTCTGCTCTGTAAAGTGAGAATTACTTATGTGAGCATTTTTTTAATTGCTCTGAAGAGTGAGAGCAAACACTAATGACTCACCGGAGCTGACTGGGCTGGCCTGGCCTGGCCTGTCCTGCCAGCTATAGGCCTTGTTCAACACAATACGTGCATATTAGATGACATCGCCATCTCCCATCTCCCATCTCCCACTCCCTCTCCTTCTTCCCATTGTACAAGTATGTATGTCCAATAAAGACCGACTAGCGGACTAGCGGACTAACGGACTAAAGGGCTATCGGGCTACATGACGGAGTTGAGTTGAGGCGCCACAGAAATCCTTTCCTTTCCCTCCTGCGGCTGCTACACGCTCCATGCTCCTGGTCCGTGCTCCAATTCCATGCCGTCTATTCAAACACTTTTGTAGATGTGGACCTAAATAAACAAGCCGCCGAGACACTGGCGCAGGCACACGAAATATTAAAAAGATGACGAGAACAACAGCAGCAACCGATGGGCTTCAGCACAGCCTACCTCCCTCCCTCCCTCCCTCTACAGCTCAACCCTCAATGTTTTATGTGGCAGACGGCGCTGCAGAGAAACACGGATTTGTCAACGCACGCACAATTACACATGCTTAATAGCGACAACATCCTGGAATCCTGCACACCCACACACACACTCATGGTTACATAGACACATCACATATCACCCACTTGGCAGTCGTTTCGAGCGAAGCGGTGGGATGACATGAAGCATAACACACACTTAATCTCTATGTCACTAATTCCCTCCCCATTGTTCATCCATCCTCCATGCTCCATGCTCCTACCCCCAGTCTCCAGTCGACGGGCCTGCCTTCCTCCGAGGCTCCACCGAACGGGGGTGGGGATGTGGATGGGAGCGGGGCGGCGGCAATGGAGACAGCCGGCTCGTTTGCATTCGTGATGCCCTGGTGGCGTCAGATCCTTTGGAGCATACTCTTTGGCGGCATGGTCATTGTGGCAACAGGCGGCAACCTAATTGTCGTATGGATTGTGATGACCACCAAGCGCATGCGAACCGTTACCAACTATTTCATAGGTGAGTACGTTACGTTACGTTACGTGGCCCGCCACGTGGGCAAACACTGCGTATACGCAATGCAAATATCACGCATTCGACTGTGGCCCCCCCTTATTTTCCTTTGTGCCTGGACGTTCTTTAAACACAGCAGTGGAACCAAATCATTAACGTATTCCCTTAATTATTGTGTATGCACAGCGCTGATTGTGTCTTTAATTGTCTTTGCTTTTTGTATTTGCATGTTTCGAAATTGTATTTTTTTAACGCTTAATTTTGACTTTTAACTGTTAAAGCGATAGCTATAGCTGAGGACCAATTGGGTGCTCTGGTCCTTGGGGAAAATTACCTTTAAGCGCTGCATTTAGGGCAGAGTGTTTGAGGGGGGGGGGGGGTTAAGCAAACTGTCAAACATTTGGCCATGTAGTGGGGGTTGGCGTGCTCTGCTCTGCACGCTGGAAGCTCGGAAGTGATTTATTTTAATATCCTCTGCCTCGAGCAAACAATCAAGTTTGCTTGTTAAGACTGCAATGGCCTTTAATAATTGAATCTCTCGTTCAGTCACGTTTCGGAGTGCATTTTGCATTTTGCAGTGTCAGGTGGCTCTTAGGATCCAGCATCCCCGCAGGAACGCTCATTTTGAGTTGAGCGACAATTTTAATAATTCAAACGCCTGCTTTGACACACAAACTTTTGGACTCTTCGGAACTATTCGGAAGAGCAGATGTGTGTGTGTGTGTGTGTGTGTTTGCCAACTTTCTTCAGAGTAGTGCATAATCGTGATAACGACATTAAGGACAATATGATGCAGTCAAGGATGTCATGCCTCCTGGGTGTCGGTAAACTTTCCTGATGGACATGCACACAGTTAACACAATGCGCCCATGCACAGATGTGCATTCGATTGCACGCAGTATACTTTATATAGCATGTACTCGTATGCATATTGTCTGAGTACGAGTTCATTAGAAGGCAGTTCTAATGTGCAGCTGCAGGGTCGAAACCATTAAGGATAGAAGACGGAAAAATGCACAAAAGCAAGAGCTACAAACAATGGGTACAACCCCCACCTTGTCCTGCGTGTCCCTCCTATTCCGCTGCTCGTATTCTTGTGTCCAAGATCAAAATCAAACAATGGAAAAGGCAAAGTGGTTGCTCGGCCAACCCCTGCTACGGCTGCGGCTGCGGCTTCGGCTTCGGCTCCTGCCTGCCTCTGGTGTCTATGCTACCCTTCGGTGCTGGCATCGGTAATCGGATGCTGGCTCTTTCAGTAATGATTATTATCATTGTTATTATGTAAACTACATAAATGCCCGTTGAGCTCGAAGGGCTTTGGCAGGGGCTTTTCATGATGAATTTGCATTTATAAATACTTACTTGCGCATTGGCCATCATTATTATTGCTAACAAGTTCTGACGTTTTAATCATTTCTGGGAACCGAAATTTAAATTCACATCACAATCATTTGAAGCAGCTCCGCAGAGCCATTTTGTGGGTCCTGTGGGCCTTTTGGGTGGAAAGGGAAGTCAGTCACCCACCCACCGGCTGATAATCTTCTCTGGGTTCATTATCAATGCGTATTTGCATCTTTTGTTTGAGTTTGGTGAGCAGAAAAGAGTATTTGGCGCCACCCGCCAGAGTCGCCTGACTTGCAGACATTCTGACTGAAGTAGGACAATACTTGAAATTCGTTTTCTTCTTTCTTTTTTTTTATTGTATTGTGTAAATATTTATAGGAAAATTATAAGGGAGGGCAGATGGCAGGCAGATTTTAATACTTAATTATTTGCCATTAATTAGTTTTTGGAATTGAGAGTATTTTCGTCAGTGTAGTCATGGAATTTTTGTTCTGACGTTGGCTGAAAAGTTTCCTTTTGTTATTAATTAAAATGAGGCCGAATCGATTTTCGGCTACGTGGCTGACAGGTGCAGGCTCCAGGTCCCAGGTCCCAGGCCACATGGCCAATGGTTGCCTACAACCGCAGGAGAGGAGATCCAGTCGTTTGCTAGAATGCGACACGTCGCGACGTGTCGTGGGCGTCAGAGAGAAGAAGAAGAACTAGAACATGGAGCATGGAACCTGGAACCTGGAGGCGGGGTCAGGGGCTAATGTTCAGCATAGAACATTTGTTTTATTGTTTGTGCTGTTGTTTTTGTTGTGTGTTCTTTGTCGCCTTATCTTCAGTCAGATAATGAAAAGTAAACAATGGCGAAGGCACTTTCCCTTTCTTTATTTTTCCGTATCGCCTTCGCTTTCTGTTTTCTTGCTGTTTGCTTTTTGCTTTTTATACCCGGTACTCGAAGAGTAAAGGGGTATATTAGATTTGTGCAAAAAATTAATGTGTGTAACACCCAGAAGGAAGCGTTTCCGACCCCATAAAGTATATATATTCTTGATCAGCATCAATAGCCGAGTCGATATAGCTATGTCTGTCTGTCCGTCCGTCTGTCCGTCTGTCCGTCTGTCCGTCTGTCCGTCCGTCCGTCTTCATTAGCGCCTATAGCTCAAAGACCATAAAAGCTAGAGGAACACTATTTTGTATCCAGACTCCTGTCCTATCGCACTGTTACAAGTGTATTTCAAAATTTCGCCCCGCCTCCTTCCGCCCACTCCAAGGACGAAAATCTGTGGCATGCACAATTTTAAAGATACGAGAAAACTAAAAACGCAGAATCGTAGAGAATGACAATATCTATCAGAGTGTTGAATCTGGATCAGATCGACTCATAAATATAGCCACAATGAAGAAAACAATTTCGAAATGCATCGTTCCCTCTCGCTCTCTCTCACACACAGGGGTAGGCGCTATGCCTGATCGAATTTTTTGACGCCTAGTTCTCAGAGACTATAAGAGCTAGAACCACCAAACTTTCTATCCAAGCTCCTGTGATATCAAACCGAGACGAGTTTGTTTTAAAATTTGGCCACGCCCCCTTCCGCCCCCACAAAAGATGAAAATCTACAATTTTGAAGATACGGGAAAACCAAAAACGCAGAATCATAGAAAATGACTATATCTATCAGAGTATTGAATTTGGATCAGATCGGATCATAAATATAGTCAGAAGGAACAAATGAAATTTCAGTGGCCTCCCAAGCGCAGACTGATTCCCTCTCTCTCTCGCACACAGCCGTGTATGTATATGTAGGAAGTAGATAAAAACATGTAGAAATGGCAGATGTAAAAAATTTATGTTAACCAATATGGAAACATCTAATAGATCAAAATCTCCGAAAAGGTTCGACTTAAATTGTTTTTTTTTGGCTAAAATTTAATATTTTCCTTTTGCGAACATGTAATAAATTACAACAAGCTCACATACATATATACTGACTGAGTACCGGGTATAAAGTAGAGCCGCGGCGCAGACGCGGCTCATAACGTTCCCCCTCGTTGCTGTTTGGTATTGTCTGTTCTGTGGCTGCCGATTCATCGGCATGTAAATCGTTACACGGCATGCAAATGGAACACAATAAAATGTATATAAATTAATGAGTGATGGAGCCAGCGGATGCGGATGCAGATGGACATGGACATGGACAGCCCCGATTCCCATGCAGATTAGCTGTCAGTCAAACAAATATGGCTGCTGGCTTTCACTCAAGTGTAACTAGCAGTGAGGGTGAAAGTGAACGTGCACTTTACTCCTCACTAATTACAAATGTACAACGCATAAATAAACCAAAGTGGGGTCGGACGTCCAAAGGTGTGTCCTTCCTGCCTCCCGCAATTAGAAAAGTTCTTTGTCCTTTCTTTTTGTTTTGTTCCTTGTCCCATAATTTGCTTACTTTTGCCACTTGAACAGACAAGCAGATAAGAGTTTCTGATTCCGTTTCTCCTGCAGTGAATCTCTCCATTGCGGATGCGATGGTCTCGAGTCTGAACGTAACCTTCAACTACTACTACATGCTGGACAGCGACTGGCCCTTCGGGGAGCTCTACTGCAAAATCTCGCAATTCATCGCCATGCTGAGCATCTGTGCCTCGGTCTTCACCCTTATGGCCATCTCCATCGACAGGTGAGTGGATTGGGCAGAAGGATATACATGCATGTATGTATGTATATACCACCCCACCCGACAAAGGACGGACGGTACTCTTATGAATACTTCAAGGGACACGCTTTATCCTACAGAGACCCATATCAATCACGACTTCAAGTACACTAAATATGATAGATTTCTGTCTGAGAGCTGACGTTTGTCTATGCAAAATAACCCATTCAGTTAAAGGAGATTTTTCCTGCCAGCAAAAATACAGAAAAACGAAATAGACTTGTCTGCTGCGTAAACGATTGCCTGTCAAAAAAGCAAAACCCAAAAAAAGGATTCGAGAGAAATTAATCTATTGGAAAATCTCATTCGTATTGATCTTATAAAGCTGTTTGGCAGCAACCTATTATTTAAAGCCTATTACTCTTTGTATATTGTATCCTAGTCCGCGTCCGCGTCCGCGTCCGCAATTAATGGTCCTTGATCTGATGAGGAGCCACCACACCACACTCCGCGACTCAACGCAGCCGGAAAAGTGAAGGAACTCATTTGATTTTGGGATTTTCCAGGGTCAGGCCGGGACCTGCCGCTAAATTGCATTTTGTGAAGTTTTTTGTTGTCTCTGTGCGAGACCATTTCCGTAATCAGCTTATGCTTTCCGGGTCTCTCGTCCGCTGCCAAAAGTTTCCGAATGGAGGGCCAGGGGTGTTCCCCTTTTATTGTATTAAAAATGGCACTCCACTCCACTGCATTGCATTTTTTTTGTTTGTTTCGCAGATACGTGGCCATTATGAGGCCGCTGCAGCCCCGGATGAGCAAGCGATGCAATTTGGCCATTGCCGCGGTTATCTGGCTGGCCTCCACACTCATCTCCTGCCCCATGATGATCTTCTACAAGACCGAGGAGGTGCCTGTCAAGGGCCAGAGCCCGCGGACTGTCTGCTATCCGGAATGGCCCGATGGTCAGACAAACCATTCCATGCTGGAGTACATGTGAGTGTTCCACACAAGGAAATAAGGATTCCCACCCCATCACTGAGCTATGACGAATTAACGAGCATAGAGGGGTTTTCAGTGACATGTTTCCCACAATCCCAATCCCAATCCCACGGGAAAGCACAAGTCAAGAACAATGCTGGACTGGGTTTCTGTTCCCAAAATGAAGGTGCATGGAGGGTTGCACGGCAATCAGAGTCTGCAACATTGGATCTCCGCATGCCATCCGCGGATAGGGGGGAGGAGTCGTAAAAGAGGACAATTCGAATGTCAGTTTCGCAGTGAGTCCACAAACGAAAGAGAACAGTAAAAAACCGAAGCCGACACCGAAACCAGCCAGCAACCGACTGACATAAAAAACAGGCGACAGAGAGGCGGAACAGGTTTTGGGGGTGGCAAGAACGGGCTAACAGGAACGCGGCGGTGGGGGGAGGGGGCATATGAAACGTGTTGCTTTTTTACAGCCATTTTGTACGGCAATTTGGTTGATGCGCTCACTGTATCCTGTATGTCCTATGTATGTCCTGTTTGTCCCCTGTCCCCGGTCCCACATGCAAGGCCATTAATTTTAGATTCATTCCAAATTGCTACTTACTCAATATAACAATCCATAACAACAATGTACCATAGAACCATAGATACTTAATGGCTTTAAAAGGCATTGCCTGACTAATTTAAAGGATTGTAGCGACGATGTTTGAACTACAACTGTCTGTGTCTGTGTCTGCTCCTTTGTTTAGCTACAACATACTCATCATGATTCTCACCTACATTCTGCCCATTGTGTCCATGACTGTAACCTACTCGCGCGTGGGCATCGAGCTGTGGGGCTCCAAGACCATAGGCGAGTGCACGCCCAGGCAAACGGAAAACGTCCGCAGCAAACGGCGGGTGAGTCCTTGAGTCCTCTGAATACTTGTGTAATTAAAATTTGATTAAGCTTCTATTAGTGGATTATTTTTGCATGTATCCCCCACAGTTAATTGGCATTTATTTGAAGATCTTTTAAGTATCTTCAAAGCTAGTTTAAATATAATTAAATATACGAGTACACCCACATAAAAAAAAAATGTCATCCGAGAGGGGAAATTTAAATGTAATTTAATATATTTATTTCAGGGTGAATTTTATTTAATTTGACTATGTTTTAATTTAAAAATGTTAAATATTTAACATTCACTTTAAATATGAGTGTGCTCGGTCTTACTATACGATTTTTCTATCAGTGTATGTATTTGTATAAATTAAAGCATTGCTTATTTTCTGCCTAGGTGGTGAAAATGATGATTGTGGTCGTGCTGATATTCGCCATTTGCTGGCTGCCCTTCCACAGCTACTTCATCGTCACGTCCTGCTACCCGGCCATCACCGAGGCGCCCTTCATCCAGGAACTTTATTTGGCCATATATTGGCTGGCCATGAGCAACTCCATGTATAATCCCATTATTTACTGCTGGATGAATTCGCGGTGAGTACGCGGTACAACAAATTATGTCATTTGCGGTCGAATTAGCATCAGAATGGGGCCTTGAGTTAAGTTTCTTCTTATGGCGGTGGCAACTCAGCAAGGGAGTCGCCGCGCCGACAGATTAGTTGATTGGTTGGCTCGACTTCCCGCTCCTGGAAATGAAGTACGTACCTACTGTGCTGTGCTGTGAGTCGTAGTAATCAGTTGGACAGTGTACGCTCCGAGCATAGTTCGCTAATCCATGACACCATGGATACGATGTATATGGATATTCATATCCCGACGAAAAATAACACCAGTAAAATGTCAATTTCGCACATTCACAAAATTGACTGTTGGATGTTCACGCGCCATGTCTCCGTCTCCGTCTCCGCGTCCATGTCCGTATCCGTATCCGGGAAAGCGTAACGATTGCAATTAATTTCGCTCAGTCAGCGGATATCTGACTATGGGTGGGGTGGAATGGTGTGGTTCGTTGGCCTCAAAAACGGTACTGGGAAGAGGAGGATGCCAAAACCGTAGTGAGAGCCATTCAATGGACGGAGCCCCCTATGCAAATGACAGAGGACAAGGACTATGAAGGTGTTTGTTAATTTATACCACGGTATACGGTACTCATGGAGTACGAGCCACTATAGGGTTGCACCCTATAAATTTTAATCTAAGGAGCTCGCGAATAATTTGTCTGTCGATCTACTGGAGCTAAAACGGAAGCGGAAATGCGAAAATGCCAGCCACGCCTTGCGCATATAATTGAATATTATTTATATACAGTTTTGTAGATATTTCCTGATTTCAGTTTATAGTAGATACTTTCACTATCTTTGCAGCTTTCGGTACGGGTTTAAGATGGTCTTTCGTTGGTGTCTGTTTGTGCGGGTGGGCGCAGATTCTCTCAACCGAAGGGATAACCTCACCTCCCGATACTCATGCTCCGGTTCGCCAGATCACAATCGCATCAAGCGCAATGGTAAGCATTAGGAGGACGGAGGGAGGGAGGAGAAGGCCAATGGCAAAGCTAATGAGTTCCTTCTATTGATAGATACGCAGAAGTCTATACTTTATACCTGCCCCAGCTCACCGAAATCGCATCGAATTTCCCATTGTGGTGAGAGCAGCGCCATCTCATATGACCCTAGACTTGATTATGTTCTTTATTCATTTCGCTCTCAGGGGTTCTGCGAAATGCGCCGCTGCGAGCCAGCCAGCAGCATGAGGTCCTGCATCGCCACTCGGCTCCAGCGCAGGATCACCTGAGCCACCTGAGCCACAGCAACAGCAACAGGAAGCGAACGCCATACCAGCAGGAGCTGCAGCACCGCTGGACTGGTCCGAGCAGTGGTGCCGCCAGTGGGGCCAGTAACACCAGCAGTTCCGCCTTGGCAATGGAAAGTCAGACCACTCAACTGCTCACCTGACAGCCGGTTGGCCCGACGAACCCGACGAACCTGACGAGCCCGACGGTGCCGCTGGAAAGCGTTGAGCTGCAGATGCAGACCCAGATAGTCTCCTCATCGCCCTACAACAATAACTATAGACGCGCCCACCTGGGAGGCCGGACTGGGGCAGGCACGGGGTCCGGGTCAGGGAATGGCAATGATGCAGCCGATGACAAAACCTGGCTATAAGCTTACTTTATTTAGGCCTCGAATTTATACTTTTGGCAGATCAAAAGCCAAACAGAAATAAATGTAGTGCTACCGTTCCACTGCAGTCCTCCTCATAAATAGATAGATGGTACCACAATATGTCTGTAAATTATACGTTTTAGCCCCAGCACATATCATAAGTAAATCGGTGCAGCACTACTTAAAACCATTTTCAAATGATCCATTATGACGCAGAATGGCAGCAGGATCTGAAGACTATTATATTTCATAAACAGGAAGAATACAACTTAAGAGTTCGTTTGTTTTTTGCATACCCAAGTCTATATCCAGCCTATATGCATAAGTGTTCGATCATTTTTAAGCTGTAAATACTGTACTGTTTCCTCGAATCTCCATTTCTCTCTTCCCAATCCAATCCAATCCAATCAATCCGCTTTAAGCTGCCGACTTAAGTTGTACAAAATAAGTAATTGAGTAATCAGCCTACGAATACGAATACGAATACGAACACGAGTACCCGTATGTTCATGTAAATATAAATGTCTGAATGTAAACCTCTTTGCGAATAAAACGACTTGCTATTTATGAAATATCAAACTCGTTTGATTCCAGTTTTGTTTTGAGTTGTAAATATTTTAGACTGCCAGCAGCTTTAAGCGAGAGAGAGTGCTCCTCAGCCTCATTCCATGTTTATTTAAGTATTCCATCTATATTATACGAGTACTTGGAGGAGGAGTGTGGAATCTTTGGGTGAGTTGGCCTGGCCTAGAGTTGAAAACCCATCTGACAAATGTACAAAGTCCCCAGTGAGTGTGCAATATGTACATATGTAGATATGTCTTTAAATATGAATAATCCGACTGCCAAGGGCGACTCTTCTTCCCGCTCCTTCCCCTACACTCAGTGTCAAAACATATTTGAAATATGTGGGTGGGTTCGTGTGTTTATTCGTAGAACTCTTCCTACTAGCCAGCTATGTATCTATGCTGCTTGCTGGCGTATCAATTTTTTATAAGTAACCATTTTAGAAAAAATTGCATTTGATTTTGTATTTTATTTGCTTTATGTGAACGCCCACTTGAACGACCGCCAATCCTCATGAGCATTTGGCGGGGGTCGGGGTACACTGAGAGCCCATAGCGTACGTTGTTAATTTTCGACTGTTTCATTCTTATAAGCTATGAATAATTCGTTTGGTTTTCCGTTGTGTGTATGTCCTTTATTTTTCCTACTCTGCAATAACCGTCACACAAATCCCACAGTGAAGTGGCTTCAAATCACCCGAGGCCTGTTTTAGTAATCTTGGATTCAGCGGAAGTCAGTCACATGAAATTGTACTTTGCCCAGATTTATGCATAAATACTTACATTCCATTCCATGCCATTCCATTTTATTCCGCATGTGAACAAACATACACGACACTCGTAAATGGAAGCCAGAGCAGTTCCTCGAAGAACCCCCGAGTATCCTCCACTAAGTAGAGGAAGAAGGAGAAGCTGCTGGCAGCCATAATGCATTAGTTGGTGGCCTTCTACGAAAACGAATATATGTTTATGTACTATATATGGAAGTAGTGCCGTTTATGCTCATTTCAATTTCAATTTCACTGCACAGACAGCATTTTAAATGCAGGTCATTAGGCCTGCCTGACCCAATCGAAGGGAAATTGGTTGCATCAACTGAATTTCATTATTGTATAGGCATAGCTTTTGAATGATGCATTTTAATTGGACAGCAAATGGGTCTCTGAAAGATACTACTAAATTATATGAAAGCCCGCTTTTATATATAAATACATGTACACATTGTACATGCTTATGAATACCTCTACGACTGAGAACCGGACACAAAAGGAGCCAACTTTAGGGCAAGAAACAGTGGAGTCGTAAAATGCACACCTTTTATAAACATTAAACAATAGAAGGAAGGCATTTCAGTCCGTGTGTGTATGTAGCAGTAGCTGGGGCTGTGGCTCCTCCCGGGACATGTCAAACACATAAAGAAGGTCAACCTGGGGCGTCAATAAGCACCTTGTGCAGGCAGCCAGCAACCAGCAGCAACCGGTGCGGGGGCTGCTTGCGGCTGCGGTGTGCCAACCCCAGCCATAATTGAATCCTCAGTTTGTGCACTCACTCGCTGCTAAGACCCAGCCACAGCCAAGCAGCCACAGCCGAGCAGCCACAGCCAAAGCGGAAAAAAGGCGAAGCCAAGCCCCATCCCATTCCAATCGGCGGCTTTTGTGGACGACAACTACATTTTTACAAGTTTCTGCTACTTGCATTGTTTTGGTCTAGATCGATTTATCTGTCCGCCCCATTTAAAGGCATCCAAGTTCGCGGTGCACTTCATTGGCGGCATGCCTGCGCACTGCACATAGTTTTAAGTTTGTTCTTGGCATGCGGGTGGGTGGGCGTTTCTGAACCAAAATGAATTTTATTAATTTGCATTCTGCGGAGCGAACTTTAGACCCTTAGGCAATGGGAAGTTGCCATTATTGGTTGAAGTATTCCTTATTTATTAATCATTTTGGTTGAGGAATTTTAAAGAATATAGATTTTATAATAAAAATTAGTTTCTGAAAATAAATCTTAGTTTCAATTGAATTAAACTATTTAATGAAATTGGGATACAAATTCTCTTTTAATTGCTCAATATTATGGGTAATACAAGTTTATCCTGCTTAAGGATACCTCTTAAAAAATACCGTTTGGTTTTCTTATTTTTATTGCATAAAAAGTAACAAAAATTGTCTTTTGTTTTTGGCATAAAATATCGTACACATCAATTAAAACATACTTGGAGTTAGCCCAGAGCAGAGGCTTCCTCCCTGCTAAATATACACACATAGCTATTATGAGGCCTGGATCCGACTGATTACCTTCAGGTAGTGGATTAGATGCCTGCCATAGTTGGGTTGGATGTAGAAGATGCATTGCGTTTGGCGTTTCAGGTGGTAGTCCACATCGAGTTCACTTAGCTGGAAAATATCGCTCAGCGAATCGTTGGCTATCGTATGCAGTCGCGAGGTATTCAAGAACTTCATGATTCGCTCATTGGTGTAGTTTATTTGCTGGAATCAAGACCAATTTGATGCCAATACTATTTTGATTCGATTTGATTCCACTTACCCCTTCAAAGTCCTCCATCTGCTCTGGCTTGAGGCTCAAGTAAAACTTTGTGGGATCGTCGCGATCCTCTGCAACAGCCACTTTGCTCACTGCAGAGGCAAAGGTCAGATCATCGTTGTCCGATTCCATGATTGCCAGTACCGATGTGGTCAGGAAGAGCAGAGCCGGGCGCAGCTGGCAGCTGGCGAGCAGCGTGATCTCGCAGAAGAACAATATCTGAGCGCGGCGCAGCTCTTCTGGAAGATTGCTCCAGATGCGATACGAGCTGGGGTGCAGAGCCAAGTTCCGAGAAACGCTGGGCTCCACCTGCTGTGGCATGGCGTTGAAGCCCACCGTGTGGAGAACGCCTTGGCCAGTGAGGGCTAGCATTTCGGCAGCTCCACTGATGGGTTTCGTGAAGGCTCCCACAATTCCCTTGGTAAGGCCGGCAATGACGCCCACAGAGCTGCGTGCCTCGAGCGTGTGATGTGCAAGTCCTCCCACGGCGCCCAGTAGACTGATGCCCAGTCCAGTCAAGCCTTGTGTGAGGCCATCGGCAAAGCCCTGGGGTCGGGCACGTCGTCGGGCTTCCGTCAGTTCGATATGTTCTGCGTCCAGAGTGAGCCTGTCCAGGTTCCGTGCCACCGAACCGGCCAGTTTAGTAACCGAATTGACCGTGCCCGCCGTCACGTTACGCAGCAGAGAGGCAGAGCCTTGTGTCACGCCCACCATAAAGCCCCAGGGCCCTCGAAACATCCCCTGCACAGGCATCGAGATGAAGTCTCGCAGACCGGTGCTGAAAGAGCGAGCTAGCCCGCTGGGACTTCCCAGAATCTCGAGGGAACCCACCACCCAACCAGCTCCGAAAATAGCTCCACTGAGATAGTGCAGCCCCAGGGATTGCCCGAAGCGTAGGGGAACTGTAAGGATCTGCTGGCGCTCGTAGCGGGAGAAGGACAGTGGAGAGTGGTCCAAGGCTATGTAAAGCCTGGAGGAAGTGTGTACAGAGAGGAGCAGGCTCAGCGGCTCCACTGTGAAGCTGTTCAGGCGAAAAGGCTCGGCTATGTACAATGATTGGGCTACGACGTGGTCGGGCAAGAGTATTTGCCCATCGGACAACAAGCTCCTCTCCTGCTCCTCGCAGGGCGTGTGCACGCAATGCGATGGCTCACATTCCACCAGTGTCTCCAGCAACTGATTCAGATAGGCATCCTCAATGTAGACACGAAACGGTTGCACATGACACCGCACAGACTGCAGCTGCATTTCGTCCTGATACAAATAAAACGTAAGCAGGGAGACTGGGCCACTCTGGGCTTGCTGCTTGTACACATCATCCAGGTCGTATACCTGCGGCAGGCCATTGTGGCGCCCGTACAATTTCTCCGCACAGAGCAAAACAGGGAAATCGTATTTCCCGCTGGAATACAACTGATTATCTACCTGGAGATTTGGCAACTGCAGCCGCAGCACTCGCTGATCTTCGTCGTCGTCGTATGCCAGCATGGAGTCGTCTGCATAGATATTACACACCTCCGTCTTCAAGTAGTCCTTCTCCCGGTTGTCGGTCTGGAGACTGAACACAAAGCGCTTCACGAATATTCGTATCTTGATCTGTGGCTGGGGTTCGCATTCCTCGCTAAAATGGGCACAGCCCACAATGTCCGCTGGCAGTGGATCGCTGTCAGCAGTAGCCGTAGACGCAGCCGTAGCAGTAACAGTCTCGATCTCTTCCGATTGTCTTTCCGAATCATGCTCTGAAGACGGCAATCGATTCTCTGGCTTTGTCAGCCGTGAGCGTAGATCCTTCACAGAAAACTCCAGTTGCTGGGTTATGTAGTAGATGTTGACGCGTATGACGCGATGCTTATCACAGACGACCACCTTCACATCGCCATGATTCGGCACATGCACGAACTTCTTCCAGGACTTGTCAGTCCTTATGGGTTTTGACCAGCCGAGTTTCTTCTTGCCACAGGACTGGTCTGAAAGTAGGAATCTCTTTTAGATTTATAGCACTTTTTAGTCGTGTCGCGTAAAACCCACCATTATATACAGCTAACGACAGATTACACATGGTAAACTCCACATCGGGAAAGTTGGCGTACATCTCCGGTGGGGTGTAGTAACATTTACTGTGCGGCGAGACCAACTGATTCCACTCAAAGTGCCTGCCCACGAACTCGGAGTTGGTACACGTCACATTGCTGTTGCCGGAGGCACTCGTCTGGGCCACAATGAACTTCACGTTCGTGCTATTGCTGATGACCAGAGTGGGGGCCGTGTCACGGAATATATTGAGATAATGGACATTGTCCTTTTCAATGAGAGTGATCATGAATGGAACCGATTCCCGTCCAGACTGCAGGCTGAAGCAGCGTCTCGTGAAGGGTATGGCTAGTGGAATGGGTATAGACACATCGCGACTACCAGCCACACTGAAGCACAGAAAGTAGACAAAAGCCGTATCACAGGTATGATTAGCCGCATGGGCATTAAGATCGTAAAAAACGTCCATCGTCACTCCAATGCTGCTGGGAGGGAAGAGAAAAAAGTATAAATAAATAATTGGGTACATAGACCCGATCTCTCACCAATTCTTTGTCCCCTCCACAGATACAAGGCTGCGACTCTTCTTGGCCATGCTGAACGCACTCACTTCCTCCCGAGTGGAGGTCTCCTTGTGATCCATGGTCAACGGCAGAGCATTCAGAGAGACATCTGTGAAATTGGTGACTACGAATTTGGAGCGCAGCTTAAACACACGGCGCCCATCCTCCAGCCTGTACTCCAGCATCATTCGCAGCACCTCCTCGTTTCGCACCACCACGATATCCACATAGGAATTACAGCGGAGCATCATGCTTCGCTTGGGACTGTTCTCCACTGTCTTGGCCAGGTCCTCCAGGTAAATGGGCGTCGAGGCGATCCAGTTGCAGCCAAAGGGCACATCAATTGTGAACAAACCGCACAATTTGGGCACCATTTCCAGACAATTTGCATTCAGTTGATGGCGCCCGCGGTCCTTGGTCTGGCAGATGCTCAGATCCAGACCCGTGGCATTGATGAACATTCCCCAGGCAGAAACCTCCAATCCCAAGGTGCAGGAAAACTCCCGCGTGGCCTGCACGCGGTATTCCACATCGAAGGCATTGGCCAGTGGCACATGGCGGCGCACGCGCAATTCCTCATCGTCGTTCAGCGGCCACTTGGGCTTCAGCGTCTTTCCCAGCTTGTGCAGCGAGTTCTCAATCGTCCACAGAGCGGGATCGAAGTAAAAGAACTTGTGCCAGTCCATGGTCTTGAGCATGAGTGTATAATCATCCTGGGAAGTGCTGCATAAGGGAGCCCTGGAATCAAATGCATTTAGAGATACTCGTACAACAGGATGGGTGATAACCTACGGAAACTGAAAGCCAACATGATGCTCCGTGCTGTGTGTGGTAGCCGTCTGCAGAGACCACCTTCCCCCATGGGCTGGGATCTTGGAGCTCTCCCCAGCCGTATTTTCTGTGGCCTGAAGATCGCCGCTCAGCATGTTGCATATCTCAAAGATGGGCCAAATGCAAATCAGTATCTTTTGCGGATAAAAATCTGAATTGGCTGAATCCAAATCCACATCCTCGCGCAGGATGCGCACCCACAGGCTGACAAACTGCAGGGCGGGGTTGTGCGTGGGCACCTTGACCAGCCAAGGCAGATTATTGTTAGTTTTCAAAGGAATATCTCCAGTGCGTCCCTTGCCGCGACCAGCCGCTAACTTAAGACTGCGGAATGAAGGAATGAAGGGAAATCCAGTCAAATATTCGAGAATAAATTTGCATTTTCATACCGCAGGTTAATGTCTCCATTACGCACCACATTCTGATAGAAGGATGCCCTTCCTCTGGCCAAAAGCAGGTGCTCCTGTGGACTCGCATTCTCATCGTAGCGTTTTTCGTCGTGGCGGAATTCGGTGATCAAATCAAAGGGCAGCATGCTGATCACCTCAATCTGGCCCTTTACCAGTAAATAGATCTGCGTGGCAGACAGTTTGCCCATCTTGATGGTGATGCAACAGTTTCCCACCCGCAGATGATGCACTCTCTGCTCCTCCTCGAACTTCAGGGCTATGTGCACCGAGCTGCTGGCCTCCATCTGATTCGTTTCTGGATTCCGCATAAAAAACGTGAGCTCTTGCCCTTGCACACAGCTGCGGAAGTGATAGAGCTGCAGCTCATGGGGAGCCAGGGATATTTGCTCGTTCGTGCCAGTCTGCCCGAAGCTGAGACTCGCCTGCATGCGGTTGACCACCACGCACTTGGGCATTAAAGTGTGACAGACCTCGCTCTTGCGCAGCACTTCCAGCCAGTGATGCTTGGAGCTGAGCAGAGTGTGGATCATGAAGGGACCGCAGTTGAATCGGAGCTTGTCCAGCAGGACGTTCGCTTTCAGCGAGCGCGGGGAGTTGGCAAACATCGCGTAGCTGGAGAATTTCATGGGCTCCACGATGTCCAGCATGTTGAGGAAGCCATAGTCCAAGCACTTTACGCGGGCGCGGAAGTCCGTCTCCAGACTGAAGTCATTCCTCGCATAGACAGCCGAGTGGACCTGCAGATCTCCCACATGCGCTGTGAGAAAGGTCTGTGGAGAGTCTATTGTCCGCTTTACGGAATATTCTTTAAAAATGGAAGGCAGTTTGCCCTTGCCATCCGGCTGCGGCTGATTCTGAAGATTTACTTCCATGTCCTGGCAACAGAGCAGCAGTTGCAGCCTGGGCACTGTCTCTGCCCTGAAGATGGTATCGATGCGCATGCAACCCACAAGAACCTTCGGATGCAATATGAAATCGTTGTCTGCATCGGTCTTAAGGGCCTGCTCCATGCGACTGCTGTCGATCTGTAGAATAATAAAATATTAATATGATTGCTTCAATTGGAAATAGTACCCACAGAATGGAAATCTTCATCCTCATCTCCCTCAAAGCAGGTTCCATCGACAGAAATCAACGACTGCAGAATGACCACTCTCCAGATATTCGCACAGATCTGACGATCTGGTGGGGTTAGCTTCTTGGTGGCCGTCTCCGATAGCTGGAAGTCGCAGTAGTGCAGAAAAGTCTCGTGCGTTTCACTAAAGTACTCCATACTGCACTTGATGTGTATGGGATTTGAGACCTTTAAAGATAAATCAATCGACTAGACTGCCAGATGCCGAGTGGATCTCATAGCGCACAACTTACTGGCATGGGAATCGGATAAATGTGGATGCTGGTCATCTGCCGTGGCTGCGGATAGCGCCAGCAGATAATCCCGTAGTTCTTCTTGATGATCTGCACCTGGTAGGGCATTGGCAGCACGGACTCCGAGTTCAAGTACACAAATTGGAAGGCGCCCGCTCTGAGATCGTCTTGGTAGAATTCTGCTTTAGTTTTCAGGGGACGTTTGTAGCGCCCGATCGAATCGATCGATGGATTGCACTTGATCAGCGTTCCGGGTGCGACCTCTGCTGGAGTGCCCATTATCGGACGATGGTCCAGAAAGCCCTGCCACTCCTGATGGGCATACTCAAGGATCCGCCTGAGACCTTCATGGGCCTTTTGCAACTGCAGAATACTCCAAACGCTCGCATCGATGTGCAGTAAGTGTAGTTTGAGAGTGGCGTTGATCAGGAGATCGTCAGACCATGGCTCACTGACCAGATCCACGGACAATCGCATCAGCAGGGGATGCAGGAAGATCTTCTCGCCAGCCTGGATGTAGAAGGAGCCAATCGTCGATCTAATGACGGCCTTCTGGGGACGAGGATTGAACTTGATGCTGGTGCTAAAGTCCAGGCAAACGGAGCTGCATTTGTACGTTCGTTCCTCGTCGTACAGCGTGATGGTGATCTGATCAAAGCACAGATTCAAGCGATCCGCATTGTAGCAGTTGTTCTTCATCTGCCGCAACTGTGGGCCCTGGACCACAGGCCGCTCGCTGCGCACCGCGAAGCAGGGAGTCTCGAGGAGCACTGTGTAGATGCGGATGGCATCACTGGCCAGCTGCTGGATGCTCGTCTCGCACAGGCGCAGCACTATGGGCTTGCGCACCTCCACATCCACTTCGGTTTGATGGATGCGATCGCACTGGGACCGCACAGTGAGCAGAGGTGGGGGAATCCCCGAACTGCCCAGAGTACCTGGCAGAGTGTCAAACACAGACTCATTGAAAGGGTCCACGGAAGATTCTGTCCCAGTAGTGGCCACAGCTACGTTTAGATTGAAAATGGATGCCTGCGTGATGGTTGCTTTCAGACTTTGGGTGCACATATAGCTGGGTTGCGAGACAGTCAGCAGAATGAGCGGCTTCATCACTGGCAGTTCCAGTCCCTCCAGCTCCAAGACATCATAGATCTTAAGCACGAATATCCCAGCCACAAAGGAGACACTCTTCGGGTAGGTCACGCCACTCGGTTGCAGCTCATCCTGTGATTTCTGACCTCCCATTACACGACTGCCTCCCATATGTATTCCGGAATCACTTTGGCAGGATCCCACAAAGACATCGCTACTGCTTCTGGCATCCACGAAACTATAGCGATTTCGCTTGGCGCTGCCCAGCCCAGAATGGGACTGTCTTAGTCGACTGTTCTTGGCCGAAAGCTCCGCGGGTGTGGACATGATGCCCTGCATTGAATTTGATGACAATTCCGTTGGCGAAGGCGAAGGCTTTTTGGCATAGATCTGATCGAGGACACTGTACAAACGCTGGAAACGCACTAGGATGCAGGATATCAGATTGATTTGGTGCGTGGTCAGCGTGGCCACAAAGTCCGTCACACAGTTGTACTCCACGCTCTGGCCACAGACGAAGAACCGGTCGTAGATAATGGCCGGGGCATAGACCATGATGAAGTCAAAGTCCCTGAAAATGTCCATGTGGTCCAGCTCAGTGGCACGTGTCTGGTTGTTCCACTCGAAGGCCGGATTGTTGTGCTCACTGGCCAGACTCTTTTCCATGTGATACTTTTGGGTCTGCAGCCAGTTCCCAGTGGACAGCGATACATTTCTCACGCTCAGCTCGTACTGGCGATCCTCGACCAGTGCTCCGGGGGTGCCCAGCATGTTCAGCTCGGCTGCCTTTTGGTAGATATCCTGGCGAACCAGTTGCCGAACTAAAGGATTCTCCAGGCTAGGCGTAAGCTGCACACTCGCAATCTACGAAAAGCAACAAGGGAATGATGTTAGAGGTGATGTGCACTGCTCATAGCAGACGCCGAACATGTATTTTTTGTCTGCCCAAGATTTACTCCACATCCTTGCGTCGCGCTGAAAGACAGCGCAATAGAAATTCAAACTCTAGACAGGATCTAGTGACGGCTTTCATGCCATCCTCCCCTCGTGAAGTAATACTTAGCGGACGTACCGCGAGGGGGATACGGAGAGTAGGAGGGTTTTTAGTGGGTGAGGTAGCTTATCGGCTTTCAATGGTTTTCCCGCCTATACACAAATAAACAAAAAAAAAAGATCGCTTAAGGGGAGGTTACCGTTCTAAGGCCTAAAAATTGACTACTTTTCAAAAAATGTTTTTCGACACAAAATAAAGTATTCTGCAAAACTTTTTAGCAGGTTTTGTTGGATATTTAACGAAGTTATTTATTACATTTTTGTATTGAAAATTTGTTTCAAAATGACGGCTCTAGCTCCCGCCAAAAAAACCTGACTCCACGCGGTACCTTCTACAGCTTCTAATTATAATCCGAAATTTTAAAACCAAACAAATTCTCAAAATAGATGATATTTGGGGGCCCTGACGGATTCCGTTTTATTTTTTAAATTTGAAACCAATTGGCGCCTATTCAAAAACAAAAGTTTGTTTTTCAAAATATTTATAAAAATAATTTCGAAAAAAGCGCTCCGTCAGGGCCCCCAAATTCAATAAGCTTTCATTAGGATGGTGAAACATTGAAATCGGTTGACTCCTAAAAGCTGTCGAAGGTACCGCGCGTCGAAAAACGTTGTTTCGAGAAAAACGCGCTTAAAGTTTTATGTAGTAAAAAAATCGTACTGTAAAATCCTAGACTGTTCCGCGAAATCGAGTATATCTCGAGAACTACATGAGATATCGAAATATGCTTTCTCCCACGTATTCTCCATAGAAACGGATACTGATTAGGAAAAAAAATACGTTTTTTTTCGACTCTGACGGTAACCTCCCCTTAAAGATAATCAAAACTCTTACCCTTAGCAACAAGACACTGCAGCACGTTCTGCCCGTGGCCAATGGCAAGTAGATATAGATTCCTTTGCTGTTTAGATGCACCATGGGCAAGTCCTGAACGGTGGTTACGCGGCTCTCAATAGCTGGTGCCTGATTATTGCCCCGCATTATTTCTATCACTCCGCACAGGGGAATCACAAAGTCTGTGATTTGATCCAGATCGAGGACCATTTCAATGGGCTGCACTTCAATCAGCAGCTCAGAGATTGTGTGCTGCTTATTGCGGGGATTTCTGGCTCCTATCTTCGAGTACAGATCCTGCAGGCTGACGGTGGTAACCACCACACTAATCAGCGGCAAATTGCTGCTGTCGCCCAGCATTTTGATGTAGAATCCATCCTTCTTGAGCCACTCCCCTTGCGGCCTGGCCTCGTAGTAGTTGAGTGCCAGGTTCTCCACTTTGGTGGTGATCTTCGTAAAGTCCGAATGCTTGTCCACGTTCAGGAGGAGATCTTCGAAAGTCACGACAATCTTGTTTTGTTTGCGATCGCCAGGGGTCTCCATTTCGAAGCTGATCCGTGGTATGGTCCACTGGCAAAAAAATATCAGCGAGAACTCTACATCGGGGACTAAAATGGAATTAAATGAAAGCACTACAGAGATCTGTGTTTTGTTTTACCATTTTTCGCTTGCGAGGGCTCAAAGTTTGGGTCCAATTCTAGAAATTCCTTTATCACGGGATAGTTTTGGGAGCTGCCCGTATAAACCTCCAGTCGGGGCCCCGAACTCCATTTGATATTGCCATCCTCTTCAAGACGGAGAGATCTGTGAATCTCGGAAATGATTTGAAAATGCTCGTGTAGGAGTTTCACCTGAAATATCATGTGATTAGATGATACTCGTATGATACTCGATTATTAGGTAGTCTGGTTTACCCTTTGAGCAAAAACATTGATGGGCGACATGTCCACGTGCACATTTATTGAATAAGTACCGAAGCCTCGCTGTTCTACAGGTTTATCGGAGGGCTCCTTCTTCTGGTCCTCTTCGGGAGTCTTCTTGGAATGGAAAGATCCATGCTGCCTCTCGTCGGTTAGCTTATAGGACATGGCCAGAGTGATGGTTGTCCTGACTGGTGCCAAAACCACTTCTGATGTGTCTCCCCTGCAGTAGCAGACATTCAAGTCGTTCAGATCCATGATCCAGTTGATCAGATCTGCTTTGGCAGCCACCAAAATGACACTCCTGATATTGCCCCGCGAAATGGAATCGCAGTTGCTGGACTTGATTTTCATGCGGGGCAGACGTATAGATGTGTATTCCACATCTGTCTCTGCGGGGCTCCTGCGCACCATGAGCTCGCACACGTCTATACGGACCTGGGCAATCTCTGCGAGCACTACCATGGAGCCTAGACGCTTCACCAGCTGACCAAGATCTAGGGCAGTCTTTTGGGGCTTACTTTCCATCAATAAACCAGTTACTGGTTCCGTCTGTGTGTGCCTCTCATCGCGTTCGGAGCTGAGATGCACTGTCTCCTCAGGGATGGAGATCTTGCGGCTGTTGTTGCGGCTGATTCGACGCGGTTGAAGGGGCAACGCTGTGGCAGATATCGTCGAATAGTTTGACACCGATTGAGGAAAATGTGGCTCCGACTGGCTTGCGGCGGCTTCCACATCCATTTCGACATCTGAAATAAAACAAAGAGTTAGAAAACATAATTCCTACGCTTTAATCTCTGATGGCATACCATTTTCCACTGATTTCCTTTTCTGTGTGTGCTCTGGGAAATTGAGAAACTGCAGGAGATATATATCCATGGTAAAGCGAAAGGGTTCCACCCACAGACACATGACCGTCCCGGGCATCCGCTCCTGTTCCTGTATGGCTGCCTCCTGCAGAGGCAGCTGCAGCTGCACCTCTAGCCACTTGTTGTTAATGTCCTTGGTGGTGGACAGCACCACATTCCGCATGTTCATCTTCGTGTGGTAGGCATCTGTGTTGAGGCTTCGAAGCGACGCATTTGCCGATAGATGCGTGTGATACTTGTGGCAATTCAGTCGAAATTTTGTGGCCAACGTCTGCAGCTTGATCACATCCGAGCTGGCAGTGGATTGGGACACAAGATGGGACACAGCGCAGAGCTCTGTGCCGTTGAAGCTCGCAATCAGTGGAATTGTGCGCTTGGCGAGGATTAGCTCGCGCTTCGAGAACTCTACAGTAAGGATCTCCGACTGAATCTCCGCCGTTTCCAACGCAGCATCGTTGGGTCGCCAGAGATGGGGGAGCAGCAGGCGATTAACGTTCAACTGCATCCGAGGAATGTTCAGCAGCTTGGCGCGGCCGTTCTCTGGCGTGGTATTCAGGATCATCAGCGTGAGGTTCTTCACATTGAATCTGTAGCTATTGTAGCACGAATTGATGAGCTCTCGCGGCTTCTCCTGCAGCGGGGTGATCAGCTGGACCAGACGGTGGGCGTTCACTGGCCCACACAGCGTGCCCTCGACTAGGGGAAGTTTCAGCTGGAGATATGGCAGCAGGGATTGCTTGACGGTGGTCGACAGCTGATGCTGATTGGCTGCCGAGGACTCCTCTGGCTGTTGGCGGGGATACAGCTGAATGGTCACGTTCCGTAGCTCGATCTTGTAGTTGCAGGTGGGAGCGAATCCAATCAGGTACTCCAAGTCCGCCAAGGTCATGTCTGTGTTAATATGCTCCTGGTGATGGGTTTCCTCTCTGATCGACTCTGAATGATATCCTGAGTAATCGTAAGGACGTAATAAATCGCTAATTACATTCTTAACCTGGAGAAATGACTGTGAGAAGTGGAAAGTGATTCCAGCGGAAAGTAGACGGTACTGAACGCGCAGTCCCAGATCCTTCAGCTGGCTCTCGGCCAGGGGATGGCTGTTCGGCTTTGGGGCCCGGTACTCGACAATATCGAACGACAGCACGGGGCTGCGGAAGAGCATATACTCATCTGTGTTCCTGGCCACGTAGTCCTCGTAGTTTTGCCGGCACCAGGTGCGCTCTGAGAACATAAAGTGCTCGTCGAACAGGCTCTTATCCATGAACGAGCGCACCTTTAAAGACTGCAATAAAATCGTGGAAAATATATCACTTTCTATCTCATTAACTAATGATCTACTCACCTGCGGGGTATTGACCAACACCCGATCGACTGGATCCTCGCTCCTGAATGCCCCCAAGGGCTCCATGCAAATGCTCGAGAGTCCCGCCTTGACGTTCGTCCAGTCGTTCTCCTTCAACTGTGATCTCTCGTAGTACATGCCGCCCAAGCTGATGCGCAGAATGGGTGTATAGCGTATCCGCTTTATCCCCCCCATGGCCTGATCGGTGAAGAGCTCCGAATTCTTGAGCCGAAAGTTCAGCTCCTCGGCATAGATGCCTATATCGAAGGCATGTCCAGGGGGCTCGTCGGGATCGGGGTCGGGGGCCTGCGACTCGAAGCTGGGCAAAAGGTTCCAGGCCCACCACAGATAACTCTGACCCTCGGGCTGTGTGCCCCCCTCGGTCGTCTCGTTTCCCTCCGCCGTTTCCTCTGGATCATCTAGATTGAGGGATTCCTCCTCCATCTCCGCAGGCTTGAGTTCCAGCAGCATTTTGACCAACCTCATGACCATCGGGAATTGCAGTGAGGATACGTTAATGTCCAGCGCCTTGGTGAAGACCCCGATTCTGGTCGTGCTCGAGGTTCTGACTGTATTGACATTGTACTTGCGCAGGACGCGGCATTCCAGGGAGCAGCGATAGAGGACCGGCTCCTGGCACACCTCGATCCTTCCGGCCGTGTTCCGCTTATCGAGGCAGATGGTAAGATCGGATATCTGCAGCAGTTTGCGCATCGAAACCGACACAGGGTGCACGTCCACCATCGTGGGCTTCCAGTTCTCGCCGGCTGGGCTAAAGTTCATGCACTGGACATTCATGGAGACGACAATGTCGTCTTCGACGTACTTCAGAATGATGTTGTGGCACTGCAAGGTGATGTTGTTGATTATCTTCTTGACCACGACTGAGCTGCTGGCGGGAGCAGCCGCTCCCTGCTGTTCAGCCTCCACTGCGGCTTTTTTCGCCTTTCGACGCTGCTCCCTTTGGTACGAGGCCCGACGCTGCTTGCTCTCATTGTCCGGCAGTTTGGCCACAAACTCAATTGTGTTTATGATAATCTTCACCGGCTCCGACATAAGCTTTGTCCATGGGACCTGGATACTCAGCTCATGTATGTGTCCCGAAACGAGCTCCACGGGCAGATTTAGCTCCTCCTCCAGCACCTCCAGGCGCAGGTCGAGGTTCTGGAACGTCACCTCGCCCTCCCACAGTGATACCTGGGCATCTTCATCACGGAAATTCTTCACATACTTGGCCACGTAGCTCAGCAGAATCGGGGTGATGTAGGACTCTAGCTTGAACATGGTTGCGTCGCTCCTGTCCTTTGCTTTTCCACGTCACCTCGATTCCCACGCACTGAAGATTTACTCCAGATGTCGGGCTTCCGTCGCGATTAAAGATGTTTGAAGCACATGCTGTAAATTTTGTGTCGTGTCGTTTCTATGCCAAACAAATAAATAAAAAAATAAAATAGATTGTTTACGTTTTAGCCCCGGCAAGCAGTGTTGGCTAACGCGAACAGCGGCACCAGCGGACGTTTACGGCCCTGTTTCGACCGCGAACAGCTGTTGCATTGACGATTTATTGTTGACGTGCGGCAAGCTTCTAGGTTTTAACAAGCTTTCCACAAACTTTATCAAAATGCCACAAATTATGGAAACTGGCAAGGAATTTGGTAAGCAAGAATCGTGCATTAGCTTGCCCTTCAAACTATATAATCTTCGACTTCTCGCAGATGTGGTCAAATACTTCCTGCAGCTCCTGGAGAAGGACAAGGATATGTCGTACGGCATAGCGGCCATTAGGACGCTTCTCATGATATTGGAGAAGAAACAATGTACGTAAGTTTGGCGGAGAGGGATTTCATAATTGAACACACATACTGTGTTTTTCAGTTGGGACGATCCACATTCTGCACACGACCATGAGGGAGGCGGTGGCAGCCATGCGGAATACGGATTTGTCCATAGCAGCCATCGTGTCGGCTGGCGAGCTCTTCTGCCGGTTCATAACGCTCAGTCTGGACGATAAGCATATGGAAGAGTGCCGCCTAATAATGCTCAATCGTGGCAAAATCTTTCTGGACAAATTGGACAACTCCCGACAGGTAGATTTCGCTGATATCCACACAAATAGATTCGTAATGTAATCCATATTTATGCACTTAAAGGTGATTGCCAAGCAGGCGCAACGTTTTATTAGCGACGGCTGCCGCATATTGACACACTCGAGATCCCGTGTTGTGCTCAAGGCACTTATTGCAGCCTCGCAAAACAAAAAATCCTTCCACGTGTACGTTACGCAGGGCGGCACAGGAAACTCCGGGTGTGTACCATTTAACAAGCTAACAGGATTCCATAAATTCATAGAATTTTTCATCATCAGCGATGAGATGATCCGCGACTTGAATGCGGCTGGCATCGACTGTACTTTAATACTGGACTCGGCCACAGGCTATGTAATGGAATCCGTAGACTTTGTGATGGTGGGTGCCGAGGCAGTGGTTGAAAGCGGAGGCATTATCAACCGAATCGGTAGCTACACAATGGGCCTGTGTGCGCGGGAGATGAAAAAGCCCTTCTACGTCCTCGCGGAGAGCTTCAAGTTTACGCGTCTTTATCCTTTGAATCAGCGCGATCTGCCCGATGAATACAAGGTAAGTGCAGAATCCTTGACAGCTGTATATCTTCTTTCTGACTGGTACCATTTGCAGTACTCGCGCAAGCATCTGAACGATGTCTCCAAGGTCCATCCCCTAGTGGATTACACGCCTCCAGTCTACATTACGCTCCTCTTCACCGATCTGGGCATTCTGACGCCCTCGGCAGTCAGCGACGAGTTGATCAAATTGTACATGTAAAATAAACAAAAGAATATACGCATAGAAATTGTTTTTTTTTTAATCCATACAATATATACACATGTATGTATATTGAAAAAATAAAGCTAATTAATTAAGCCCAGTTACTTCTTAAATTTATATTATGTGCTTTGCTCTGCTTCAAAGTGGCATCTCGTTCGCATAGTTGGTATCGGCTTCATCTTCAGCATCCCAGTCGGACCCCCAGGGGTCGTACATGTCCAGGCTGTAGTGTGAGGCCTCACTGTTGTTGCCATCCTCGTTTGAGTACTCGCTGTTGTACTCCAGATCGTCTGAATAGCTGTCGCTGCCACTGTCCTCGCCTATGTCGTGCTCATCATGCGCCCCCAGTTGGTCATCGAAAACATCATCAATATCATCCAAATCGCTTGCATTCTACAAACGATTATACAGTAAGTTTATATAAGGCTTTCTTTGAATCCTGTTTTTCTACCCACAAATTGTCCCGACTGAATGTTGATTTCAATCTGCAAGCGAATGTCCATGACCAGAAATGCTGTGGTGACCAGAATCGGTATGGTCAGACGACTTTTCCAGGCCAATTCAGTGAGAAATAAGAAGATATTGCCAAAAGTAGAGTCCATTGCGCTGCCACTAGTGATTCCCTTCTGCTTCCACTTCAGTGTGCTCCTCTTCGGGCTGATCCAGAGCGTCGTGTTCCACTATGCGAACGGTTTCGCCCACTGTTAGGGCCTGGACAGGAAGTAAGTGACGATGCAGACGACCGCTGTCGATTGGCGTATCGAGCTCCAGGAGCTGTTCAAATATTGTGACTGGTACACCGTTGGCAGACAGGAGAGATCGCATGCAATCCTGCCGCTTGTCCTGCAAATTTTCCAACAACTTGCTGCCCTTTTGCACCTTGGCCAACTTCCGCTCTGAAAATTAAGCTGTCATTTGCGATTACTTACACATTTCATGAAATATTCTCACCTAATTGTTCCAAATAATTGTTCGAATCTGGCAATGGGTCGTGCAGGTTCCTTTCATTGCTTTTTTTAGTGTTTTCAAAGTCTTTTTTGTTGCCTTCCTGGTCCTGGTCCTGGGCTATAAAATTATCCTCAAAACTGTCACAGTTGCTTGAGAATTCTTTGTTTCCTTGCTCAGATTTTGTATCTTTCAATTGCCAGGGATCGGCACTGCCCGTTGACATGTTTAACAAACCTACTTAATAAATTTAACTCTCGAAATACATCTATGAGACTGTTTGCTTGTAGTTTTTGTTGTGAATCGTGAAAAATATAAATTTATGTAGTTGGAGAGACCGTTTGCGGTATATCATATATATTTTCGGTATATTTTGACGTCGAAATTGAAGTGAAGGTATATTTACGGTATGTTGTGAAAATGAGAAGGTATATTTTGGTATATTTCTACGGGTCTGAAAAATATCGATAAAATGACAAATCTGTCCGAAATACACTTGTCTGTTTGAAGCGGTAAAAGTAAGATCTGCCCCAAAATGTCAGAAAAGGAGGATTATCTGACCTGTCCGTTTGACGAAAAGCATTCCATTTTGCGCAGTCGTATGATTGTGCACTTGGTACGTTGCGCGCGCAATCACCAAGGATCCGAAAAGGTGCGGTGTCCGTTTAACATTACCCATATTTTCACCGTAGACGAAATGAAGGTAAGAGCATTAATATGACTATACAATACCAAGATATTGCATCAGGAACAAATTCCATTTCCAATTGAAACCCCGCACGGGCCATCGTCTACGGGGCTCAATGTAAAACGCCGTCATACAACCGCTTTTCGGTCCCTCATGCAAAATCTTGTATATGTGTGTAGTTTTTGACAATATAAGTATAACAAATCGGTTGTGTTTTTATTCGTATTAGATTCATGTGGAAAAATGTGAAAATCGCGCTGGATTCGTGGCATTTGTGAATCCTGATATATTACCGGCGCCCAAAGTGCTCCCTTATGAGAAAAAGGAGGAGAACTACTGCGGTGCGGAATGGGACGATGAGCCGGATGTGGGCACATACGATCCCAAGGCATATTGCGACAAGAACTTTTTGATTCGTAATCCCCAGGGAAATCCACCAGCAGTTAGACGTGAAATTCGTGAATTGGAACGTCGCCGGTTCGAAAAGAACAACAAATTTTAGATAAACAAGGCGGCGGCCATTTAATCTCAATCTCAAACCTCCTAAGTATCATTAAAATTCCATAATTTACACTACACTAAATTACATAATTTACAAAATGACTCTGTTTTTGAAATGTTAAGAAATAGTCGCATCGGAGAATAAATTCGCGGACATGTGTGTGTAGATGGTTTTTTTTTGCATTTCTTTGGCCGTGGCCACTAACCATACAGTACATAGATGAGACATTTCATACA